>JAOVVF010000048.1:3276447-3298423 GCA_028565595.1 Duopalatinus emarginatus
TTGATACTTAAGTACATTTAAAGGTAAATACTTTTGTACTTTTACTCGAGTGAAAATCTAAACAGAGGACTTTTACTGGAGTAATATTTTAGCTTGGGTATCTGTACTTTTACTCAACTACATGATCTGGATACTTCGTCCACCACTGCACGTAATACCATAGTGCATTTGTCTGTTTCTCAATTCCTCAGTCCATTTCTAATGTGACTACAGCATCAAACACCGTGTACATCAGTACCCTCTCTATTACTAGCGCATCATTATTTTATCAACTACTTATACGGTTTACCTAACGCTAACTTACATACCTGTAGAATACTGTATATGATCGTTCCAGAAGACCAGTGGTCTTTCTTCCTTTCAAACCACCCCAATACGGTATTCCCCGTCTTCATAAACGGCATGTCACCTCCAACTGCATGGGAGTGCGCACAACACTGCTGGGCTACATGCCCTGTGCAGTGTTAAGCGCTAAGCAACAGCTAATATAAAAGTGTCAAACACATAAATACAGATGAGTTCCTAACTTATGATAATCAATAGTTATAAAAACGTGTTATTTTTATGACTTCAAAAAATACGGTTTAAAAGACTGCCGTTAAACCCCGCCCATGCTGTTCGGAAACTGACGTAGCGTCGCGCGCGTGACGTAGGTCATGTGGTGGACATCAACACTAGTAGATGCACTTACGGTATTGCAAAATGACAAAAGGTGTGTTTAATTTCCTTATGATATCCAAACACCCCCACTCTCACTGCAGATTCATGCTCTTCATCAAATTGAGAAATATCATGGGACTCTGAAGAACCAGCACTGGAAAATTCCCAGTCGTCAATCATAATGGTTCTGGTTATGGTCCTCCTCCTCCTCCTTCTTCTTCTTCTTCTTCTTCTTCGTCTTCTTCTTCTTTCAGTTTTACAGGCGGTTGGCAACCAACTGGAACGGTGCATTACCGCCACCGACTGGGCTGGAGTGTCGACCAGGTAGACGTTGGGAGTACTATAAATATATATTAAAAAAACTCTTCTCAGCTTCTTTCAAAAACCTGAGAATGAAGTGATATATATGGCTGGATGTTTTACCTAACAATCCAGACAAGGTAAGATTACTGTACGTGCCTGTTTTTAAGGATTGAAAGAGCTGATTCTTTTTTCCCTCATACTGTTTGCAGTGTATGTTCCACTGGCCACAGTAAACACACTCTCCTGTTTGATGTCTGCCAATTACATTCAGTCAAAAATTAAAACCTGTATGACCTGTTCTTAGCTGTGTAATTTTGGATTTGTCTCTTCTATTCCTTCCCTCTATTCTTCCTGTGCCAATCTCTTTTTGAATGTTGTGTGGATGTCTCCCTTTTTCATTACCATCCCAATCCTGCCAGATAGATTTACAGTGATTCTTGATGTAAACCTTTGTCTCAGCCTTACTCACTGGGATCTGTAAGCCAATGTCTTTATGTTGTAAGGTTTGCTTTGCTAGTTTGTCCATTTGCTCATTCCCGTTAACACCAACATTTTTTGACAGGTACCCAAAAATGGATTGACACACCCATTAATTCTAGATTATATAATTCTATATATTTTTCGTTAATAAGGTCACTTCTGAATGTTATTACATGTTATTACATAACATTAGAACATTATTACAATGTTAAAAACACTATTTCCTTTAAGCCATTTAAGTTCCAACAGGATTGTAACCAACTTTGTGGTATACACTGACATGTTGTCACTTATTCTTTTCTTGATACTTAAATCCTTTGATGGTATGCGTACTGCTGAGCCATCTTTTGATCTTTTGATCTTTTGAGCCATCCGTAAATATGAGTATGTGGCATGAGAAATGTACATGCAAATAGTTCTGTACAACATCATTAATTGACACGTCATTTGATTTTTTTTTTATTTCTAGGTTAATGCCAGATTTAATAATGGTAGTGGGAAAACCATAGCTGAATAAGAGACATAAGGACAGTAGGACAGTACTGTAACTGGTGTAACCCTATACTCTCTGCCTTAGAATCACCTCACTCAAAGCTTATGCCGTTTGTTTTATCATTTTGTTGGATGGTCATTATATTGCCTTTTAATATTGACCCAATAGGTTAACATCAGCTGCACCCTTACTTAATAGGTGTTTCACCCATTTCCACCTGCAAGGATGGTACTGAGAAGCTCTTATATAGGATCAACTACAGATCCTCAGAGCCTGTGCTTGCAAGACATCTAATACTTTGGTGTTAGTTTCTGCTGCAGACATATATGCTACAAAACCATAATCAAAGTGTATAAATGTTAAAGATGGCCTGCTTGCTCCCCAGGTTTGTCCTGACAAACAACATATAATGTTATGTACCTTTTTACATTTGCTTTTCATCATTTTGTCCAAGTGAACTTTCCATGTTAGTTTCTCATCAAACCGTATCCTAAGAAATCTAATCGTCGTGACTTGCTCCAGATGGTGACGATATAGCTTTAGAGAAAGAGGAGTAGTACTATGTTTGAGAAGCAAATTACTTGTGTTTTAGAAACGGATAACCTAAAACCCCATTTGCCCACATTTCCAATTTAGTTATTGCTTCCTGCATTTTCTTTTGAACATATGAGATATTACAGCCTCTAATCCACAGAGCCAGTCATAATGGTGTTTTACCGCAGCATTGTTCACTGTTGTCCACCAGTGACATCACACAGAATTTTCATAGCGAGCTCCGGGTTTTCCGTCAATTTAATTAAAATTGTCAATTTTAAAGCAAATTAAGCTGCTGTTTTCATTTTAATTACTGTTTATTTATTTCAGTATTTAAACAATGTAAAATCACCAGGGGTGTCTATTAGGTGGTGCTTACCCTTTAAGAATTAGAAAGAATTAGAATAATACTAAAGTAAATAATAGAAATAAACAAGGAATGTAGGTAATGTATGTTGTTTGAGTATAGGACAAAAGTAAGTGGTCAAATTAAATCTAGAAATATTAGAAAAATAGAAACAAAATAAATAAACAATTGTGTAAGACTGTAAGAGGATAATGGAGAGCAAATGTCAAAGAGGTAAAGTGAAAGAGGTGTGGAATGGGCTGAAGACAGTGTCAAGATAACTGCCCAGCCATCAGGAACCTGAGTATGAGGGCTAGTGAGTTCAATACTTTCTTCAGTTGGTTTTATAGTATATCGTTTACATTCAGGACATCTAGAACATCTCTGCCTCACACATTCTTCTCAGCCTTCAAATGAACACACATTACCTCACACCTTCTCTCCTCACTCAGACCTCCACATCATATCTGACGAGTTTAGAAGAGTGTTACAGTGGCTACGTGCCAGAGAAGCGGTAACACCAGATGGTGTCAGTGCTAGAGGACTGAAGACTTTGCAGAACAGCTATGTGGCATCATTTAAAACATTTACAACCTCAGCTTGAGGCTGCATTGTTCTGCACACTTGCCCAGAGCAGGGGGTAGCCTCAAACCTCAGTGTCTAAGGAGCAGTTGTGGAGATTATGTGCCTTTGCTCAAGGGCATTTCAGTCATATTTTGCCTATGTGGGAATTGAACCCAGGACCTTCCAATCACAAGACTAGTTCCCTAAACACTAGGCCATGGAAAAACTTTTTCCAAGACTCCAAGACTCATCTCTTGGTTATTAGGGCAGCCGTGGCCTTGGGGTTAGGGAATCGGTCTTGGGACTGGAAGGTCTGAGGTGGGTAGTATAGTAAAGTGCAACATGATATGCAAATTATATTTATGTATGGTTGTGTTATACAAATAGGGAGTAAACCTTAGATGATCGAGCATGGAATTAAAGTTCAAGTACGATTTCAAGTTGGTTAAAGTGCAAATGTGCACATGGTTCCATGAGTTGGTGGAGCTCAGTGTATAGGTATAAATGTCCATGACTGTTAATGATTTGATAGGTATGGCTGGGGTGACTAGTTTGACAGCATGTGGTAAAAAATGTTCTATACCCTTTTCCAGATGGAAATGGCTAGGGTGTCTGAAATCCAAGGAGATGTTTTTGGCTTTCTCAGGCATCTCTCAGGCAAGACCCTCTATGGGGCCTTGCATTCAGCAACAGTGGCACTGCTGTACCAAACTATAATGCAGCTGGTCAGGATGCTGTCTATGGTTGACCTATAGTTTTTAATGGTAGAGGTGTTGAGTGTCCAGGTGAGATCCTTAGCTATGTGGACACCAAGGAATTTGAAGCTGGACACCTTTTACACCGTTTTCCACCATCCATCCTCGATGAACAGTGAAACATGCACTCCTGAAGTCAACCGATTAGCTCCTTAGTTTTAATGGTGTTGAGGGAGAGGTTGTTAGCAGTTCACCACTTAGTAAGAAGCTCCACGGCCCTTCTTTAGGGACCCTGATTATTGTTGGAGATGTTACTGATTATTGTTGTGTCGTCAGCAAACTTGGTGGTATTAATACTGTCTTTTGCAGTGCAGTCATTGGTGACAGGAAACACCCTTCTGAGCATCCTGTGCTGATAGTGACCAGGGCAGACAGAAAATTACAGAGAATTCAGTGTTGGGGTGTACAATAAAGTTTTTCAGAGTTAATAGAACTGGTGGCAGTGGTGGTGTCCTCAGTGATGTGCAGAGGAAAAGGTCTTTTGGTGGGGATCCCGAACTCGCAAAACAGGTCTTGCGCAATTAAATTACCCTTAGCTCCATAGTCGATCAGGGCTGAAATGAGATGGATAGCACATTGGCAGTAAAATTTTACGGAAATACGATTTGGATTTAGAGAACCTGAACCATTACCGGGCTGTTCCCTTAACTCTAACAACATTATCTAGCCTATGAAGAAGAATAGCATGATCAACTCTTTTTGTGATAAATATGTCACATTTTATGTCTCTTCAATATCAACCTATAAAAGAAGACTGGACTCATTGAGAATCATATCTGATATCAGTTTGCCATTGGTAACTGCTGCATATCCTGGTGAATGATTTTTGGAGCAACTGCTGTGCTGGGACTACTAGAAAAATGTTTAAAGCCATTAGGGTGTACAGTTCACTTCTTAACTCCTGTTTATCTCCTTTCCTGCTGCACATCTGATTAATCAGTGTTTTATTTTAGGCACTATTTCCACCTCCCTCAAAACTGCTGCAGTTATGATACTTAGGACACCTATGCTAGATCCCCTTTCTCAGTCCAACTGCAGACCCATTTCCAGTCTTCTCTTCCTAGCTAAAGTAATGGATAGAGTTGTGGCCTCTCCACTTTAAACATTCCACAATGATGTTGATGGCTTACCTATAAGCTCAGCTCAAGTCATAAAAAAATGTCAGTGTTCTTTTTGATTATACTCTTACGTTTGAACCCCATTTTAGAGATTGCATTCTTTCACCTTCTGCTATTATTCATATAAACAATCTTAATGTCAATGGTTGGTTTCTGAGGCATAAAAGCATTAGGGAAAACCTAATTGGAGTCTGTTTGACACAATTTTTTTTACCCAGTTGGGCCTGTTTGAGAAGAAACTTCGAACATATATACCGGCGACACTGCTACATTCTTGGCATTGTCAGCCACCTTGGATTCCAAGTCTCAGGAATCAAGAATACAATAGAATTCAGGAAAATGTGTTTTTGTTATATTGGAGCATTGACTCTACCATGTGTTGGCTTGGAAGACACATTGCATATTCTTTTAAATGAACTATTATTAACTGTGCACAAGTTTGGATATCATGCATGAAAGGATTAAGCTGTGCAGCCATTCTTTTCTAGTTATAGTTTACTATATTGTTATCCAATTCTTCTTCTTCTTCTTCTTCTTCTTCTTCTTATTATTATTATTATTATTATTGTACATACCAACAACAAAAATCTTCATGCTTGGGCTTGTCACATCAAATAATGTACACATTTACACACTGGCTGCAAAACCAGCTTTTATAATGAACAGACCGTAACTGTCAGTTATGAGCTCAGGACTGTAAGGAGTCAATCAGTCTTTCTTTCTCTCTCTCTCTCTCTCTCTCTCACACACACACACACACACACACACACACACGCACACACACACAGAAACAGCAGCGAGAGTGGATGATGGCACACTCTATCTCTGAAAGAGAATTCACTTTTTCACTGAACATTCTTTTCTAAAAAAATACTTCCTCTTTGTGAAGCCTTAAAATCTTCTTAATTTACTTTTTTTTATTAGGATTTGTTTTGAAATAGACACCGCAAACTGTCCCATCCACTTTAATGTTAATTTGACAAAATCAGATTCAGCTTTTGAAGCATTATATTTCTAGTATGTATCTGCAATACTTTAAGCATAACTGGGTTTCTCTTGCTGCAAAGAACTTCAAGATGTGTTCTTTCAACACATTTATGGTTTGAGCAAATTTTATTGAGTATTACATTATGTTATTGTAATAGCAATATACTTAAGACAACATATTGAAAAGACATTGTTACAGTAGCATTTGCGTTGTGTAGTCCATGTTAATCAGAAACTGAACAAGCAATTACAGTGGTATATATTACAGCTTAAATGACATTCATGATGTCTAACCCCACCCCCAAGAACAGTATTTCCAGGAATCCCCTTTGTAATTTCCCAAGGGATTCCTGGGAAAACTGGACCCCGGGGGCAGGGAAGAAGACATTTTAGTATTAGATAACAGGAAATCACAAAGAGGACAATACTATCTATAAAACATTTGTCACGTTTATTCATTTGACAAATGTTTTAGCTAAGTGAATTACAGAATCAAACAGATTAAAGTTGTGACTTTTCTTAATGGACGTTTGTTAAACTCACAACCTTCTGATTAGTAGCTCCTTAAATATTACCTATCTATACTGGGAAGTGATCTTTAATATGTTAATTTAAAAAGTTACAATAGTTACAGTCTACAAAGATATTTAATCTATGTTTTATTATTAAATAATAATAATTTTTTAAAATACAAATGCTGATGATGTTTACAGTAGCAGTGTCCCTCTTCCCGTGCTACAGTGCTTCATCTCAGACTCCAAAATGACCAGAGATGCAGCACTGCACCTTGGGCCTGAGGACTCTCACATTCATGCTCATTTTCTGTGCAGGTAAAATATACTTTTTCCTTGAGAACGTTGAAAGATTGGGCACAGTAACCCCAGGCTAAATACATACTTTTGTACAAATCTTCTGATTTCCTTCCCATACTATACAGCAATGTTTTTCTGGATGGGTTGTAGGATATTTAAAGCTGTCATAGGGGTCTGAGCTTTGTCAATCAAGGAAAAGTGGTAATCTAGAGCATTAAACAATAAAATACTGCAGTCAGCTCCAGTCACACAACCAAAGTAAATTTGTGAGCTGTAATACACAGAACCACAAAACAAACAAACCATATGTAAGATCCTCACTTCCCGAGCACTAGAAAGGCATTATGTTGACTCATCAAGCCGTAGAACAGCAAGGCTCCTTAACTAGCAGTAATATGAAGTACCACTGCGAAACAAAACATAAACAGTTTAAATAGATTTTTTTCATTATTTCTGTATTTATTTATTTATTTATTTATCTTTTTGCTTCTTTTAAGTAAATCCTAAACTTACATAAAGGTCACTTAGTTAATTTTAGCTATTGTGTGTGTGTGTGTGTGTGTGTGTGAGAGAGAGAGAGAGAGAGAGAGAGAGAGAGAGAGTTTGATATCTTAGACTCACTGTTGGTATGTGGAATACACTGGGTACAATTGCAGCATATTATTTCATTATCTTGACTTGTCACTGCCTGCCTGGTCCACTGCCCGGTCCACAGGAAAACATTTCTCATACCTGAATTTGAAAATACTCATGATAAAACTATAACAAACTATAATTATAACTAAATTATAAACTATAATTTGTGTTATAAATAAAGTGTTTTTTGTTAAAAAGCAGAGAGCAGAAAATTAAATAATAAAGCAACACAAAAATTCATAGGGTATTTTTGATTATTCTCCAAGACACAGAAGGTTTTGATTGCCTCAGCTACTTCAGTTTTCTTGAGCCCATATAAGGAATTCTGAAGAAATCTTATTTTGGGATAAGAAAAAATGTAGCTGTGGTTGTGATAAACACTCTTTCAACCTCTTATGGCTAGTGATTGTGGAAGCAGATAGTTTGTCACTGCAAAGCGTAGATGTCCCTCCCCTTCTGTCTTCATGTGCTGACTGCATACATTCCCTTTTCTAGTCACAGTCTGGTGCAGTACGACATAAAAGGCAAAAAGGAACAAAGGTGATGGAGAAGCCAAGAAATGAAGTCATGACCATTGCCAAATGGATAAATATTGTATAAAGACATTACTGAACAAAATTATATGTGAAGTTTCATATTGACCATAAGCATTAATAAACTTGCCTTGCATGCAACTCAATTGTTTTTATCTGAAACTCTGGCCATGCTAGTGATATTTAACTTATTTAACATAACCACATAACATAATCATAACCAAAATAAATAATAAATACAAACATTAAAAAATCTAAATGTGCTGTATCATTAAATAAGCAATGAATAATTATTTACATATCCGGTTATTCTAACCCCCACAGTAAGTATATCCTCAGGATATTTTATGCAAGATTGTTTAAAACTAAGATACCACATAACAGTTTATACAGAAAAAAGACAACTGAATTTAAACTACCCATGTGATATGTGTTTGTCAGACATTTATGCAGACACTGTATACAGGCAGCTACCTTAAATAGAAAGATTTTTGTGTGTATGTGTTACTGTTCAAGTCTCAGATTTCACTTGGTACAAAGTGCTCACCTCAATGAACATGGGAGAAACAGTGTTTACATAGTCAGAGACACTGTGCTGATAATGTAGAGCAAATGTGCTTCCACATGCAAACATTGCCTTTTAAGGTCATATTTCATTTCTTCTCATCTGCTCAAATAATTGCAATGAGAAACACAAGAGGTACAGAATAGTGGGATAGCTTTTGCCAGGATTATATGTGCTACAGTTAAACTCCTGTTTTTTTTTTATTTCAGATCAATAATAACTATGTTAATGTGTTAAAGTGCTCTTTAACTGTCTCTCAGGATTTTTGAATTTTTAAGTGTGACAAACCAATACTAATGCCAAGGTCCGTCTCATTTTCAATTTAAAGAATAATTTCACCAGTTTACCTGTTACTTAGCTTGTTTTATACGTGTACAGTAAATATTGGATTAAACTAAAAAAAAGTTTGAGAAACCTAACTTTGCTTTAAAAATGTATTCTGCAATGTCAGAATACCAAAAATATTTTTTAAATCCTAAGCATTCCTTAAATGGAAGTAATCAGGATCTGAAATGACTAGATGTGTGGAAAGATTCCAAAACATACACACATAACTTCTTAGCTTCTGAGTATGATAACAACCATAAGCCATTTGTTTAATTTTAGGATGGTGTATTTTAAAGATGTTGGACAATCCCAAATCCCAAATGAAAACCCCAGCCCCCTTTCTGTTCATGTGAAAATGACCCTGGGATAAGGGACTTGAAGGGGCTTGAGAACAAGGAAGGGGGGGTGGGGGGGTGTGTGCAAGTGACAGTCAGGGGCTTTTGGGTCATGTGAAAACACTTTGCTTTGATAGATCCCAGACTTTTAGGAAAATAATCTGCTTCCTCTCTTTCCTTCATAGTTTCCAGTTCATGAACTTTTTTCACCACATTCTAATCTATTAATCTGTCAAATGTACCCACATACCGTATATTAATTCAACAAAGACTACTTTAACAGCAGCCATTGTATTAACAAAGGTTTCTAAATACACATTTTTGCTTTGAGATAAAAAAGTTGAATTTTATTACAGAAATCAAGGAATGTGAATAAAATATTTTGTTTTTATAATAAAGAACTACTAATTATCAAAGTTGTATAGCATTTGACACTCCATTTCATCAGGTTTAGAACATACTGATGATCATGTTCACTGATGATCTAATGAAATATAACCTACAAAAGTTGACATGCTAAATCACAGCTTCAAGCATTTGAATTATATTTATATATTATATAGGTATATATGTGCTTAAGCATGTTAATAGCACATTAAGCATGTTATTAGCACATTCAAACTTGTTAAATACATAAGTCAGATTTAAAACCACCATGAATCATCCTGGCTACAAAAAAAAGTTATAGCAATATTATGTGTATGAGGAAAACTTACCTTAGACTGTTCCTTTGTCTTTGCCACAAAGCTCAGACAGAAGCCTGCTGCTGCCCGGACAAATGTGAAATTAGGTATGTGAAAGAGTAGACCATGGTAGCTGTGCACATCAAATGGCCCCTAATGTCTACTTTCTCTTCTGAGGGAGTTTCCCAAGAAAATCTCTCCTTTGAATGATGCATTATTTGGGGAGCAAAGACTATTCTTTTACCTTATATAAGGCAAATGGCAGGCATACATTAATAGCAAGTAAAAGGGAAATCCTCCAGATGACTGTGATTGGCTCCATGTGTGTAAGCCTCCATGACCCCAGGCAGTGACCCACAGTGTGTGAGTGGGAAAGGATTTTGAAAAAAGCTGCTGCTGGGGAGGAGCACTCAAGCTGGAGGTGGGTCTGTTTTCTGGCAATGGAAGACACAATTGACAATTTTCATATTTCTTCTAAATTAGGAGATTTCTGTCCATGCTGGAGTCTTGGCAGTCTTGACTGTGAGCACAAGTGGAAAACATTAACAGAGTTCTCAGTGCCATTTTAGTATAGTAACATACACTGTAAAAAAAATCACAAAGTAATTAACAGACAGCAGTTCACCAGTAAAGTTGTCTTTATTTACAGTATGGCCACTATGTATAAAATAAATACAGCAAATTGCTGTAATTCCAATGTACAAATCATTTTTTTGTTTTTCTGAAATTAAGAGTCACTTATTGATTATTAATTTTTACAAACGTATATAAAGTATTAAACACATATTACTGTTTTTCAAGAATAGATGAATGTTTTAATGTTTGCCTTAAGAACATCTTTACCATAATGTGTTTTTTTTTTTTGTAAGGACATGAATTAAGACATAGTATCAACAATTCCAGCATCATCATCATTAAAGTCACATCATTACTAGACTACTAAAAATGTCCTTCAAAAGTTCTTCTGTATACATCAGAGAAAATCTTCTCTATGCAATCTTTACAAAAACATATGTAGTACAGTATGTCTTGTATATGGGATATATACAATTTTCAATATAGAACTCAAAAAGGCTGTTGATAAAAACAGATTTCTGTTTTATCAACTAGGAATCAACACAAATCTGTGTGTGAAATTAATTGATTATTAAGTCTTGAGAGTAAAATTTCACACAGTTCATCTCAATTCTATAGTATACAGTATATGCATATGTGTGTGTAAGTTAATAGTAATAGTTAATAACATACTTGACCTTTTTTACTGTACTTTAGAGAATGGACCACATATGTTTGTATATGTAGGTGGAGCAGGTTTCAGCCCAGGTGACTTGGCCAGGTCACCAGTGGCATCTTTAGCACAGAAAGGTTGGCGGGGCGCAATAAACTCTGTATGAGCAGCATCCAGCTCGTCAGTGAAACTACACACAAACCTACTTACTCAGTTTATCCCAACACAAATGCACCTCAAGTAATGAATGCACACATATAGCTGCAGTTAGTAGAAGTAATGACATGAAGATTGTGGCCTGCAACTTTAATAACACATCTAAAGCAACATTTCAGAGTATCAAAACCCAATACTTTCTGTGCCTTAACATACAGCCAGAGCACATTCCACACACTTGATTGATACTCAAGTATCAATGGCTCTTTTCTGGTTCTGATTCTGGTTTGGGTTCTTGAATCCTGATCTACCTTCACTAGCTTCAGATACCCCAAAAAATCAACTAATCACTTTTGTAAGTCGCTCTGGATAAGGGTGTCTGCTAAATGCTGTAAATGTACCCCCATTGTTAGTTATTGAAAAAAAAATGTTGCACATGTACACAGCTGATTTGAGCTGCTTACTTGGTCAGATGAACACTGACGGGCTGGCCTCATGCTCACCAAACAAACACTGCTAGGGGAAGGACTTAGCTTTAACTAACAGGTATAGGAATATACACACATGGACAAATTGTTGGTACCCTTCCATTAAAGAAAGAAACCCCACAATGGTCACTGAAATAACTTAAAACTGACAAAAGTAATAATAACTAAAATTTTACTGAAAATCAACTAATGAAAATCAGACGTTGCTTTTGAATTGTGGTTCAACATAATAAGTAAAAAAAAACAAAAAAACGAATAAACGAAACTGGCCTGGACAAAAACAATCATACCCTTAACTTAATATTAACTTAAAATATACCTTTTGAGGCAATCACTGCGAACAAACAATTTCTGTAACTCTCAATGAGGCTTCCGCACCTGTCTACAGGTATTTTGGCCCACTACTCATGAGCAAACTACTCCAGCTATCTCAGGTTTAAAGGTTTTCCTTTCAAGACTGCATGTTTTAGCTCAATATGATCAATATGCTTTAGCTCAGGGCTTATAGAAGGCCACTTTAGAATAGTCCAATGCCTTGCTCTTAGCCATTCTTGGATGTTTTTAGTTGTGTGTTTTGGGTCATTATCCTTCTTGAGACGTGTGTCAGATGCAACAAAACAGCCCCAAAACATAGCCGCCCCCATTTTTCATATTTCATAGTAGGTACAATGTTTTTTTTAGGTACAATGTTTTTGATTTGTGAACATAGAGCTGATATGACTTGCCAGAAAGTTCCAGTTTTGTCTCAGGTGTCCAAAGGACATTCTCCCAGAAGCTTTGTGGCTTGTCTATATGCATTTTGGCAAATTACAGTCTTGCATTTTTATGATTTGCTTTCAACAGTGGTTTCATCCTCAGTCTTCCATTGAGTCAGCTCTGGCTAAGAGAGCAATGGATGGTGCGATCTGACACTGATATACCTTGAGCTTGGAATTCACCTTGTTCAGGGACATTGTCTACAGTCCTATAGACCTTAAACTTCTAAATAATATGCAACTCTAGTAACAGGAGCATCAAGCTGCTTGGGGGTGGTCTCATAGCTTTTACCTTTAACATGATTGTCTATAATTTTCTTATCTCCTGGGACAACTCTCTTCTTAGCTTTCTGTGGTCCATCTTCAGTGTGGTACACACCTTGATACAAAACAGCACAGTGACAACTTTTCACCCTTTAAATAGGCAGACTGACTGATTACAAGTTTGAAGACACCTGTGATCCTAATTACAGGACACACCCTACTTTAACATGTCTTTATGGTCAAATTATTTTCAATCTTTTCAAGGGGTACCATCATTTTTGTCCAAGCCAGTTTCATTAGCTCAGTGTCTGGTTTTCATTAGTTGATTGTCAGCAAATGTTTATTTATTATTACTTTTGTTGGTTTCAAGTTATTGTAGTAATCATTCTAAGTTTTTCTTTCTTTAACAGAAGGGTACCAACAATTTTGTCCATGTGTGTATCATACAGCGAGACTGCTGTCATTAAATATAGTAATAATAATAATAATAATAATAATAATAATAATATAATGCAATCATATTAGTTATAAAGAATAATACATAGTTAATTTTGTTACACTAAATAATGTCGTGCACTACTCCATAAGAATCTCTGGTGGGGCACGGCCCCATCAGCCCCTAATATAGATATGCCAATGTCACAGAGCCACTGTGGGTGTGCCAGTTTCAACAAGAAGGCAACAAATGTTGTTTCTTTATTAGAGTATGTTGTGATCATCATTATTGGACCATACAATACTCATTGTTTGCTAATGATGCACTTTATATAGATCCAATTCCTGAGAATGTTAGGGAGGTAGACAAAAATTACTTCTAAATAACTTATGAATGAATTGAATTTTATTATGCCTAACCAGGGGCATGATCTAACCACACATGATTTTTATAGTGAGTCTTGCATCCTACTTCCCTTTACTGAACCTCATTAAGGATTTTTTTTTTTGACCCTGTTTTAACTTTGACCCTGTTCTTGTGGATTACACTGACTCATTCCCTATTTTGGTTTCAGTTTGATTATGGTTTATGTTTTCGGTTTATGTTTGTGTTTGTGTTTCATTATTCAGCGTATATTTATTATATCTATATAAACATGTCCTAATGCAAATGTATTATTTACTTTATTCACTCTGAATATACTGTGTATATACATTCATCCATCTATAAACATATACTGTAAATAATATTTCTATTGAATCTAAAACTGGTGTTGGGACAAACCCGGAAGGAGGACTGCAGGAGCTCCACATGTTCCGGTGAGTCTGTTCCCTACTTATAATAATAAGAGTCAGCAGCCTGGACAGACAACACGCTCGCTGAGGTGTTTTGTGTTCCTGCATCTCCACAGACCTGCCCATGCCAGTATTTTATCCTGAGGAGGGCAGCACTGAATCTATATCTGTATCCCGCCCTGAGATGGGCAGCATTGAGCCCATGCCTGTATCTGAATACAAGTCTTCTCCTAAGTCTGAGGAGAACGTCTCCAAGTCTGCTTGTGAATGCGAGGAGGATACTGGAGGAGAGAGATGAATGAGCCCAGGTGATTAACTTATCCCTGAATGTAAACTGTACACAGAGTTTACCCTCTGGGCATTCCTCAGGTATATGTAGGTTCCAGTTTCCATCTGATGGCTGATACAGTGACTGAGGGAGACTGAGAGATTCAGGTGTAGTGTCATTTGAGTGTGACTAGGTGTCATATAAGACTCCCGGGTATTCTGAGAAGTGGAGTTCATAGGTGTGAGTACTGTGAACGGTGGGTGTAGGCATGGCAGGATTGGCAGGAATGACAATTATCCTAAAGCATATTTCCAAATTTTGATTACTCAGACTATGATACCTGGCATATCCAATACTCATCATAGATGGGAATTTTAACAGCATCCTTAATCCCTTAATGGGCCAGTAGGCCCTCTAATGTTACTACTGTACTTAACATCATTCATTCATTCGTTAAATGTTGTTGTTATCTATGTTTTTGACTCAACAATATGGGAGACTCTCAAAGCTGTTTCAGCTGTGCCCAGGGTCTAACAGCTACTGTCATTAGCTGTCCTATTTTACAGTATGCAACACCGATTGTCAATGGCCCATGTATCATCCACGCTCATTAAGCCTGACTGGCACTACGACCAAAACCACACACCTCATTAAGTAAGATATGCTGTGATGTATTTTGTTTGGTAATTTTAGATTTAGATATGGTGCCTCCACCATATCTCTTATTCTTATTGGAGAATAGTAATATCGCTCAATTCACCTTAAAATGTTTTTCTGAGTTCACATCAATTCACTGTGTTCCTCTTATTAGTTTTATGGATATATCTATGTCAAAATGTGTACATGTATTATTTAATACTCATTTAATGCTCATTAGTATAAATATTATACACTGTAATTGCTGATGTGATATGTTCACACTTGGATTACTGAACAAAATTTACTCTCGACTTTAGGTTTGTGGTAAAATCCTCTATTAATTTGATGCTACTCACCTATCTTCCAAGCTGTAAAACTGAAGCATTTCACTGCAGGTTGTACCAAGTATGACTGTGTATCTGACAAATAAAATTTGAAGTTGAATAAAAAAATGGCAGCATTCAAGATGGTCACCATGTTGTGACATTGCTTGACAGTTTCCCCTCTTCCTAAACAGCTTGTCTCTAAAATTGGCCCATGACCTGCAAATCTGTTTTTATTTCATGTGGGTCATTTAATAGTTTTGAGACACATTATATATATAAAAATTATAATAATTTAAATAATATAATGTAAAATAATGACATCACCTCCAGTCTACATGACAAAACAATTTGCTAAACATCACAAACACAAAATGATATAATATTACAATAAATCTGACTGACAGTTGGCAAAACGTTTAAGCATTATTCCATTAAATAAACAGTTTTAACGACCAACTGAAACGTAATGCAGACATAATGTGAAATTTATATAGTGATACTGCCATCTTGTGGTGCAATATATTGGAGCTATACCCACACAGGCGCACAAACACACACACACAGCGACGGTGAACAACAATATGAAGTGATTTTCACTTCAGAATTCATAATGGGATTGCTAGAGAATTTGAAACAAATAAGTCTTGTTCACATTTGGTTTGAATCACAGCCATTTGAGTAGACTAAGCTCTGTCTTTTTAGCACTGTTTGATGTATTATTGCCATATTGTTTAGATATGTCAATATGTTTTTTTTTATAATTACATTGGACAACAAATATTTTGCTATATGAAAACCACCTTTTTCCTGCCACCTTTTTCTTAACTAAAATTAATGATTGAAAAAATAAAACAGGCAATTCTGCCCACAATGCAAATTTAAAAAAATCTTGCTACAGTGGCACGTCACATGGTGCATGTGAGAATCGAAGGTTAATCCATCATGTCCGATCCCACAAGAGTTACAGTAGCTCAAACTGATGCAAATGTTATTGCTAACTATAATAGGAAGGTGTCAGAACACACAGTTTGTCACAGCTTGCTGCATAACCAGAGTACCCATGCTGCATGGCCAGGTAATCTTATAGTTAGAGGAAGGCAGCAAGCTGGTG
Organism: Duopalatinus emarginatus; assembly: GCA_028565595.1. NCBI lineage: Eukaryota > Metazoa > Chordata > Actinopteri > Siluriformes > Pimelodidae > Duopalatinus > Duopalatinus emarginatus. The sequence continues at coordinate 3,293,044 of JAOVVF010000048.1, forward strand.
AGGGAATTGTGATGTTTTACGTTTGATGGCAATTAAACCTGCACCAGATCTGCAAACCAAGAAAAATCTGCTACCAGAGTGGTAAAAAGTTTTTGTCGACACAAAACTGACATTCTATACAGCGCTTTATTTACTCCGTTTTAATATTTGTACAGAAGTACGGAACTATATTTTACTATATTATAATAATTTCCCCATGTTTTTGTTTGTTTTGAACATTTTTATTCTTACTGGTTGTTTTACAGCTTTTTTCTATGGAAAAAATAATTTGATTAATATGATCAATGACTGAGAGAAGTCTACCCTTGTGGGCACAAATAAAAAAAAGGCTTCCTTATTACTAATATATGATCAATATGCCTCATTTATAAAATGCGAGCAAGACAAACTTGTGCGTAAATCATTCAGTAAACACTTTGCATAAATGCATTTATGAAAAGGTTCAGTTTCAAAATGCTCGCAAGTATGAACAAAATTTACACCTGCTCCTGAACCTGTATTGAAATAACTGCACTTAAATTAAAAAAAGTTGTTAAAAGTTGTGTAATAAATTATACATTAAGCACTATGTTGCCTGTGGATTGCATTGCATAGTGTGGTATTTATTTGTTTAAAGAATCCTTCACAAGACTCCTTCGTAATTTTTTGTTTTTCCAACAATTCTTTTTCATTGGCAGGTGAACTGGTTCAAGAAGGTGAACAATGGTAGTGTGGGAACACTACCATACAATGCTGTTCATGGTTGGTCATCTGAAAAGTAAATCTAATAAATGACTTTTTCCAGTGAAATGCTTGTGCAGGCATAGTCCTATTCCTTTGGGCAATTACTAAAATCAGTCCAGGAAAAGTCAATTCCTCAGCATGTATTTATCAACTGCATAACAGAATACATGTATGTAAATCTTTTGCAGTGATGACCTGTTATGCATCATGATCATTGCGGCTATGCACAGTGAAAATGGCGCAAAACCTTGCTGAATTTACCAACAGATTTATCTGGAGGTTCCTCCAACTGCAGATCATCAACACCAGGAATAATACTTAACAAAAAGAGTGACAGATGTCCTCCTCCTCCTCCTTCAAGCTTCTTGCTGGACTGGTAACTGAAAAAATTGCATTTGCAGCACATATAATTTGAATTAAAGCAAGAAGTTTTTTTATGACCCAAGCATCACTGTGGACACTTAAAAATAAAAGGTGTATATCTGAATGTACTGCAAATGAAGCTCATTTGTTATTCGTGGACGTGAACTACGGTAATTGTAAATAAACATGTATGTGCACCCAATTTAAGCAACATTGGTATTTACAGACATGCACATTCTACTAACAAATCTGGTGGAAGGTTTTTGGGATGGTTTCAGGAAGTTTACTCGTTTTTCATGAAGAGAGCCAAAAAATGAAAAAAACAATTCTCATGCTGTACTATTAGGTTCTTAGTTAAAAAAAAAACTATTAGGTAGTTAAAAGGGAGTAATTGAGAGACTATTCTTCATATTGGCCCTCACCATGTCACTTAGCATCATGCTTTGTTAAATTAAGCTTTTTTTTTTTTAGCATGATGCATTAATAAGAGTGATGGAATTATAAAGATGATGCGTCTTAAATGTCTCTACCAAATAGTGAAGAACAGATTAGAAATTTGACCAAGTGGGCTACTGTTTGGCAGCTGGTCAGAATCAAATGGATAAAGTCATGAAACACTGATTGTACGAACACTAATGACTAGTGTAAGGTAAGAAACATGTACTGAACTAGCTAGCTATGCTAGATATAGCTTACAGAGTATTAGGTTTCAAAACAAGCATTTCCTTTATACTCTAGGCTCAGTCTACAGTGGCTTCCAGTACATTCTCACATACTCATTCTCATGTAATTGGATTACCATGACCAGAAAACAGTAATAATTCTAAAGGCCCTTTGTGAACAGATAGTGGTGTCTATTCTAGATTTAGCAGGGGTTAATCAAGACATAATAGTTACCAATCACAATGGTGGTCAAATACTGCATTACTAAAATCTACTATTATGTGGAATCGATACAAAAATATTGTTACACCTCTGCAGTCTGATGCTGTTTCAGATCATTAGCTCATTTCATTTAAAATGTGTATTAGACATAAACATGCACATAATCTTACCATGTTACTGTATCAAACATATATTCATGCAGCTACTGCAAACAGTTTTACCAACAACTCCCAGGAGTCATTAACATTGGATCTCAAAGATCAGTCTCCATCAAACACAAAGGTGACCAAGAAGAACGTAATGCACACTAAATATTCTCCAATTAGTCTTTATGCGAGTTATACTACTATCCAGAACCCTGTTTCTGCAAAATAGTTCTAAAAAGTGTTACATTTATACGTAATTGTACACTTGATGCCCTGGAAAAGATCAGACAATACATTGAACACTACTGCTTACAACACTGTCATCATGAAGAAGGACAAATAAGAAGAGAAACCAAAGGTAACAAAATCCAGAAATGTGAGAAAAGCACCCATAGCTGAGCTAAAGCAGAGCAGTCTGTCTGCCTATATTAGGACATTAGCACATGCTAAGACATATTTACAGTCAAGATGGTTTAATAAAATAGACATAAAATGTTGTGGCTCACAAGGAAGCTTGATTTTTCTTTACAGGGCCAAAATGGTTCTTAACATTTGGGTTGTCGAGCTCTGCTTTAATAACCAAATATCAAAAGAGCTACGTGTGCTGTCGTGTGTAAATGATAATATGACATAGCCAGCAAACTTTTCAAATATAATTAATTCTCATTAAATTTAAAATTTTAAAAAGGCATAAAGGTGTCATTTATTTGCGATTTTGGGGTTGTCAGTGACAATGTACTGTTTTTTGTACATGTTGTTACCTCAACCTGTAGGTTTTTAATGGCCTGAGATTAACTAAAGCTAGTCGCTGTCTTATGTAAATTTTACTGTTAATTTAATTAAAATTTACATTTGAAAATAACTTTGCTGGCTGTGCCACTTGCTTATTATTTTTCTTCCTGTGAGATAAGTTTTGTTCAGTAAATTAGCAGCTATTTTCATAATTATTTAGAGCACATATACACATTTCAATGAAGGTACAGGCTTGTGAACTGGTTTGCCTATTTGATCCCAAGTTTGGCCTACTGAAAGACGGTTGCCCCTTAAAAAACATATTAATGTGATATTATAAAGCTAGATTTGCACTCTTACATAGATGTACTAAAAATGTGGCTGTGAGAGGCTCATGAAGGCCTCATGCAGCTGTATGAGAGCCCATCAAATCTTGGCCATATTTAGCAGTATGTGAATGTGTAACAATACTGTTCCTTTGTAAACATAAAAGATCAGTATGTATAATTTTTTGCTCAATATTACAATCAGACATAAGTAATAGACATCTACACAAATAAGTAAAGATACCTTATAAAAATGTTTTTGCAAAGTTCTTTAGTCAAGTTGAAAAAGTGGTAATGGTAAGTAACTTATGGTAAGATGGCAAGGTTTTCAAAGGTTAACCCATTGATATGCATCACAATAAATACACCAATCTTGCGGTCATAAATGATTAAACTTAAAGGATCTATCAAAGGGTATCCATGTTATTAATATTCTTCAGGGCCTTTAATAAAGATGTAGACAGAGTTTTGTACAGGCTAACCTTTTAACCTTGGAATAGAAAGCTGTAGACTCAATTTCTGACATAACATGTAATTGCGAAGTTAAGTGTTTCAATTTCAATTGCAGCAGTAACCATTTACAAAATGTTATTTCAGCCAAATGTACAACATTCTGCAGCAATCAAAATGAGATACTTAAAAGTAAAAACATTTGGCTTGCTTCTCCAAATCTGTACCATTGCATGTTCTCCAGTCTGTTTTCTGGTGTTCTAATTATGAAGCAGTGCAGCTTAGCCAGTGTCTTAGCAGCCGTTCTGTGCCATTTTATTGTATTTCAGGAATTAGGAAGCGACTCCTTTTTCGTTTACGAAATCCTTAATGCAGACGTGACAACTTCAATCTCTAAAGAATACAGCATAAACATTTAAATTTTGTAACAATCAAAATGGGATACATAAAAGTAAACCTATGAATTCATATAATTGGAAACACCATTTATTTCTCTCCAAACATTTGGGTCTCTTCTCCAAATCTTTACCTTTACATGTTCTCCACTCTTTCTTTCCCCCATATCAATTTCACCCTTCAGAAGATTAGTGATTAGTGCTACTGGTTGCTAAATATGCTTATATTTTCTGGTGTTCTGATAAACCAGTGCAGGTATAGTATGTCTTAGCTGTCGTTCTGTGCCATTTTATTTGTAGTTAGGGAAATATGAAGCAACCCCTGGTCTACTCTAATTTGCCCTGATATTCTGATATTTAAAAGTGTAGAAAGACAATTTTTTTTCTACAATGCCACCACGTCTAAAGACGGCATATGGTTAGAGGAACACTGGGTTTGGGGTTTTGCCATTTCCATTTAAGTCACCAGATCTCAAGGTCGTTGAACACATCTGGGATGCCATGCAACGCACTGTGGAACACAAATTCTACACCTTGGAATACAACAGATTGTGGCCTGCTCTGCAGGAAGTATGGCGTTTATTGCCTACAGAATATTTCTTTTTAGTCCTACACTCCCATGCGGGATCTACCAAATATTAGACTAGTGCACCAATTTTTCCTGCACTTCAGTATACAGAACCTCAAAATATAATGACGGGAACACACATACAGTGCTGCTTGAAAGTTTGTGAACCACCCAAACATGGTCACTGTTTTCAAAAAAAGAAATTAAAATAATCATATGAAACAAACATCCAAATCTCAAATTGTAAAGCAGACCTTCCAAATAAGGGACACAAAGAAAAAAAGATATATATTTCCATTATTTATTTAACAAAAGTATTTTATCTCTCAAAAAAATAAAAATCTGCCAAGTGCAAAAGTATGTGAACTCTTTTAGTTAGTAGCTTGTGTCCACTCCTCCTTGCAGAACTCCACAGGTTGAGAAAGGTTGGAGGGACATCTGGCATGTACTGCCCGTTTCAGATCTGACCACAGCATTTCTATGGGAATGAGGTCCTGACTTTGACTGGGCCAATCCAGAGTGTGAATCTTCTTTCTCTTTAGCCATTCCTTGGCAGTTTTGCTGGAATGTTTTGGGTCGTTGTCCTGTTGCATAATCCATTTCCGTCCAAGCTTTAACTCCCTGACTGATGGCAAGAGATTCTGGTCAAGAATTTGTTGATAGTCCTGGGAACTGATAATATGGCATTGTCCAGGTTTGGAGGTAGAAAAGCAGACCCAGACTTTCACATTTCCACCACCATGCTTCACTGTTGGGAGGAGGTTCTTCTCTTTATATGCAGTGTTGACTTTT
>JAOVVF010000048.1:3316912-3329006 GCA_028565595.1 Duopalatinus emarginatus
GTTTTCGTCTGTCTGTCTGTTTGTGTTAAATGGTAAAACTGGGCACTGGTGGAATGCTATAATGTATAATGTATGATACTTTACTATTTATTTACTACTTTTTATACTCTGTGTGTCAACTGTTGTATGCGTGTCTACCATTGTCCCAAATAAAACATTTAAATAAAAACAAAATAAATGAAACAAATAAACAAAGGAAGACACAAACAAAAAAATTTAATGAAATAAACCAACAAAGAAAAACCAAAACAAACAAATGAACAAAAAACAAACAAAATAAATATGAAACAAATTAACAAAGAAAAGAAAACAAAACAAATATTATGAAACAAATCAACAAAGAGAAAGAAGAACAAACAGAAGAATAAAAAAAAAAAACATAACAAAACCCAGGCAATTAAATGCATTAAAAGTCTTTTTTATTCCATGGGACCCTGATACATCTACAAACATCTTACATTATATACAATATTTATGTTTACACAATATTTACCACTATATTAATTTACCACAATAGGAATTACAGATGTTTATTATTTCATTTTGGTGACTGTCCTTTGCATTCAGAACCCAGCACAATAACACATCTGTAATATATCATTTAACAACCCGGATATAAGCGCAGATGAGTAGCACACAGCGACCACCCGTCTATACACTAGCTAGGCGTCCTACTTAGGGTACCAGTGCACATAACGGAAGTGTGGTTGTCCATGACCTTCCTGACGTGCCGCACGTCTCGTGTTCTCGACTTGTTCCTGTTTCCTGAAATGTCGGAGGACAGGAGATGGCAAAGGATTCAAGATAAACACCTTACCCACTTGTGGTACGCGTTTAAACATATTTGTGTCTTATTGATATACTGGTTTAAACTGGTTTTAGGAGTCCTGGTTGGAGGATTCATTCAGAGCTGAGGTAGCATGTTCGTTAGCTCCTAGCACTCACTCAGTCATTCAGTCAGCCAGTCAGCGCGCGTGCTAGCTCAGACTGCATTTATATAACTATATATATATATATATATATATATATATGGTTACATTTTGATTAGATATTAAAGCAGACATTTTCAGGTTAGGTGTTGATATCTAGTCATGTTTTATTTGATATCGGGATATTTAATAAATATATAAAATGACCGTGTGTGAAGTGTTTCAGGGTGGGCGGTGAAGCTTTAGCATTAGCTAGCAAGAGTCACCTAATGAAGAAAAACACAGAAAATTGTCATTATTATTATTGTGTTTATTATGTCTTAGCTTTTCTCCAAGTAATAGTTGTTTATTATACTGGTTGTTTATTGTTTGTTGTTAAACATACACTTTAAAAGGTTTATTAAGCAGTATTGTGGTGTAACTAACAGTTCAGTTCAGTAATGCTCCTTTTCTCATTACAGCTTTCTGTCAGAGTCACTGTACTGGGAACAATGGTGAAGTATTTCAACTGTTTAGGCTCTCTTAAAGGCACATGGGACCAAGTTTTCCAAGCGTTCTGGCTAAGATACCCGAATCCTTACAGGTAAGAACAACTACATGAACCACTCGTTGACCGCTGTGCTTGTACAGTACACACAGCGAGGACTGACCTCAGCATTAATCTCACAGCGAAACACACACCCACACTAGGCGACAGTGAGCACACATGCCTTGAGCGGTGAGCAACCCTGTCCATGGCACTTTTTGGGGTTGGGTGCTGTGCTCAAGGGCAGCTTAGTCATGCCTCGTCGGTTGGTGGGACCTAACTAAAGACCTTCTGGTCCCAAGGTTGGTTTATTTAAACTACAAGTCCACGTCTGCCTGTGAAATGATTAACGACTCTCTGTGAAAGGCAAAATGAAAAGGAGGGGCACTTTTTTGCTTTGTATTAAATTGTAACCCATTTCACTTTTGTACAGAAATGTGGCGCAGTTAAGGGAGGATTTCTGTCAGTTTTTATTCAATGTTATGGTCACGTCAGCACATTTAAAGAAAAAATATCCACCGTGAAACACATTATATATGTTTATAATGAAATATTTTTTGTGTTAAGTGATTCTGAAGCAGTTATAGGTATACTGTTATAGTTTTGTTAGTTATTGGTTGACTATTGGCACAGAAGGACATTAATAGTGCAGTTACAGTGGTGTTTAATTCATTTACATTACATTTACGTTCATGGCATTGGGCAGATGCTTATATCCAGAGCAGCTTAGTTTGTTTAGGTCGGGTTATTTATTTATTTATTTTTAATTTAGGACATCTAGGAGAAGCTCTTTCCACCATATAATGCCTGTGTCCAAAATGACGTACTAAACAGTATGTACTAGATTGGACCCAGTGTGCACTGCTCAACTGATAAAGCATTAGGCCCTTTCAATACACAAGTGTGCAATATGCACATAATCTCAGCTGTACTATGTCCACCATCTCACATCAAGCACGTTAGTTAATGATATATGGAATTACAAGAATGATGGCGGTGAGATCATAGGAAATGAAAGCTTTAGAACTTTATCTGTTTGAGAAGAATGTATTCGTGAGAGCTGATCTGACTAAAGCACTGCAGTAATTTGAATAGGATAAAAGAGGCTAGATCCCAACATTACCACTATTAGCACATAGTCAAACAGATGGCCAAAGAAAAATAGACCAACATCATGAAGAAAACAGTTCGTCTGTGAAAGTAAATTCAGAATTTCATTACCAAAAATCTTGGTTGTGAAGAGTATAATTTAAATATAAAGCTCAATATGCATGATGGATTTTTCCTTCAGTCAAGATAAGTAAAGATAAGCCCACCCCCTTCTTTCTCTTCTTCTTCTTTGTAGTAATCATGTGCTGACTGAAGACATCATCTTTCGGGAAGTGACTCCTGATAATCGGCTTATTTCCAGACGACTATTGACCAAAACCAGCCGAGTACCGCGCTGGGCAGAAAAGTTTTTGCCCAGCCACATGGCACGCAAGGCCTACATCATTGAGGACTCTGTAGTGGATCCCAAGAAAAGGACCATGGTCACCTTTACCTGGAACATCAGCCATGCACGTCTCATGGTAAGATGACTTTGTCATTTAGATGCTTCTCCTGAGACTGCAAGTGTCATTGATGCACAAGTATGATGACTCTGTAATAGAATTTGCATTTGCCCCTTTCTTGATGCTTGCCAGTTGTTCGGATACATGACACCATGCATGTCCAGATTTACTCATAAGGAGTCCCGCAAGCTTGTGTAATGTATGCTGTTAATAGGTTTTGATTCTGAATTGTTGTTATAAGCTCAGCTGACGTCTTGTTCAATTGGCAATTTAATTCCTATAATGGGTACTTTTTTCTTTTTGTTTACACTTTACCAATATACATATAGCTTGCACTATATGGCTAAAGTATGTGAACACAATCATGACTCCTGTGTGTACATCTTTCCTGAACTGTTGCCACAAAGATGGAAGCACACAGATGTCTAGAATGTCTTTTGCCCACACCAGTTTCAGCATAAACATGCCCCTGTGCACAATGCAAGGCCTATAAAGACATGGTTTGCCAAGGTTGGTGTGGCAGAGCTTGATTGGCCTCCACAGAGCCCTGACCACAACCCCACTGTACACCTTGGGCATGAACTGGTACACAGACTGCACGCCTGGCCTGTCATCAGTACAGGATAACTGAGCACAAATTCCTACAGTCTCATTTCAGAATACAGTGTAAAGCCTTCTCAGTGAAGAATGTTAAAGCAACAAAGGGGGCAGGGTGTGGTGCAGTAGAGGGCAACAGAAATCTGGACTGGGATGTACAGCAAGCATATACAGATGTGCTGGTTAACTGTACAAATACTTTTGACCATACCGAGTTGTTCTTGTGCACTGTTCCTATTTTGTAGGATTATCAAACCCTGCTGAAAAATATTAGTTCTGTGTCCTGCTTTATTTAGCAAAAACACTGCCTGTTTAAATATTATTCGTGAGCTTTTGACAGCAAATCTAATTTTTTTTTTTCTTTTATTAGTCTGTGGAGGAGCGCTGTGTATACACAGTCAGCCTTGACAACAACAACCTAACAGAGGTCAAGAGAGAGGCATGGATCTCCTCCAACCTCTACGGCTTTTCCAGAGCTGTTCAGGTTAGTGGGTTAGAGGTAACTTATGCCAAACCAGGCAAAAAGCCATGGAGGTTTAAATAACACTGAGTCAACATTGAGTCAAATTTAGAGGTGTATTACACTTAAGGTGTGATTACCCTGTGAAGAAGCCATTGAAAATAGCAAGGCTGAAAAATTTGCCAAGTCTTTAGTTTGATTAATGTGCTTAATTTCCACCATTACATGGCAACAGTGATCCTGAGCTTGGCTAAAAAGTCTTTTACTTCACTTTTTTTTAAGGAATTTGGTCTTGCCCGATTTAAGAGCAGTGTAGTCAAGACTATGAAAGGATTCGAATATGTCTTGGCCAAGATGCAAGGTAAGAAGCCATTGTCATGTGAATTTATTATTTGGGTTGTAATGCCGTAATTCCATCTTTTGCTAACCTGTACATAACTGCCATGCAGGTGAAACTCCTACAAGGACATTGGCAGAGACAGCAACAGAGAAGGCTCGAGAGACGGCGCTTGCTGCTAAAGAGAAGGCTAAAGGCCTGGCCTCTCAAGCTCAGAAAAAACAATATGTATGATATAAAGACTTTGACAGGGACACCATCTTTCTAAACCTGTGCCTGATTTCAACTTATTGCACCAGTTTTCTCACTTATGCCCTTAAATATTTTATCACTTAAGTAAATTTGGCTCTTAGGGAGACATGGAATACCACCTTTTATGGCTTACATACTCAGTACTTGCATTCAATATGGCTATGTTCAAGCAGGCAGAAATCCAATTTTTAGTTGTTTTTTTTCCTCAAACATGAAATTTGATTGCTTCAATAACCATGGACTGGAAAGTGGCATTTTGTGTGTGTGTGTGTGTGTGTGTGTGTGTGTGTGTGTGTGTGTGTGTGTGTACACACATACAAAAATTGTTGATAAGCTCACATAAGTGTAGTGCCTGTGATGTTCTCTACACTGTATAACAGCTTCATTGACACCGACAGTGACGATAGAGAAAATATATTCCCATACGTGAATATTAGTTGTATGTAATATATATTTTTACGGGCAGACTATCATTCCAATATTCTGCCCAACCTTTTAACTAGTCTAGACAGAAAAATACATATACCAATTTTAGGGTTTGTTTGAACATAGCCTATGTGTTGATGCTATTATCCTTATGTTTCCCTTTGCTAGTACTATTCCCCCTCCTTACAAGGTACTTTAAAATAATTTTGTTAACTCCATTCTGTGTGGTGATTTATGTTATTTTATGTGTTAATTACAATAAGTATGATCTCAGGATCCTGGTTCAGCTGTGCCCTTGCTGTTAAAAAAACAAAACACACCCTTTTTGTTTTGCTACGTACAATTTCACTGCTTCAAATTGAAGTGATATGAGTGTTGATGGGGTCCATATTACAAAGCAGTCATTACCTGTATCTGCTGAAAAACTGAAAAAAAAAAATGACGGTCGTTAACATTGCAGCTAGGATTGCAGAAGGTGGCAATGTCTGTATATGCTTGAATCTTAGTGTTTTAAAATGACCTTTACTGGAAAACAAATCTTGAAATGTAATTTAAAAACTGTTCTTGTTGATTATGCAAAGCTCTTAATTCAGTACCATTTGCTTACTGTCAATAAAGGATTTCTATCAAATTAATTTACAGTTCATGCATCTAAGACTTATTTGTTTTAGTATCTAATTAGTTCAGATGCTTTAGCTATTCGTATTTCCAGTTTTATTTGAAAAAAAAAATGTTTTCATAACACAAGTTAAATAAAGTAACAAGATTAATAAACATGAGGTATTGAAAGGGTCTCTCCTAATGAGTTAGCAGTTCCTGTAATAAGACCAAAACAAATCTTTTTAGATTTGTTTCCACCTTCAATTTGTGCAGTTTCCACCTTTATAATTTGTGCAGTACAACTGAAAAGAAAACCTAAAATTGTGTACACAGGAACATAATAAGTGACACTGATTAGCCCCATCTAAAGTTCAGCTGTTCTAGTAGAATTTTTCTGAAATTTGCAGTCAGGAGATTTTCAAGGCATTCAATATACCATGGGACACAGTGTGAAGATGATTATAAACAAGTAGACAAAATATGAGATAACACTGACATTACCAAGAACTTGACCTCTTCCCAAGAAACCAGGGTTGAACATTTTGTCCATAATTCCAAAAGGAATGTTTGGTGCAAAAACAACACTGCACATCATGAGAAGAACACCATACCGATTGTGATACATGGTGGTGGCAGCATTGTGCTTTAGGGCTGTTTTTCCTTAGCTGGAACTAAGGCTTTAGTCAAGGTGTAGGGAATTATTCAAAATGTTATTAAATTTAGGCACAAAACCTTTAGGCCTTTGCTGAAAAGCTGAAGTTCCAACATTCAGCATGACAACAACCAAAACACACCGCTGCATGAAAAATAAATGGTTTCACCAGAAAAATATTAAAGTAGATGCCTTTGCAATTTGGAGCACTTTTGCAAGGAAGAATGGGCAAAGATTGCCAAGCCAATGATGTACCATGCTGATAGACTCCTACCCAAAAAGACTGAATGCTGTCATAATATTAAAAGATGTTCCAGTGGATCAAGGCCCTCACAGCTTTAGAAATTAAACATCTCTTTTGGGGTGAAAATGGATGACTTTTCTATATGAATGAATGCCGGTTTGTCTTTCCTGTCTAACTGCAAGTCATCAATAAAAAAAAAGAAAAGAAATGAAACATCTCACTTATCTGGCACCCACTTCATTCAACATGCCTCGTTCGACCTTTTGATAATTCACATCGTTTTGCCACGAGCACGCTGGTCAGTGTTCAGTCTTACTCACAAGATAATATCTCACAACTTACACAGGTGTGGGTGTTTTCCAGCTGTTCCCTGAGGTATCGACACTACATAATCAGTTTACAAGACTTTTGGCAAGAAGCGTCAAGAATCAATTTAGTCGTTAAAATACATATGCAGTAACTAACACTGGAGTATTGCTAAACATTTATGAACTATAGAGGCACTGTCATTATTTGCCATATAATATAATTAGGGATTTACTGTACACCCCAAGTAGAATATCTTTACAATGTAGGGCTACTTGCTAGTAATCAACAAATATCAATTCTTAAATAAGTACAAAACCCAAGATATTAGGTTTAAAAGTTGGGCACTTCCAAACACTGAATGTAAATTCAGACTATAAGTCAAGTTAAATACATAAAATATTTATTTATACAAAAGGTTTACATTGGTAAGAAAATGCTACATACGAATACACAGAGGGCAGATAAATACATAAGTGATGGCGTTCCAAAGGCATACAAAAAAGTCATAAGGCTTTTGGTGTTCACAATCACATATACAGTGTACTAATTAGCTGTGTATATTTACACTGAATAACTGAACGTTAATTAATTGCATAAATGCCTGGATCAGCAGGATTGCTGATATTTCAACATTGTGTTGCACATACACATGTTTTAAAAAATTCTACGTATAGAGACACTTTCCAGGTGTCTAGAAACTAGAAACTACATTTTTAAAAGGGGAAATGGTTACTAATAATCTACATTTTCATCTAAAATACACTGTGTTTCTGGAATCTTTTTAGAAAATTTGTTTTAAATGGCACCTAAAAATTAGCTTACCTAAGTTCAGGAAACAAGTATCTTGTCCATTTTTGTAAGGCATGAAACTTCCCTTATACGCATGTACAGATCAGAAAGAAATAATTGAATTTAACATGCCGCTGGTAAAGGAAGGAAGTTGCCGTTAAGGCAAATGAGATCATGCCAGCTGATCAATACTGTAATATGTAACAATGCCTTTGATGAAATCCTCCATTAACTTTATATCCAGCTATTTTCAAAGCTATCCATGTTACCTTTAAGTGTTAAATTATTATCGTTCAAATTTAACAAGAGACGGTTTTATCACTAGCTGCACATAAAAAACATCCATGAGTGCTGTTGATTTTCTTTCTTTCAGATAAGAAAAAGCTTTAAAAACACTGATATGGACATGATCTGCAAGTGACATACAAATCTTACCATAAACAAATCAAAAACAAATGTCTTAAGTATGAATGACATGAAATTAAGTGCTGATGCAACTGCTTTGTGCAACATATCAAAATTATAGAGCGACTTCTGTTAAATAAGTGAAAGGTCTAAGTGCAAGCAAGTATATGTATACTGCAGGATGACCCTGACACAGAGCCAGTTAATTAAAGAATGGACATTAAGAACAAAACACATGAGCAAACTGTCAGACCTCTGTTAATCACTGTGTATCTAGAGCACCACATCGTAAAAATATCCTGTATTACCAAAAATCCAGTCGTGCTTGCAAACAGCCTGAGTCTGATGGTTAGAAAATGGCAGCAGTGTGTTTCTGTGGCAAGCAGTCATATTTTTGGTTCGAGGCCTCTTTTTTTGTTTTTCTTCGACCTTGTGTTACAGTTTTTGGAATGTTTCAGCAATTTATATTAGCTGTTTTACGGTCGTCATAACCAGGCACGATCAGAAGTGGAGTAACTATGGTCTGCATCGGTGTGTGTTAAGCCCAGACCATCAGCGTCCAAAGTCCACACCATGCTCTCGACGTCAATCTCCACATCCTCTGCAATAAGACAGCAGATAGAACATTTTAACATTACAGGTTTCTGGACCATAAGAATACCCTTAATGCTCTTTATTAAAAAGAAAAGTAAAGTGAACTATTTTGCCTACTGTGTTTGCACACAGAAGGAATGTGACCTCCGCGTTTAACCCATCCGTGCAGTGAAACACATACACCAGTGAACACTAGGGGGCAGTGAACACACTTGCCCGGAGCGGGGGGCAGCCCTAAGCAACGGCGCCCGGGGAGCAGTTGGGTGCCTTGCTCAAGGGCATCTCGGTCGTGTCTTGCCCTGGGCAGGGATCGAACCCGCAACCTTCCGGTCACGAGACCAGTCCCCTAATTACTCGGCCACGGCTGCCCCTAGAAAGGTTTTATCATGATGTGTAAATATAGCGATGTTTATATGCAATTAGCAGTTTGTATTTCAGCCATTTCATTCTCCAAAAAGTGGTCCACCAAAAGTGGCTTGTTGCTATTCAACAAAGTAAAAATACTGCCACTGAAAAAGGCTAGCAGTATCCAGTGACTGACAGATACCCCATACAGAGGGTATATTCCTGCCTCATGCCCTGTGTTCCTGGGATCAACCACAACCTGATTACAGAAAACAAATGCAAACTAGTGGATCCTCAGCATATGAACTGTTCAAATTTCTGCTGAAACAGGATTTTTCCACCCTTGTAAATTTTGCAAAGGTCACCTCAGCAAGGAAAGAAATGAGAGAAATGATACTTCTATTTTTTTATTGTACATTTTCTGGCATGGTATTGTATTTATCTTCCATCTTTGCTATATGTAATCAAGGTTAAATCCGCTGTGGGCCATCATTTGCTCATACCTGATGTTACAAGATGTTACGATAACTAACCATTTGTCAGTTAGGCAACCTATTATAAAAGCTAATCAATATTTTTTAAGTGAAAAATTAGACAAACCAACACACAAATATCACGAAAACAACTTGGAGTTTTGCGACTGTTGTACTGAGCATCTCATGATCAGATTTAGTGAAAACATCATGCTATTATTAGACATAACAGCACAGCTACGACACTTTTGATTCATCAGATTCTGTGGTTGTAAGTAACTTTCATACTACTTAACTTGATGTATTCTGAAGCTAGTATGTGAAGATGTAAACTAGTTATGGACTTTACGTTACAAGTGGACAATTACCTCTGTCCGAATCTGATCTTTCGGATGATACGGCCGAGCCCAGGCTGTCGTTGCGCATCCTCTCTGTGCCGACCTGCAGTTGCTGCAGACGGACACGCAGTTCCTGCTGTTCCCAGCGCAGCCGGTCCTTCAGCAGCTCGGCCCGCTCATTCTGCTCCTGCAGCTTCTGCAAACAAACCACCAGTAGAATGAGATCCTCAGTCTAGGTATGGTCAAGTAAGACTCACTATTTACATAGGTTAATTTGCTTACACACATTTTAACATGCCCTACCAATTGTATTTATACCATAAAGAAATCAAATAAACATGTTTTAAATTACACACATTAAAGACCAATTAAGTGAATTTTCTTTAGCCAGATAAACACCCAAAGCTTGGTAAATGTTACAAGCTTTGACTCAAATATTGAAGGTGAAATTTATTTATTATTATTAATTTATTATGTATTATTTATTGATGCACTAATAAAAAGCCAATATCTATGAGTATGCATTAATATACCACTGTCTTCACAGTATATAAAAAAAAAGGCATGGACCTCATCTATACAAGGCCTCATAAGGTTGGTAGCCCACCTTTAATGTTCAAGAATCTTTACTGACTTTTTCTCACCTTTATGTGCATTTGTGCCCGCCTAAGCAAGTTCAGAGTGGTGTTCCTCGAAGAGTCTGAGGACAGTGGGACCTGCTGTTTCAACTGCTCCAAACAGTGCCGCAGCTGAGCTCGTCTGCACATAGAAATCAGAAATAAGAAACTGTCATCTCACCAAATTATAGCTAGATGTATTAAGCCCAACAACATAAAACTGAAATACTGATGAAGTTAACATTTATGTGAACATACCTGTGCTTTTCCAGTTCATTGTGAACTGACCTGGAAAAGAAAAAAACATAAAAAATTTAACAACATTAAAAATGATAACAATTTCTGCTGAGTGTCTTCTGTGATTTTCTAGTAGAGATGTATGGCTATTGGCCCTAATACATAATCATGACCACCAATTACATGCAACGGCATGCTTAAGTTATTCCACACCTGCCTGAACATCTTTTTTTGCTAGAAACACAAATCTTATAAAAAAAACCCCAAAAAAACACAGTGGGTTAGCACTGAGTATTAATACTATATATTAATATTAACTGGGTATATTTACCCAATCAAGAGATCCTATGACTATAGTTTTCAGACTCTCTCAGTGACACTTTGCACCACAGTCCCAGGAACCCATCAAGCCTAAAAGCTCCAAAATCCTTATAATTCAGCTGACCAACTACTAGCTACCAAAACGCAGTCAAACTGGAAGACCATAGTACTACTTTCCGGCTACATTACTACTTGTCTAAACTAATCAGTGAACCTCTTCTAGTCAACTTACTATTGTGCTTTTTTTGTAAAAGCAATTTGTTTTTCTCTACCAGCAAAATTAATTTCTTAAAATTAATTTTTGATACACAGCTATGTGCTTGCATAACTTTATTCTTAAGTTTTATTAGGTAGTACTTAAAAACCTGAAAACATTAGTTTACTGATTGTATCACTGTGATAATTACAAAATAGTGTGTAAATAGTAGTATAGCTTAATTACAGAATAGTGTGTAAATAGAAGTATTGTGTAATAGGATTAGTTTGTAAATATTAGTACTGTGCAATTACAGAATAGTGTGTAAATAGTAGTATTGTGATAATTTCAGATTAGTGTGTAAATATTAGCATTGGTAAATTTACAAAATAGTGCATAAATATTAGTATTGTGATAATTACAGAATAGTGTGTAAATATTAGTTCTGAGATAATTCAAGAATAATATGTAAATAATAGTATTGGGATAATTGCAGAATAGTGTGTAAATATTAGTATTGTGTAATTACATAATAGTGTGTAAATAGACATTTTGTGATAATAACAGAATAGTTTGTAAATATTACTATGGTGTAATTACAGAATAGTATGTAAATAGAAGTACTGTGTAATAACAGAATAGTGTGTAACTAGTGGTACTGTGTAATTACAGAATAGTATGTAAATAGAAGTACTGTGTAATTACAGAATGATATGTAAGTATTAGTATTGTGTAATTACAGAATAGTATGTAAGTATTAGTATTGTGTAATTACAGAATAGTATGTAAATAGAAGTACTGTGTAATTACAGAATGATATGTAAGTATTAGTATTGTGTAATTACAGAATAGTATGTAAGTATTAGTATTGTGTAATTACAGAATAGTATGTAA
>JAOVVF010000048.1:3364956-3375159 GCA_028565595.1 Duopalatinus emarginatus
TATGGCTATTATAGTAACAACTACGGCTAACATTACGGCTATTATAGTAACAACTACGGCTATTATAGTAACAACTAACGCTAACATTATGACGATTATAGTAACAACTATGGCTATTATAGTAACAACTACGGCTAACATTACGGCTATTATAGTAACAACTACGGCTATTATAGTAACAACTACGGCTAACATTACGGCTATTATAGTAACAACTTCGGTTATTATAGTAACAACTAAGGCTAGCATTACGGCGTTTATAGTAACGACTGCATCTATTATAATAACAACTACGGCTAACATTATGTCTATTATAGTAACAACCAGTCAGCTTTTGCTACCTGTTTTGCTGATTATGATTTAAAGCTGTTTAATTTATAAGTGTTGTTCTGGATCTTAACAGCCCAACGAGACAAAAGAAAACAGCCAAATGGACCAGTCATTTTTAGCCGGGCTACCTGGAGTCACCCTTACTGACAAACTCTATAACATCTGGATACGTATGCAGAGTCATGTCAACATTGTGTTTGACAGCGATATGGACAAGCTGATGACTGAAAAGTTTCCCGGGATACGCCAGGTTTCTTAAGTTTTTTTTTCTTTTTTTTATATAGTTTATAAGCATTTTATTAGCTTTTTCTATTTCATTAGCTACAACACAGATGATTCTGTTTAGTGACTTTAACATTTCAGTCACTCTTTACACTTGAACATTGTAGTCACTGCCTATCAGCACCCTGAGAACCGTGCTCTAGCGAGTGTTTTGATCAACGCATCAGGGTCATGCACTTTTCTAGTTCAGGTTTTAAATGACATTATTTAATTTGGTTTAAGATTTGTTTAGTCACTTTATATGATGATTGTCACATTATACAGTTATAACATTTTTATTTTGAGTGTCTCTGTGGGTTTATAGTGACTCTTTAAGTTTTGTTTCGTATCAGCTGTTGGAGAAGAAGGATGGTCTGTTCAGGAAGCATATGATGGGGAAGCGAGTGGACTTTGCCGCTCGCTCTGTCATCTGTCCAGACATGTACATTGGAACCAATGAGATTGGAATACCAATGGTAAGAAGAGTATGATAGCTTGCCAGTTTTATTAGGCAAGTTGTTTTTACCTGTGTTGAATTTGAAAGACTTGTGAATCAAGACAGTTCACATTTATAATATATTGTTGTACTGTTTTTTGTTTGTTTGTTTGTTTGGTTTTTTTTAACTGTAAACAAACAAATATCAGCCATATCTCAGTTTAGCCAGGGAGCTTGCTAACTAGCTTGCTGTTCAGTGGCCTACACGGTCTTCTTGTACGGACATGTAATGTGATATGCAGTATGCCCAGGAGTAGGAGCAGCAAAAAAATAAACGCATTGTAAAATTGATTTTTGGGCAGGACTAGGAATTCTTTAAAGAATCAATTATTTTAGCACCCCTATATGCACATAAGATTTCACTCAGTAGATCCACTAGTAGACAGCAGCAATAAGTTGTTTAGCACCATAACTCTGGGGAAATAGGGTAAGTCAAAAGTCGCAAGACACTTATCCAATATGGTGGCTTTCAAGATGGTGGCCATGTTGTGGACCTAGCCTAAAAGATAGGCCCCCTCACCCATTACTTGCTGTTCAGTTATGTCATTTCCCCTTTCTTTTAGGAAATAAGATGTGTCCTGACATTTGACCCACCCTGTATAACTAATTACTCTGGCTGATTGCAGGTGTTTGCGACTAAGCTGACATACCCACAGCCTGTTACACCGTGGAATGTGAAGGAGCTGCGCCAGGCTGTGCTTAATGGTCCTGATGTCCATCCAGGAGCCTCGATGGTTATTAACGAGGATGGTTCACGCACCATTCTTAGCCGCACCAACCCCACCCAGAGAGAGGCTATTGCTAAGCAACTACTTACACCTAGCACAGGCCAGCACCGCATGCCCATGAAGATCGTAAGTGTAACTGAAGGAAATCTGAAGGGCTTGTGCCAAGTTGAGATCTGATCATGCATTGAAATCTGGAATGAAAGTGTTTATTTATATGTTTATCTCTCTATCTCTCTCTTTCTCTCTCTCTTTCACTCTCACTTTCTCTCTCCAGGTTAATCGGCACATCAAAAACGGAGATGTGCTGCTCTTGAACCGTCAGCCAACACTACACAGACCATCTATCCAGGCTCACTGTGCACGCATCCTGCCTGGAGAGAAGGTGCTACGGCTGCATTACGCCAACTGCAAAGCCTACAACGCTGACTTTGATGGAGATGAGATGAATGCGCACTTCCCGCAAAGTGAGCTGGGTCGGGCTGAGGCCTACACACTTGTAAGCACTGACCAGCAGTACCTGGTGCCCAAGGTGAGGCGCTGATTGTTTTTGTATTCTTTATCTGCTTTTTACTGAACTGGATAATTGCTCTTTTATAAACCTAACAAAACCTGCATTATCATGTAACTTCTCGTGCTTCAGGATGGGAAGCCCTTGGCTGGACTAATCCAGGACCACATGGTGTCAGGCACCAGCATGACCATCCGTGACTGCTTTTTCCTGCAAGATCAATACATGGAGCTGGTCTATAGAGGTCTCACTGATAAAAAAGGCAGAGTCAAACTGCTTCCTCCTGCTCTTATCAAACCTCAAAAACTTTGGACTGGCAAGCAGGTACCTGCAGTATATCTGTTTCCCCATCACAGGGTTTCTGAAGCACCTTGGGGTGATGGGTGTCTCTCTCTTAAACCTGCAAATACAAAAAAAACACAGTAAATATAGTGTGTATGTATGTTGACAGCTGGGTTGTCTCAGTTTTACTGGTCACAGATAATCTCAAGTCATGTTTTGGGTTTATTTTCCTTCCTGAAAGGTCGTATCCACTCTCTTGCTCAATGTCATCCCGGAGAACCACATCCCTCTGAACCTGAGCGGAAAAGCCAAGATCCCCAGTAAGGCCTGGGTGAAGGAACCTCCTCGATCCGTCCCAGGCTACCATCCAGACTCCATGTGTGACTCTCAGGTGACCTACACAGCTGTTACATAACAGCAGTATGTCTTGAAATTAGCTTGCGATGGTTTTTCATTTTTCTGGTGAAATGCTGTGTTTAGGTGGTGATTCGTAACGGTGAGCTGCTAGTGGGGGTGCTGGATAAAGCACACTATGGGAGCTCTGCATATGGCCTGGTGCACTGCTGCTATGAGCTGTATGGAGGAGAGACCAGTGGCAAGCTTTTAAGCTGTCTGGCTCGTCTTTTTACAGCCTACCTGCAGCTCTACCGAGGCTTCACTATGGGTAAGTTCACTATGTTGTCTGTCTGTTTTTGTGGTTAGTTAGGTGTAATTACCTGCTTGAAACAGTAATATGGTAGAATTTAGGTTACTGAGCTGCCACTAGCTCATGCTGTCTCTTTTCTTTCGCTAACAGGCGTGGAAGACATTTTGGTAAAACCGGCAGCCAACAAGCGAAGAAAGAAGATCATAAAAGAATCACTAAACTGTGGCATCAGGGTCAGTGAATATGATCCACCAGTTCATTTACATTACAATCTTTATCCAGAACTGAAAGGGATAATTGCAAGTGCACAGTTGGTTTGCAGTCACAGACGTCCCCAGTTTTCCAGAATGTGTTGTTTATTTTATCAGTGGTAAATCTTGTAGTGACCGCTACAAGCAGTAAGAACAGCTGTACTTCAAACGAGAATAAGAATAAACAAATAAGACTTTGTTTTGGGGGCAGCTGTAGGCTTGTGGTTAAGGAACCAGCCTTGGGACCAGACAGTCCCTGGTTCTATCCCAGCAACTGACTAGATTTGACTGAAGTGCCCTTGAGCAAGGCACATAAACCCTACAACTGTTTCCCGGGCAGTGTAGATAGGGGCTGCCCAATGTTCCGGTCACATGGGCTCAGTGCCCCCTAGTGTGTATGTGTTTAACTACACATATGGGTCAAATGTGGAGGTAGTGCACAGTGGTGAAAGGAGCATTTCACTTGCACTTGCACTTTTTGAAGTGACTGGAATTGTTGCTTTTTTTGTGATGAACGCTACTGCTAATAAAAGCATTAATGCGTAGCGTTGCAAATGACTTGCTGCCAGCTCTTTGCGGAACAGACAGTCCTCTCGTAGCTTTTCCAAGCTGTGCACAATGTTTGCATGCGGGAGATGTTGGGTCTGAAATGTGTCCTTCTTGGATTAAATTTTTTAAAAATGTTTCATCAGCTTATCTTGTGTTATACAGGCACTTGGGACAGCCTTTAACCTGCCCGCTGCTGCTGCGGAAAATGAAGGCCGAGACCTCTGGCAAAATGCCCATCTGAACATAGACCAGAGAGACTTCAACATGGTGGACCTCAAATTTAAAGAAGAGGTCAACCAAGTCAACAACAACATAAACAAGGTATCGGTCAAAAACATTTTTTTTACTTGACAGGCTTTTCATGTATGTCCTGTTTTTAATTTTTTTACTTAATATTTCATGTTTTGTTTATTCTGGAGGTTTATAACGATCTGGGTTCTTTGTTAAGGTGTGCATGCCCTTGGGTCTACACCGTTCATTTCCTGAAAACAACCTTCAGCTGATGGTGCAGTCTGGAGCCAAAGGTTCCACTGTCAATACAATGCAGGTAACCATTTTTTTTGCACTCTTATGTCATACAGTAGGTTAAAGTTATAATATACTGCTGACTTTACCCTATGTGTATGTGTGTGTAGATCTCTTGCCTGTTGGGTCAAATTGAGCTAGAGGGCCGTCGTCCTCCACTGATGCCGTCTGGGAAATCCCTGCCATGCTTCCAGCCTTATGAACCACAACCTCGCTCTGGTGGATTTGTGACTGGGAGATTCCTAACTGGGATAAAACCTCCAGTGAGTTCAGTTTAAAGTGACATTTTATGCTAAAACTTAAGGCGATTTCTTTACACCTAATAGATGATTATGTTGTGAAGAACATGCTAATTTAACTACTTGGAGTAGTGTCGGTTTGCATGTATTTAACTGCGAGAATGCTTTCAGTAGTGCTGTAAATCATGTGATATTTTGTGGTGAACTGCCCCTCTTTAATTTCAGGAGTTTTTTTTCCATTGTATGGCTGGTCGTGAAGGCCTGGTGGACACGGCTGTTAAAACTAGTCGTTCTGGATATCTGCAAAGGTAAGACAAGCCTTTGGGTTAGGACAGGTTTCACATGGTTTACATGAAATGAGTGACTCTAATGTTATTATATATAGAGAGAGATAGCACTACACAGGGAACTAAATCCTGTCCTTTCACTGACTGATCCTATCATCTGTAACACTATCCCCACCCCTGCCACATTCTGCTCTGTCTATAAATCTGTTTTTACTTGATGTGCACCAGCTTAAAATACCCATTTGGCACATTCTTTTATAAAATCTGCATATGTTTTACATGTTAAACTGTATCCCTTATTATTTTTTATTTCTAAAAATCCATTGACATGTTTTCGTCTCATCCGTAAGGTCTACTATGAAATCGTAATTCACCTTTTACAACCGGAACACTTTAAATACATTTCTGCTCTCCACTTTCCTGTACAACTCAGTGTAATACATTAAAGTGCCATAAAACTAGTACACCAGTCTCATACTTGGTAGGTCCCCCTCGGTGCATAATCTCCACAAGCTTGCGGGAAATATTCTGTAGGCAACGAGCACCATACCTCCTGCTTAACGCTCCACAATTCTGTTTTATTCTGAGGCGTAGGATTTCTGTGTTCCACAGAACATTACGTGACAATCCCAGATGTGTTCAGTTATGCTGAGATTTGGTGACTGAGGTGGAAATGACAAAACCCCAAACTTGGATGAGTGTTTCTGTAACCATTATTTGGCGTCTCTAGACGTGTGTGGTGGTGCATTGTCCTGTTGGAAAAAGCCAGACCCATCAGAATGACGGGTGAAACAGGGTTTTTTTTTTTAGACATTCCAGGGGTTCCATGGAATGCCAGCTGAGCAAAACCCATACCATTATGGAGCCACCACCAGCCTATGTATTTGCATATGCTCAGCTGTACTAGTTTTTAAGCAATTAAGTGTACAAGGTGAGTCAAAATTCACAGGGCAGGTGACCACCTTCCCAATGGAAAAACTTGCTCTTGATGTAATATGGCAGCTTACAAGATGGCGCCATGTTTGGACATAGGCCCCCTCATCCATTACTTGATGAATTTTTTAGATTTCATTTTCCCTTTTGTTTTTGAAATAAAACATGTCCTGAATTTTAACTTACTCTGTATATTGTTTTGAACAGACAAAATTTTTACAGGCCTAATAACCACTTAGCATTGTCATGCAAAGAGGTTATCATCATCCTATATTACACTGTTTCAACCATGTTATGGCGTTTCAGCTGCCTCGGTTAATTAACCCTCTGTTTATTATGCTGTTTTGTCCATTTTGTAGATGTGTGATAAAACACCTTGAGGGACTGGTAGTTCAGTATGACCTGACTGTGAGGGACAGCGACGGCAGCATCGTGCAGTTCCTCTACGGGGAAGACGGTCTGGACATTCCCAAAACTCAGTTCTTGCAGCCTCGTCAGTTCCCTTTTATCAAAGACAACTTTGAGGTAGGACATGCAGTTTGACACCATTTGTTGTACTTTTTGGCAGATGCTTCTTATTTCATTTTGCTCTCATAGCTGCTGTCTTGTCTACACAACAGTAGGTATGAAATTTTAAAGTCTTTTTTGCTTTTTAAAGGTTATTAGAAAATCACAGTGCTTGGACGAAGTCCTGGCTAAACTGGACCCACAGGCAGCTTATCGTCATTTCAAGGCCATTAAGAAGTGGAAGGCTAAGCATGAGCATTCGTCTCCGAGGGATGGTGCGTTCCTGCTCTACTCTCAGAAGAAACTGGGCAAAATTAAGGCTCAGGCTGAGGGCCAGTTGGGAGAGTTGACAAACGGCAGAGACAATGCTACTTTGCAAGTAAGAAGTCATTTAAAATATTTTATCATGATAGATTCATTCACTTTTGGTGTGCCTCTTTCTGTGTCATTTGATTAAATTCCAAAAAAGGATTGTTCATAAAATTCCGTAGCTTAAATGCTGGTTATTTGAGGTTACAGAATTTTTGGTTAGGTTAGGGTAACTGCCTGGCTTTTTCTTAAATTAAAAATATATCAGTGAACAAATAACTCAAAATATATTAATACAGAGTAAACATAGACTTCAGTCTACCACAGTGTATTAACCTTTAGCTAAAACTAACTCCTGTCCTGTTGCATTACTGCATTTATATTTTGTATAATTTCGTCTGAATGGACTCCTTTATTCAGACAAAGGCAGCTGGCTAACTAGCTTACTTTACGGTGGCCTATACAGCCACCTTCTACAGTGACTGAGTGGACACGTAATGTGATATGCAGCGTGCTCTGGAGTTGGAGCGGCAAAAAATAAAACACGTTTTAAAATAGATTTTTGGGCTTTTTAAATCGATTCAGAATCGCCAGGACTAGGAATCGCGATCGTTTAAATAATCTATTTTTTTCAGCCCTCCGAATAGATTATTTTCGTATAATCTACTAATGATATTTAGTAGACACATCACACGTTATATATACAACCTTATAGGTGTAAAAAAAAAAAAGGCATTTGTCATGTACAACCCTCTCTATATAACATCCATCAATGCACAACCACTGACCAGATATTATTTGGATCATCATCTGAATCTTTTTTTTTATCTAGATAGATTTTCTGTTAATTGCTTGAAGTTAAGTGCTTTTTCTGTTATATAGTTGCCAATAAACATGTAAAAATTAGACAGTGCACTTCAATTTAAGGTGACCCTAGTAATATTTCTAAAAACATTATACACATTATGCCGTTTGTTCCAGTTGATGGAGAATTGGAAATCTATGGATGAATCCAGTCGCGTCAAGTACCTGAAGAAGACGGCCCACTGCCCAGATCCATGTTTAGCCGTCTTCCGGCCTGACATCTCTTTCGGTTCTGTGTCTGAGACGTTTGAATCCATCATCGAGTCCTACCTCAGTCAGTTTAATATCAAGCAGGAATTTCCCACTTCATCTGAACATGCTGACAGCGAGAGGTGGGAAATTCTATGCAAAAATTCAAGTCTGAGAACATTTGAAATAAAGCACATCTATTGACTCCCCCATCATTGTACGTATGTGTGCATTCCAGATTAAAGCACCTGTTGCATCTGAAATGGCAGAGAGCCTTGTGTGAGCCGGGGGAGGCTGTGGGACTGCTGGCTGCTCAGAGTATTGGTGAACCCTCCACTCAGATGACTCTCAACACCTTTCACTTTGCTGGCAGAGGAGAGATGAATGTCACTCTGGGTATTCCCAGGTCTGTAAATGCATGTTTGAGGATTTTTTTTTTTACGATTTATATAAAATGATTTATTATCAGGTTTGATATCCAAGTCTCCATATTGCGTTGAGGCCTGGGAATTAAAGACACACAAACACCATGTGGGCAGTAAATCAAGAGTTTTGCTTTATTCAAGATGGCGCATAGGTTATATAGAGGCGTAGACAATAGTGATTGGTTCACAGGTATTTGGGTATTGTTTTAGTTAGACGCATGTCCAGAGCATGCACACACTGTGCGCCCCGTAAGTGAGTGTTGATCACGTAAAGAGTAAAGAGGGGCCTGAAATCAAAAGGCGAATGTCTTGCTACAGTTGTAATGGTTGCTGCTTTAAAGGTAGATGGATATAAAACTACACCAGGAGGCAAAACTGGTACAGATGAGCCTATACATAGGCTCACAATGCATAGGCTGGCGATGGCTTCTTAATGGTATGGGGTATGTTTACAAACGCCTCTGACTGGTGAACGCTATGTGTCTCACCTTTCTGCCAAGTTACACCCATTTATGTCCTTCATTCATTCTGTTTAACATAACAATGCGCCATCATACACATCTAGAGACACCAAATTATGATTAGAGAAACACTGATTGTGGTGTTTGGGGTTTTACTGTTCCTACCTGTCACCAGATGCCATGTGATGCGCTGTGGGGCACAGGAAATATGAAAAGTCTATTCTAAGAATTTGGACCCTATTGAAAAGAGCATTGAAGAGGGCAGTCCACACTTATGAAAAACATAAAGCCGCTTTAAAGGCAAAGCACCACCTAATGGACTCGCCTGACAATTTCACATTGTTTTAGGTACTTAAATATGTAGACATTAATTCAAATGATTACATTGATTACATTGACGGGGAAAACCCGAGCTCGCTATGGAAATTCCTGATGCTGCGTGTGACATCACTGGTGGACAACAGTCAACAACTCCACAGTAAAACACCATAATGACTGACCCTGACTGGGAATTTTCCAGTGCTGGATCTTCAGATTGCCACAATATTTCTGAATATGATGAATATAGAAATGTAGAGAAACTAAACACCCCTTTGCGTCATTTTTGCATTACCGTGATTGCGTCTACTAGTGCTGCTGTCCGCCACCCTTGTCACACATGACGAAAAGCAGTGTTCTGCAAAAAAGCTACACATTGTCTCCATATGTCTCTAAAAGTATTTTCAGCATCGGTTATTCATTTTAAAGGAGGTGCTATTAATTCTGTATTAAAAACATACATATTCTTTTTTTTTTTTTTTTTTTTTGTAATCCAGGTTGCGTGAAATTCTTATGATTGCCAGCTCCAAAATCAAGACCCCTATGATGAGCATTCCTGTTTTAAACAACAAGAAAGCTTTAAAACGAGTGAAGACTCTTCAGAAGAAGCTGACACGTGTGTGTCTGGCAGAGGTACATATGCTCAATTATTGCTTATGCTTTTATGTGTGTTTTACAGTCAGACCACATGACATTCGGTGTGCAGCAGCGTCAATACTGTCATTCTGTCATGACGTAAACCTGTCGTAAACCTGTGTAAACATCCTGTTTTTTACTGCCTGAGCTCAGTATGGGTCAGTACTATTGTGCCCCACAGTTTATTATTGAAAGTGTGTTACATATGCATACGTACACAGCTGTTTTGAAGTGATCGTTTCGTTAGAGGAACTCTAACGGCCACATGTTCACCAAAAAAAGACTGCTAGGGGAAGTCCTGGTCTTTACATAACATGTACTGGAAGATATTTGAAATATATCAGACTGTGATGCCATGGTTATATGTAATAAATATTATAAAACAGTATTAGTTATGATGAAAAATACATGTTACTTGTTACATTAAATTATTGATCATGTTGTGCACAGTGACCTCTG
>JAOVVF010000048.1:3395401-3406074 GCA_028565595.1 Duopalatinus emarginatus
GTGGACTATCTTCCTCATCTCCTATTGGGGGGATCAGATTGGACAGAAAGTAAAGAAGATCTGTGACTGGTATGTTTTAGTGCTTAAGACAATATTGTAATTATTCTGTATTGAATTTTTTGTACACTATATTGGTCTGTTCACACTGAAATGCCAGAAAAACTGATACACTATTCTAATACATTGTAGGTCCCACGTTGGCCATAGTCTTTACAAGCTTGTGCAAATATTCTCTAGGCTATGACCACCATACTTTTCCCACAATTCAGTTGCATTCCAAGATGTAGGATTGTAGGAGTGTTCCTCTAATCATAATTTGGTGTCTCTAGATGCGTATGGCAGCAAATTGTCCTGTTATAAGGCCAAACCATCCGAATCCCAAACACGTCCTGTCAGAAAGGAGGCACACGTGGTGTAGATGTTCCAGAGGTCCCAGCTAAATGAAATGCCAGCTAAACAAACCCCATACTATTTTTGAAGCCACTACCATTTTTTAAAAAGTTAGTACCGGTTTTTTCGGCACTTCAGTGTACTTCACATAGGGGAGATATGTTGGATTTTAATGATGAAAAAGTAATCAAATCAAGTAATCAAACTATAACGTGTTGTATGAACCACACCCAGCTTCCACACACAGACGTTCCCATATTCAGAGAACCAGGCAAAAAGAGAGGAGGTTCTAAATGAACTCAAGAATAGAACTGAAGACATCAAATCAGTAAGTGAAACCATTTCTTTTAATCCTGCCCACTTGGGGGTCTTCATTTTTCAGGCAGCTTACCATTCTTGCATGGAATGCAACCCCTCCTGTCTATTTCCCCTCACAACCCCCCCCCCCTCCCTCTCTCTGCCTCTTTACAGGTGATGGAGGAGACAGAACAGTACCTGCAGCAGTTGCTAATGCGTGCCGTGGCTGTTTTGCCAGAGTGGCGTGTGCGAGTGCAAAAGTGCAAAGCCATTCAGATGGTGCTGAATCTCTGCAGTCCCTCAGTCACTGAGAAGTGCCTGATTGCTGAGGCTTGGTGCCCCGTTAGCCAGCTTCCTGCTCTACAAAGTGCCCTTCGTGAAGGAGGGGTGAGAATTCTCTTTCCTTAAATGCTGTCAGTTTAAGTATTAATCCCCAAGCTGGAACCACATAAATTTTATTAGGGATTTTTTTATATTAAGAATGGTGGTAAAACGGCCTGTGTTCAGTTCTCTCAGCCAGGCACCAGGGTCATGAATGGAGTTTGCATGTTCCTCTTGTGTCCGCTTGGGTCTGCAGCTACCATAGTTATTACAGTTAATTAAAACAATATTTAAAACAACAAAATAAGAACCCAATAACCAGTGGGCAGCTAGAACTACTGCACAACTTAAGCTCGGTTTAAAATGGTGGTTGGCTGAAGTTCAGTCCAATAATGTTACGTAATGTGTAGTGTGTATGCTTGCATTCTTCTTCTAAGATCAGACAGAAAACCAGCTCACATTTCAGTTGCTCTCTAAAACTGAAAGTAAAATGTATAAAGACTGACTTTTAAAGTGAAAGTAAAAGTGAACCGTTTGCATATTGCGTTTGCACACAGAGGCATATGACCTCCGCATTTCACCCATCCGTGCAGTGAAAGACGGACACACACACCAGTGGGGGCAGCCCCAAACCATGGCACCTGGTGAGCAGTTGGGGGAGTTAGGTGCCTTGCTCAAGGGCACCTCAGTCACATCTTGCCCTGTGTGGGGAACGAACCCATGACCTTCCGGTCACGAGACCGATTCTCTAACCACTAGGCCATGGCTTTAAAAGATAGCTTAGAATGATAGAAAGCATCATCTGAATTTGATAATGTTGGTCACATTAGCTTTTCATTATGTTTTCCTTTTTCTTTAACAGCAGGTATTGTTCCCTGTTTAAAGGGAAGCACAAAGGCAAGAATAATAGCGAGAACCACTGCTTTAATAAGCAGTTAAGTAAGTAAAAGTGGAGAATCAAACTGGCAACCTTCCAGTCACAAAGCCGGTTCCCTAACCTGGAGCCATGGCTGCCCTCAAAGCTGATTAAACATAAACAAAGGAATGTAAATAACTTGGTTTCCTAAACCTTCACAGAGCAGTCGCAGGCATTCTGCAGCATAAAGACTTTCTTTCTTGAAATATGAATGATCAGATTCAGGTAGGAGGCATCGTGAGATGCAGGACGTCAGTAGATGCAGCTTGAAGGTGAACTATTTGCCTACTGTGTTTACACACAGAGGAATGCGACCTCCACATTTAATCCGTCCGTGCAGTGAAACACATGTACACCAGTCAACACTAGGGGGCAGTGTGCACACTTGCCCGGAGTGGGGGGCAGCCTGGGGAGCCAAACCACAGCGCCCGGGGAGCAGCTGGGTGAGTTAGGTGCTTGCTCAAGGGCACCTCAGTCGTGTCTTGCCCTGGGCAGGGATCGAACCCAAGACCTTCCGGTCACAAGACCCTAACCACTAGGCCACGGCTGCCCCTTCATTCAGCTTCATATATCTAGTGCGAAACTAATGCAGTTTTTAGTCAGTAATACTTTTGCCATTTTTTGCCAAACTGTTCGTGTATTAAAGAATTTGTTGTTTCTGACTATGCTCTCTCTCTCCACACAACCCCCCCCCCCCTCCCCCCCGGTCTTTTTTTTCCTTTCTTTTCTTCTCTCTGTTTCTCAGAGGAAAAGTGGTAGCAGCGTTGATTCATTCTACAACCGTCTGCCTCATAGCACCTCTCCTCCTACCCTCTTCCCCACTAACTCTTTCACTGCAGGCTTCCAGAATATTGTCGACGCTTACGGAGTAGCCAGCTATAGAGAAGTCAACCCAGGTAACACCCCCACCACACACGCCTTCACATACACAAATGTACAGCCACCCTGTCTCACCTTCTCTATATCTCTATAGCACTCTACACCATCATTACATTTCCATTCCTGTTCGCCGTGATGTTTGGGGATGTTGGGCACGGCCTTCTCATGACGCTCGTTGCGCTCTGGATGGTGCTTGAGGAGAAGGATCCCAAACTGAGGAATAACACGAATGAGGTAAAATAATTGACTGTAGGTTTGATTACCACAAATCAAAACTGCTTACTCAACCCTCAGTTGTAAACAGGGTCATAAAGATGATCATAAAGAAAGTCTTTGTCTGCTTCTGTGGTTTGATCTTCCTGTCAAAAGTGCAAGTAGGCAGACATACATTTGCTGTAAGTCACTGGTATGGTTTCGTCTACCTACACAGTAAAGCTCATTGCCTCACAATGAGTTTTAATATAAAAAAACAACTGTTTTGCTTTTAGGAGGTGTCTAATATGCTCATTTTAAAGGCTTTTGCAGATCCTTTTACATCTATAGCCTGACAGTCTGATAGGGTAGCAGTCTTGAGCGCTAAATATAATGTCTGATTGATCATGCTTCCACATATGCAGCATTTAGTACATATAAATTAAATCCTGATATGTTTTCTGCTCAAAACAGGTAAAAACAAGGTAGCTATACTTGGGTGTGAACCACACGGTTAGTCAGTCAGTCATTATCTTATTCACTTAGTCCGTCAGAGCGCCCCTGGAATCACTGGGCGCATGGCAGGAACGCCCCATCTATCTGTCTATCTATCTATACTGAACGAAAATATAAATGCAACACTTTTTTTGTTTTTGTTCCCCCTTTTTTTTTGCTGAACTCCAAGACCTAAGACATTTTCTATGTACTCAAAAGGCCTTTTTCTCTCAAATATTGTTCAAAAAATTTGTCGAAATCTGTGTTAGTGAGCACTTCTCCTTTGCCTAGATAATCCATCCTCCTTACAGGTGTGGCAGATCAAGATGCCGATTAGACAGCATGATTATTGCACAGGTGTGCTTTAGGCTGGCCACAATAAAAGGCCACTCTAAAACGTGCAGTATTATTACACAGCACAATGCCACAGATCGAGTCGCCCATGGTGGCAGTGGGGTTATGGTATGGGCAGGCATAATCTGTGTCTTTTCTCTGTTTTTGTCTTTATTTATTTGTCTATATGTTTTTTTTTTCCTTTGTCTATCTATCTATCCATTGCTGATAAGATAAAAACATTCTGTGATCTTTTCAGTGCCAAATATAGAAGTCACAAGGTGCCAACTGAGCCAAAAAACAGTTTCTATCTCTGTGTTCTGGACTTGTTGGCCTCTGTTAGGGTGTATGGCAAACCTAGTCCATGTCAAAGTTCATGGGCAAACTTGGTACCAATAACCACTGACTGAGAAGTTATTAAATGTACCTTTTCTCTCATAATGAGAGCCACAATGTTATCAGGGTATCACTGTTTTCATATTAAATTTGACAACTTTTATAACCTAAATCTAAAAGGCAGTTCTTATATTAAGCCAGTACTTGACTATAATACACATTGATCAGCCATGACATTAACACCACCTCCCTAAACAGCCGCCAAAACATCTCAACCTGTCAAGGCAAAAACTCTACAAGACCTCTAAATGTGTTCTGTAGTAGCTAACACCAAGACATCAACAACACATCCTTCAGTGGATCTTCTGTGGGATCCGAACACAGTGTCTAGGCTTCATCTGGACATCCATGACCCTGTTGCCAGTTTACCAGTTGTACTTCATTGGTCCACTTTTGTTAGGTACTAACTACTGTGCACTACGAATACCCAACAAGACCCGGTGTTTTGGAGGAGCTGGGTCTGACCCAGTCGTCTAGCGGTCATAATTTCACACTTGTTAAAGTCACTCAGATTCTTACAGTTGCCCATGTTTTTATGCCTTTAACACATATGTGTCAAACTCAAGGCCCGCGGGCCAAATGTTGCCCGCCATGTCATTTTATGTGGCCTGCGAGAGCTTAAATGGTGTATGTCAAATAAGTCTACTTTGAAGTGTATATTTAAAGCATATAAAGTACATTTCCCACAATACATTGTGTTACCAATTCTGGATTATATCGATTACATTGCCTGCAAAGTGACAGCATCCCGCCAGTGGACTATAGTGTATACACATCAGCATTTAACGACAGCGGTTTATCCCAACTTGTGGTACAAATGATCCCAAAACGTCCAAGAAGAGAAAAATTGATACAGATGAAAGGCAGTTTCAAGAAAGATGGCAAAGCGAATACATGTTTGTGCTTCAAGAGGGAAAACCAGTATGTCTTTTGTGTTATGAGGCCATGTCAGTTATCAAAGAGTACAATATAAGTCAACATGTTGGCCTTTTGAGGTCAACTATAATGCTGATATGGCCCTCGCTGAAAATAAGTTTGACACCTCTGCTTTAACACATCAGCTTCAAGACCTGTCTGTTTATTTGCTGCCTAATATGTCCCACAACTTGAAAGGTGTCGTGATGAGATAATGATCAATGTCATTCATTTTACCTGTTCGGGGTTTTAATGTTATGGCTAATCAATGTATAATGTGAATTTAAAGCCACAACCAATTAAAGGACTTGGGGTAAGATGTACATGAAAGAAAAGGTAGTTTGTAGTTTAATTTATTTTTTTTAACAAAACACATACACAATAACTGTAACAACTAGCTCGATATCTGGATTTAATTTATTATCAGTGATAAAGATTAAATAAAGATGTAACTAATGTAATTCTACCAGAGATGATGTTTTCCTTTGATGGAGTTTTGAAGGCAAACAATAAAGAGAAGCAGTCGAGAGCTGCTCATGCATCTTGACTGTATGCCACAACTAAAGTGGGACAACACGTCATTTAGTGGGAAATGTCCTCAAAATGGCCAGATTGTTATTTTTAACCATACTGCAATGCTGTCAGTGGAAAATATTTGATTCAGCCTGTCTTAACCTGTAAACATGACAACTACTTCACCAGTGCTCAGTGTTTAATGATCAGTGTTTTTCTTAAATATCCTCCCAGCATGCAACTCTGGACTCTTTCCATTGTAGCTATTGAAGTTACTAGTACCATTACTTTTTTTAAAAATGTGCCAACATTACCATAGGATTACATGTAAAACATGTGGTGGTGTCTGAGAACAAGGGAGAAACCAGTTTTATTCGATTTTTAATATTTTTTTTAATTAAAGCATACATTTAACAGCTGCCCCAACAACTGCCCTAAGGCATCTTTTTAAATATGTTTTAAATAAAATGGTAAATTGAGATTAGGTTAAAAAAACAACAATATTGGAGTATTCCTTTAATCCCCAGCAAATTAATTAGCAAGTATTTATTTAGATTAATCAGTATTTATCTCTGTGTTCAGATCTGGCGTATGATGTTCGGAGGACGTTATCTCATCCTGTTGATGGGGCTTTTCTCCATCTACACTGGTGCCATCTACAACGAGTGTTTCAGCAGAGGCCTCGCCGTCTTCCCCTCCTCCTGGCACATTCGCCCACATGCAACCTACTACAACTGGACGTACGTCTCACACACAAATGAAAATAGTTGCTTTTATTTTATACTTCTTTTTTTTTTTTTTAAATGAATGAGACAACGTATAATATAATAATGCTGTCTCTTTTTTTTTTGACAGCGATGACATTTTCAAGACAACCCCATATCTCACACTGGATCCAAACGTTACTGGAGTGTTTCAAGGACCCTATCCGTTCGGCATTGATCCGGTAAACCTGCTTTCTCCATTTAATTTAATTTAATTTAATTTAACATTTAATTTAATTAAAAACAAACTTGATATTTTTTTGGCAGTCTTTATTACATCAAATATATTTTACCATTTTACTAGGATGGTATTAAAGACCGTTGATATTTTTTATTGCATTTTTGTATATAACAGAACAAAACAAATCAGCTGAGACATGACATGACAACCAGATAAAAGCTGATTAATAATAATAATAAGAAGAAAGGCTATCCCTCTGACCCTCATGATCCCACTCAACCGAGAAAGATAGCATTCATTAAAATTATTTATAGACAAATGGGAAATTTGCTCACATAGCGTTAACCCATCCGAGATGTTTGTAGCTGTACCAGAGGTCCCCATGGAATGCCAGCTAAACAAACCCCATACCACTATGGAGCCACCATCTGTACCAGTTTTTCTGGCACTTTTTTTAGAAACACATTAGCACCAATCTTGTTGGTTTGAGAGCAGGTGTTTAGAAACTGAAAGTTAAAGTGAACTATTTGCCTACTAAGCTTGAACACAGAGGAATGTGACCACCGCATTTAACCCAGCCCCAAACCACTGTGTCCGGGGAGCAGTTGGGGGAGTTAGGAGCCTTGCTCAAGGGCACTTCAGTCCTGTCTTGCCCAGTGCAGGGATTGAACCCAGGACCTTCCAGTCACGAGACCGGTTCCTTAACCAGTGGCTCACAGCTGCTCCTAGAACTATTTGCCTACTGTGCTTGCTTGTGGAAGGAAACCTGAGTACCCAGAAGAAACCCACTCAAGCACGGGGAGAACATGCAACTCCACACAGCTCCACACAGCATGGCCCGTACCTGTCTTTATGTATGATATAGCAATGGTAGAACAAGTTCTCAAGTTTACTGCACCGTCAAACACCGTCCGCTGTTGCTAATTAGTGATTAGTTAATGATTAATGATTTCAGTGCGTCTACTGAAATAATAACTGTTCATTGTCTTGTGGCTGATTGTAATTATTGTTTTTTGTGCATGTAGTGTCTCACTGTATTCAGAATAATGGTGTTAAACTGGAAAAATAAACATCCACTGTTATCTACAGATCTGGGGAATGGCTACTAACCACTTGACCTTCCTTAACTCCTACAAGATGAAGATGTCTGTGATTATTGGAATAATCCACATGACATTCGGTGTCTGTCTGTCTCTGTTCAACTATATGTGAGTACCTGTGCCTGTTTTTTTTTTGTTTTTTTTCTTCTCTCCATTGTTACCTGTGTGACTTCCTGTAACTATTGTGTGAGTGGTGCCTCTTTCTCTTTCCTCTGTAGACACTTTGGGGAGATAAGCAGTGTGTTTCTGGTGCTGATACCCGAGTTGTGTTTCATGCTGTGTTTGTTTGGTTACCTGATCTTCATGGTGATTTTTAAGTGGGTTACTTACGGTCCCGTGAACTCGAATACAGCACCCAGTATTCTCATCCACTTCATAGACATGTTCCTGTTTACAGAGAATAAAGACAATCAACAACTTTACACTGGCCAGGTTTGTAAGAGATGTCCTTTAATAAAATGCACAGCAAACAAAATTAAATGTATTAGTGTTGACATGCAAAGCAATATCATGAATATACATATACACTAACATGCCAGAAGTCATGGGACAGGAACTCGTTTCTAGTGGCGAGCAGGAGCTTGTCATCTGAAAGGATGTTGGGCCATGCTGTCTAGGTCCTAATGTCTTATCAACAATCACACAGTCACACACACACTTACACCTACAGGCAATTTAGAGTGACCGATCAACCTAATGTGCATGTCTTTGGACTGTGGGCGGAAACCGAAGGAAACCCACACAAGCACAAGGAGAGCATGCAAACTTCACACAGAAGGAAATCAAACCCAGATCGTCTTAAAGTGAGGCGACAGTGCTAACCAGTACAACACCTACGCCCAGACATCATTCAAACTCATTAGCATGCTGGCCAGTGTTCAACCTTACTCACAAGATAACACCTCTATGGTAACAACACTTCATATTTAGTTTACATAGTGCTTTTCCCATGACCTTTGGCATGGCAGTGTATATGCTAAATACTGAAGTGCATTACATTATCCTGCATGGATATAAAACAGACATTGTAAAAATAGAAAACATGCTAAGAAGCATGCAAACAAATATTTAGTTATGAAGGATCTTGTAGGTCTTGTAATTATGTGTACGGTAAAAAACATTTTAAGTGTTAAAGCTGAATTATACTCACTAACGTCATTCAAATTTGTGGCCAGCTGTTGTATAATTCACCACCTGACTAAGATTAGGTTTAAGATTAGGTTTGGGTTCTGGCTTATATTTAGGATTAGATATAATGATAGTAATATTGACGTATGGTAATCATTAGAGGCAGTGTCACTTTTTTTAAATTGTATATTTGTTAGATATGAACAGTGTTGTAATGTCTCTGTTCTGGCTGTAGATGACGGTCCAGAAGGTTTTGGTGATTCTGGCAGTGTGTTCAGTTCCTGTTCTGCTGCTTGGAAAGCCCATACATGAGTACCTCACCTTCAGGAAAAAGAAACGTCTGGCCGCTTCAAGGGTGTGTGTACAACTGTACAGTTCAGGGCATCAAGTTTGCATCTCCAGTGGTTTATGGGGGGAAAAAAGGGACAATGTACCTTTACATTCCTAGTATTTAACATAAAAAAAATGAAATTTGGACGTACACTGAACAAAGACAGTCCAGGCAAAATGAACGGGACATTTTAAGAAGAACAAGCTGATACTTTTGCCAGGAGCCTCATTCTCTTGGTGTATTATAACTACTATTATTATTATTCACTTTGTCCTAAGAGGATGCAAACTTTTACCCTTAACTTCTCACCATAAGAAAATTAGATGCATAGCATCATGCGTTATTTGTATTTTGACATGTTCTGTTGTTCCACAGGGGGACAGGCGTCCTCTGCTAGCAGAAAACGGCTCAGTAAATGCTCAGCTGGATGAGATTGATACGAAAACAGCAGAAGAAGAGGAGGTGAATTATAAAAAAAAAAGGAAGAAATGCACACTTTCAGTACAATAATTTATAGTTAACACTATCTAACCTGTGTGTAGAAATTGGAAGTTATTAAACAACTAACACAGGGAACGCAGTATTAATGGTTGGCCTTAACCGAATGAAATGAAGCTATTCATGTGAAGCCAAAGATCTGAATGGTTCAGTACAGACTAGCTTGTTTATATATTTTTTTTTACAATTTTATTCAGTATTTGGCAATGTGTCGAATTTAAATGTCACTATTTACAAGTTTCTCAGGCTTGGTCATAGCTGGAGCTATAAAATTCACCATATATCCGTGACTTTGGAAAACTACCTGTGGTTGTTTAAGTGTGAAATGTTTGTAATGTTTGTGTATGTGCACTATTAATTTATATCACTCGGATGTTTCCTTCTGCTTGTCCTCACCTTTTTAATTGTGTTAAACAGGAGTTTGATGGAGCCAATGTTTTCATGCACCAGGCCATCCACACCATAGAGTACTGTCTGGGCTGTATCTCTAACACTGCTTCTTACTTGCGTCTGTGGGCCCTCAGTCTGGCTCATGCCCGTGAGTGTGTGTTCTAACTCCTACTGGCTTATTTAGAACCTTATGAACTCTTTGATCAGACTGATCTGTAAGAATAGTAGTCATGGCCTAATATTGTAGCATGATTTATAGCCTGTTGTATACATGACTCACAGTCTACTATAGCATTCGAGCGGAATTAAACGCTGTGGCTCGAGCAGGATAAAATCCATCACATTTCAATCAGGTTTAACATGGGTGAATACTTAGACATGGAATTGTACACTAAAGTACCAAAAAAACTAGTACAGATTGGTCGTAGCTTCCTAATGCTATGCGGTTTGTTTAGATAGCATTCCCTCAGAGCCGGCCCGAGGCATACTCGAAATACGTGGCCGCTTAGGGCCCCTACGCCACCAGGGGGCCCCCAAAAGCAACAAGATGTCATAATAAAAAATATATATTTTAAAAATAAAATTGAATAATAAAACGAAATGGTATTACACAGGTAAAAGTGAATATTATATT
>JAOVVF010000048.1:3406174-3422426 GCA_028565595.1 Duopalatinus emarginatus
TGGTCGGAGGGGGTATGGGGGGCCTCAAATGAAAATCTGCTTAGGGCCCCATAAAGGCTTGGGCCGGCCCTGCATTCCCTGGTATGTCTACAAACATCTCCGACAGGTGAACACTGTGTGTGCCTTCTGTCTGACGAGTTACACCAGTTCGTGTCCTGCTTTAATTTTAATGGGTTTAGGCTCCTCAAACAGAACAACGCACCACCACATATGTCAAGAGCCGCCAAATTATGAACACTCATTTGAGTTTGGGGTTTTCGCCATTTCCATTCAAGTCACCAGATCGCAACGTTATCGAACACATCTGGGATGCCGTTCAGGGCACTGTGGAACAGAAATCCTACACCTCAGAATACAACAGATTTATGAACCGTTGTGCCAGAAATATGGTGTTTGTTACCTGTTGAATATTTTAACAAGCTCATAAAGGGAGCTACCAAGTAGTAGACTGGTGTACGAGTTCTTCTGGTACTTCAGTGTACATTGTAAAGTGTAATATAGTAATAAACCTATAGGAAAGTTACCGGCTATTTTTATTTTGTACATGTAATATGTGATTGACAGTGAGATCCTGTTTTTCTGTGTTTTACAGAGCTGTCAGAGGTGCTGTGGGTGATGGTGCTGCACAACTCCTTCACAAACACTAACTATGTGGCAAGCGTAATCATGGTATTCGTATTTGCTTTTTTCGCCATACTGACAGTTTCTATTCTTCTCATCATGGAAGGTCTCTCAGCATTTTTGCATGCTCTGCGACTTCACTGGTGAGAGGCACACACGCGTACACTCATACAGTTTGCCTTAGCATGTATATCTTTGTAATTCATGTATTAAGTCTCGAGGGTAATGATTTTTCTTTCTTCCCCCCCAGGGTCGAATTTCAGAACAAGTTCTACAGTGGCGCCGGCTACAAACTCAACCCATTCGCATTTGCCTCCTTAATCAACTTCTCTTCACCCAACTGATGCTTTAGCATCAAATACATCTGTGCCTAAGCAAAGTATTTTAACCCAAACATTTCCCAATAGTATTGTTTGATTTATCCTCATCATCTGTATGGTGAAGGAGCTCCCTTCTCAGATGAGTGTTCATGATGAGGGATTCCCTTTTTATGTCTATCTGAAAAAGTTATAGGGATTCTTATAACGGTTAACGGTTCTGGTTTGTAGTAAAAAGCTACAATAATAATAAACAAAGTCAAATTGTTATGGGACCTGAAATTATACATGATGCATTCCACCAACTTCATTTAGAAAGGATGAACACCAAACTGTAACTCAGGGAGATTTTATCCATATGAAAGGCGGTTCTTGTCTTCGTGTAACAGTAAAGTTGAACTCCAAAGTTTTATTTTTACTCCAATAATGTTAATCATTGAATGAAAAATTTAGATGAATTAAAGGGAATTCTTTCTTCCAGGGGTTTGCTTCTTGCTACATGTTTTTATATAAATTAACAGCTGTCTTGATGTACTGCATGTAAAGTCTATTAATTTTTCTGCTTTACCAATGAGATTCTGAGCTACGTATATGACGCTGCAATACAAAATAAATAAAATTTAAAAATTTAAAGATGTATTTGTTTTATTGCTTTATGTAAAACATGTATTTAAATAATTCTTTCTCATCTCCAATGTGCAGTGTGCATATTTAAATTAGGTATACATTTTTATACTTTATACATTATTTACTTCAGTGTCCTTATGTTTACTTTTTACGGTTTCCATCAGAAGTTCAATGTCCAAACAAAAGTTGTATTGTTTGCCCAATAATAATAATAATAATAAAAATAATCATAAAAAATGGATTATTATAGTAGTGTAAAAGTGTAGGGTACTATAAAAAGTATATATTTGTATATATAATATATTAATTTTTTTATTGTTACCATGTGACTATATTTAAAAAGTGCCCCTTTCTTATTTGTATTGTCTCCTTTAGTGCCTTAAATTTGTTGATTTAATAAATAGTTTATGTCAATTTCCATTTTAGGGTTATAAATAAAGAATGTGATTTTGACATCATGAAAAAATAATAAAATTATAAAAAAATTAGACCAACATGCAATAAATGTACACTGTAAATTTAGACTGTAGGATAACCTAACAAGAATTCAGTATTTTAGTAAATAAACATGTTACAAGACAAAACAAACCTCACATAAGCAATAGTACACTTTGTTTTTAGTACACAAATGTCTCTCAACTATAGCAGCATGCACAAATCAAATAAATGATAAAAGAAATAAATAAGGATAAATACATACAAAGACAATCTAAAAAAATGTCACAGTAAAAGTTTTTTTTTTGCAGCTTTATGAGATAGACAGACAGATAAATATTAGACTTTTGCTTTTTTTTTGTCATTTCTTAGCACAAGTACAAAGCAACAAAATGCAGTTAGCAGCCACCAAAAATTTTAATAATTGCATTGTGACATGCAAGTGTAATAAATATGAGGAATATGATATATCATTTTGTATATCTTTTAACAGTAAATTTTTTGTACTTCAGAGATGTATGTATGTATGAGATAAATATATATATAGAAAGAGATAAATATATATATATATATATATATATATATGGAAAAATATAATTATACTGGGACTGTGGTGGCTCAGCAGTTACTCTGGGTTACTGATCAGAGGTTTTAGGGGTTCAAGCCTCAGCACCACCATACTGTCATACTGTTGGGCTCTTGAGCAGGGCCCTTAACACTCTCTGCTCCAGGGGCCTCCTAGTTGACCCTGCGGTAAAAAAGAGAGAGAGAGAGAGAAAGAGAGAGAAATGGACTGTGCTGTAAAGTTTATGTGATAAATAATGTCTTCTTCTTCTTCTGTGTAACTATGGACATATTGATTATACCATACATACATACATACATACATATAGCGTCAGCGCGTTACGTCAATGACGTAATGACGTCACGACGCATTCCGTCCCGCCTGATTTTAAATGACGGTTCTGGAGCCGTTAGCACTAAACAGGAGCTCTGCGTTAGTTACCTTTTATAACCTCTTATAGCGGTTTAATGTCAGGATGGTCCAGGAGTTTCATGTCCTCAGGTGTTTCTCATGTAAGACATTTCAGGTCCAACAGGTAAACACATCTCCAAACCTTTACTATTTATATTATAAATGAACACTATAGATGATGTTAGCTCTGATGCTAGTTTACCTGACTGACTGAGAGACAGTGTCACTGTGTCAGAAATGTAGTTAATAACTAGCACTATAACGCTTTATAAAGTCCTTTAATACTGAGGATAAGTGTGTGATAGGTGCCACATGTGTTCATGTGGGTTAAATCTCATGTGTTGTAATGTAGAAATGCACAATAGTGTTATTGTGCATAACAGCGCCCTCTACAGTCAGTGGTGTTTCTCTAGGGGAAAGTAGAAAGGTCAAGAAGTCCTCAGCTTCATTTATGTAGTTAGTGAAGTAAAGTGACTCATTGAACACTGTGCTTGCACACAGAAGAATCTGACCTCTGTATTGGGGCAGTCGTAGGCTTGTGGTTAACAAACCCGTCCTGGAACCAGACAGTCACATGTTCGAACCCTGGAACTGACAAGACTCGACTGAAGTGCTCTTGAACAAGGCACTTCACCCCGAACTGCAGATAAAGGGGCTGCACACTGCTCCGGGCATGTATGCTCACTGCCCCCTAGTCTTTACATGGGTGTTTCACTGCACAGTTGGGTCAAATGCAGACATGAATTCAACTGCACGACTTTGACTACATTCGACTTCACTTGCTTTGATGTTCACACTAACATTTAACCCATCAATGCAGTTGAAGGTACACACTAAGGGGCAGTGAACACACTTGCCTAGAGCGGTGGGCGACCCCATCCATCTCACCTGGGAAGCAGATGGCGTTAGCTGCCTTGCTCAAGGGCATTTAGTTGCATCTCCTTGTTGCAGGAATTGACTTTTAATGATAGACAGATCCTTATCCTTATCATTATCCTTAATGAACAAGCTGGAGGTGAAAAAACTTCCAAAGATGACAAAAGGAAGAAGTAACCAGACTCTAAAGGGATTCAACTGAAGTGAAGTGATTGACATACTGTGTCTCCACACAGAGAATTTAGACCTTTGCATTTAACCCAACCACAGTGAAACCCACACACTATGGGTTGTGAACACACTTGCCCAGAGCTTTTCTGGGGTTAGGTGCCCTGCTTAAGGGCACTTCAGCCATGTATTGTTGGTATGGGGGATAGAAATGAGGCTTATGGTCACGGCTCTCTAGCGTTGAGCCACGTCTGCTCCTGTTTCATGAAGGACACATGACTGATGGAGTGTAAAAACTGTTCATGAATATAGTAGTTATATATAATATATAGAAAATGTCTCCATGTAAATGTATGTAAATATCCCCTGAAGTCACTTCAGTCACAGATCTAGTAACAATGTCAGTTGGCAGCACTAAGGGGCACTGAACACACTTGCCCTGAGCGGGGGGGGCAGCCCCAAAGCACGGCACCCGGGGAGCAGTTGGAGGAGTTAGGTGCCTTGTTCAAGGGTACCTTAGTTGTGTCTTGCCCTGTGCGGGGATTGAACTCTGGACCTTACGTGTACCGGTTCCCTAACCACTAAGCCACGGCTGCTCTTTGTTTAGTGATAAACAAACTAAATTAAAATAATATTGCCTAACCTGAGTGTTAAATAGTTATATGTGGGGATAATATTGTGCATTTAACAGTTCTCTTTAAAACCCTTTTTAAAAGGAAATTGGCTGGTAATTTATAATAAGAACTTCTTATTAGAAATCTGAAATGTGGTCTTTTCTACAGGCCCAGTGATGCAGACAGCATTTAAAATGTATTTATGTAGGTTATATATAGCTATAAGGAACCTAAGACGTTTGCACAGTATGTCTAGTCTGGTGACAATCCTGAGTCACAATTACAGTTATTTTACAGAAGACGACTATGTGGCCCTACAAAAAATGAAATCATGCTGTTATTAAATATGATACCATCTTATCTTGTTAGCTCATAATATTGTGGATTACCTCCAGCAAGCAGAGTAGAAGCTGCTTATATTCAAGACTAAAAGCCCAATTTCTGATGTCCACCTAATCTAATTTTATGGTATTTCAGGTCAAAAAGAGCAAAAAATGGAGCTGCAAGATGTGTGGAGAAAAGCAGTCACTTATAAAGGTAAGGCTCTTTCATTACACTGGGTGAAGCTTTGTGTTGTTCCTCTGGCTGAGTATTAGTTTTGTTGCAGGAATATGGCAGAGGAACAGGTGCGGATTGTAGACGCCATGTACAGAAGCTGAATACGTTGCGTGGAGAACTGCTAGAGGTAGAAAATGAAAGAGCTTGGTCTCAGTGGTAAGTTCTCGCTATGTTAAGGTAGTTCTCACTTCTGTTTTTAAACGTCTGCAGAGTGTAAAACAACCCGCGTAAATCTTTTATGACTGTCTCCTTTTTCATAGGGAGAAGGAGGAGGAAGAGTGTGAAGTAAAAGTCGGTCATGGTGATGAGACTCAAGGTTTGGAGCAAAAGGTCAAGGCACGATTTTCACAATGCACAAACTTGGAATTCACACCATGTTAACCTAGTACCAGTACCAGCCTAGTACCAGATTAGCAGTAATATATATTTAATTTGCATTTTACTTATGCAAATACATTCAGTGCCAGTGTGTCATTATTAATTCAGGCCATTGAGCAGATTCCATTCAGTGACAAATAGAGTTCATAGTCATTTTCACAGTTTACCCCAACAGTAACCTTTACCCCAACAGGAATTACACAAACTCTGGATCATATGACATGGACTGCTGAGGGGATTAGGTAATAGGTTGTAGGTTGTTTTTTTTTTTTGGTCCACACAAGTAACCTAAATGCTTCTCAGTGACTGTTTCAATTAATAATAAAGGACACATTGACATTTGGCTACCTATTTCACCACTTCTAGATTAGATTTAAGACTACGTTGGTCTCTGCCTTAAACATGACGACAGACAGGTAGATAGATTTTTTTACTTCTACTCTATTAGTACCTTTTTCTGAGGAAAAATTGTATCGTTACAGCAGCAGGGCCATAAAATACCACACACACCACAATTATATATTAGACAATTTAAAAAATATATATATTTTTAAAATATATTAAATAAATAAGAAAACACTGTAAGATATAAGATGAACACTATATGATGATT
Organism: Duopalatinus emarginatus; assembly: GCA_028565595.1. Classification (NCBI taxonomy): domain Eukaryota; kingdom Metazoa; phylum Chordata; class Actinopteri; order Siluriformes; family Pimelodidae; genus Duopalatinus; species Duopalatinus emarginatus. Next base: position 3,412,358 of record JAOVVF010000048.1, read on the forward strand.
CATAGGCTGGTGGTTGCTCCATAGCAAGGAGGTTTTATTAATTATAAATTATAATAATAATATTAATAAATTAAGAAAATGGCACCATATACCCCACAGGTTTCCAAACATTTAACAATTGAATACCACTTCAACTGTTAAAAAAAAAGTCATGGACCATGCACAGATTTATTTCACTTACAAACTACAATTGATATTTTGCAGTTAATTTCATACTAAAGAGGTTTTTTTATTTCTATTTCATTTCAAATTTTCACCCATAGTAATGTATAGTTATTACACTATCCACTATCACCCAAAAGAGGATAGGATCCCTTTAGAATCTGGTTACTTAGTAATATTTAGTCTTTAGCTTTTGACTTCGTATTATTTATAGCTATTATATTAAAATAACTTCAATAAAGTTAAGTCACAATCTTCCCAGCTGCATCAAAATAATAAAACAGACCCCTGGCTTATGTGCTAGGGCAGTGACGCACACTTTACATGCAAAAGTATTGTTTATTACAGGGCCAAAGATGCAGTATTAGCTACAGTTAGAGCAGGAGTCCCCAGTTGTGTAGAATTGTTGCAAGTTTTCTTTTCAACCAGGGAGCAATACATTTAATAAAAAAATCAAATCCTTTAAAGAAATAGACAATTTTGGTAAATAGTAGAATCATATTTTAACTGAAGAACTGGATCTTTTTTATCCACTGTGCTCTGTAGGGCTAAAATGACCTGAACAGTGTTGTATCTTGACCTAGGTTCTTAATGTTGACTGATTTGACGTGGTACGTTTTCAGTAGATTTAAATTCGTCTGAATGTGTAAAAGTACCCAGAAGCAGACATTTGGTGCAGAATATCCAGGACACAGCAAACACATTTGACCCTTTTTACTTTTGATACACAGATTTCCCTCTGGGATCAATAAAGTGTTTCTGATTCTGATATTGGGTTACTTTGTTAGAACTATCCATCTTGTATCTACCATCCACATACAGGAAAAGACACCAAGTGTAAGCCGCTGGAGTAAATTTGTGGAACAGAAAGAGAATGGGCCAGGATGTGAAGATGATGAGTATGAGGAGGAGCAGAGCGTTTACACAGACACACAGCAGTGGCGTCAACATAATAGCATCAGGTAAGGACCTCAAAAAATGTATTAAATCATTATTAATCACAGTGCGTTTGTCAGCAATCGGAACAGTCCCTGTTTTTTATTCACTTCAAATGCCAGAGTATGATTGGATCAATGCCATGATCGATAAACTGGGCCATATGGCTGTCTGAGCTGAACATCTGTCTCGTCTGGACGATGAGATTATTGATATAAAGTCAGAATTCACTGTTGTGATTATATCTTAGCAGAAAAAGGAAGAAAAGCTTTACTTCAGGGACCGCTTGTGGACGCTACACAGCTGATGGAGATGACGAGATGGACACGGCTCATTGGAAGGCTAAAGGACTGCCGTATCAGGTACAATTTCAGACAGTGTTTTAACTCCTCTGTTTAAACCTGTGTAAGGAAAGCAAATGCTACTGAAGGAAATTTTCTCCCATTGCAATGGGTCCTGTATAAAACAATGACAATTAATAAGACAATTGATAAAACTCATTGATAGTTATCAGGGCAATATAGTATTAGGAAATTAGTTTTATTACATTACATTTTTCTGTGTATTAATACTTTAAAGGAAATATAGTAACTTTGTCGTTACTGTTATATTTCTCTAGTACACAAAATTGCAAGAAAAACTGATACAGATAAGCCTATGCAAAATACATGGACTGGTGGTTCCAAAATTGTATGGGGTTTTGTTTAGCTGGCATTTCATTTGACCCCTGTTATGTCTAATAATGTCTGACAGGTGAACACTGTGCCTCCTTTCTATCCTAAGTTACACCTGTTCATGTCCTGCTTTCATTCTGATAGGTTTTACCCCTTTCAACAGGACAACACACCACCACACACGTCTAGAGACGGCAAATTATGATTAGAGGAACACTAATCTGAGTTTTTGCCATTCTCACCCAAGTCACCAGATCTTAACATTATTGAACACATCTGGAATGCCATGCAACGCGCTGTGGAACGTTGAAATCTTACATCTCAAAATACAACAGAATTGTTGAACGTTCTGCAGAAAGTATGGTGTTTATTACCTACAGAATATTTTTGCAAGCATGTGGAGTCCATGCCCCATTTGCAACCTACCAAGTATTAGACTGGTGTACCACCATTGTTTCATGGCATCCCAGATGTGTTCAATAACGATGAGATCTTGTGACTTGGATGTAAAATGGCAAAACCCCAATCTCAGATAGGTGTTCTTCTAACCATAACTTGGCGTCTCTAAACGTACGGGTGGTGCATTATCCTGTTGGATATCAGAATAAATAACGGACATGAACAGGTTTAACTCGTCAGAAAGGAGGCATGCATGGTGTCCATCTGTCAGAGATGTTTGTAGACGTTCCAGTAGTCCCATGGAATGCCAGCTAAACAAACCCCATACCATTATAAAGCTACCACCAGGCTATGTGTTTGCATAGGCTCCACCACTTTTATGGTTCATCTTGAACCATCCTGGGACAAAGTTGTGCTTGTCTCACATCAGTTTTCATATTGCTTGTGTTATTTCAGCCTCGTCAGCATGTTGGCACTTCGAAAGCGTTGCCTCACGTGCCACGCTCCTCATCTGGGTTCCCACACAGCAATACCAGCCAGAGAACTGATGTTCTTTCAGAATCTCCAGGTTCATCACTAGGGTTAAAACACAGTGCAGATAATGGTATAGGTTCCCAGTCCACTAGAGCAAATAAGCATTCTTATACCGAGTTCAGCACCACCACCCACCCCTCAGTTTCCTCAACCAGTTTCTTTGAGCCATCATTCTCTCATCAGCATCCCAGTGAAACTAAACCGGAAACCAAGAACTCCAAGTGGGCTAGATTTCTTCCGTCTGTTTCAGTTGAAGAAGACAAGGATGTGGAAGACGGTGGTGAGCACGCTCAGTATGTATCTATAGACCACTCAGTACTGGCCGATAGGCCAGTGATGCCTGTAGCAGTTTCACTTAAAACCACAGGATGTACGAGCAGTGGAGGAAGTGAAGGAGCTCTACTGGATAAAATATTTGGTGTAGAAAAGTTCACTGTTCTTGAGAAACTGAGTCACTGTGTGAATGGAAACATGTGCAAACAGCCTAAAAGTCCTACCATCTCATCAAAGCCTGTTGGCTCTCAGAAGCCTGTGTGTGTTCAGCCACTACCTGTTAAAAGACCAGGTCCTGCCCTTGCTTTTAACACATTATTTCATACAGACGATGACTTTGATGACACATATTAATCCGTCAATAATTTGTCATGCAACTGTTGGCAGTGTGCCTGGAAATGGACAAAAATAGCATATTGCAATTGTGACCAGCCTTGTAATCTATTGAAAAGCACCATGATGTAAATGTTAATGTTTTAGAGTAAAAAGTAGAGACGTCTTTTGAGCTTTGCAGACAGTTTATTTGACAGACAAGGCAGGAAAGTGTGTAAAAGTACAGAATATAACAATTCTTTTCTATTCTGACTAACAAATATACTTCATTGATTTTCATTACAGAGTAAAACTTGGACTACCATTTGAAAGTAGGAACATGTTCATAGACATTACTTAAAGTTTACCACTTCGGAAAGTAAATGTAAATTATTCTGTGCTATATGTGATATAACAGAGCCATTAGATGATAGTGTAAGTGCAGTCAAATAGTAAACTTATGTTAATTTCCTTGTAGGCTCTAAATACATTTGAATAAAATAGAAATTTGTATTATTTAATAAAGTGCCTGAGTAATTTATGTAGTCAGCATTATGAAAGGAATTTGTTACAGATTTAGAAAAGGCATAGATGGTTAAATGGGTTAGCATTGGCTTCAGAAAGATTAATTAAACATAAGCCCCATTTCTTTCGAGCCCTTGTGTGTCCTTTACTTCCGCTGGCCTGGGGCTTTGGCGTACTGGATGGTGTCCAGAGCAGCTCCAATGTCGTAGTTTTTGGTGTGGAGCAGCCTGGTCAGCCAGCCGCCTTCATCTGTGAAGCCCATGGATAGCATCTGTGACAGAGACTCCACCAGTCGAGGGTCTGCATCTGTGAAGGTCCAAGGACAGATTAGTGAGTATGATGATGGTTGTGTGGTGCTGTACTGATAATGGAGGATAAATAAAATAAACAGGTAGCACTACTGGGGCTGAGGTTTGGGTGTTTTATAAGTAAACTATGGGACAGAATAATTATAACAGTTTGTCTACTCTTGAGTTTTATTTAAAAAAAAAAACCTAGCTGTTGATATAACAAAATGAAAACTGGCACATAAAATCACAATTTTAGCATTTAGTTGAGTGGAAGCCAATCGGTTTGTGTTTTTCACTGCTGGATAGCTCTTGCTAACTGCTCCCAGAATTGTACAGTACAACTTTCTACATTTTACCTTGAGGCAGATGTGGATAGAGGGCTGCCTCCCGCAGACCACTGGGGCCTTGGTTAAATGTGGAGTTGGGGCTGAGTGGAGCAGGGTTGTCACTTGCTCCATCTACCTCCATCCTCAATGACTGGAGCTCGCCTGTGGATGGGTCCACCTCCTTCGAGCTTAGATGGGTCCACTCCTCATCGTTACTTTGGTCTTTGTGATCCTGCACCAAAGGTTAATCTTTATGACTGACATATTCAAACATTTCTTTTCAAAAATAATGTATGACATAATGTCATGGTTGTTCAGAATACATCTTATTTATTTACCTTCTCTGCCCCATTGGTACTTCCTGCACTGCTTGGACCTCCATCTGCACCTTTGGAAAGGCCTCCAGAGCTAACATCGCTCCGGCCACTAGGAGGTCCACTTGAAGCAGTTGGAGTCACTTTGGCTTTCTTGCCTTCGTGTTCTACATCAATGTCCACATCGATGCCTGTGGAGAGGCAAATTATTTGGTAAAATGATTACATGAGCATCTGAGGCACACAAACAAGGGCAGGGCTCTAGAAATACAGTCTATATAAGAATGTCTGGCAAGGTGCCTACCAAGAGGACTCAGCAAGGCAGCCACACCCTCTCCAATGTTCTTCAGGTACTCCATATTGGCCTGGGCAGACGAGGCTCCTGTAGGGGGAAAAGAGGTGTTTAGGAATAACTGCATGAGTACACGTGAAAGAAAATGTTCAGCAGCTATGTTTTTATGTTTTATTTATGCAATGTGTATCTGCTTATAACAAAAACATTACCATTTTCAGCTTCCTGCGAGTTAGCCTGCTGGGAGCTAGGCTGGCATCCAGATGGCCCAGGCTCGGCCTGGTTCTGAGCCTGAGCCTGAGCCTGAGCCTGGGCTTGGGCCCCAGCCCACATGCAGTGCCTCATCTTGCGCCACAATTTGCCACGAGGAAACCACTGAGTAAAGAAAACAAATTTTAAGACTTGAACCTAACCTTAAAACATTAACTAAACCCATATTGAGTGAGACCATAAAAACCAGACAGTTTCCTGGCGGGAGCTCACCTCAAACATGTTGGCCATGGGGTGAAAAATGGGCAGGAGAGCATGTTCCTTGTGGAGACCCTTGGCCTGGCAGGTGGAGCACAGGTCATAATTGGGGCACACGGTGCACTTGAAGCGGGTCCCAGCCACTTGTCCCTCACAACCGTCACAAGTCACACCTGGGTGAACCATGGGCTGGTGATGAGGAGGTGGACCCATATGGGGTGGGGGGCCCATATGAGGTGGAGGACCCATGTGATGTCCTGGAGGAGGAGGAAAAGGAAACCCTTGGTCCATATGATGTGGGAAATCACGCTTGTGCTCCTTTTTTTCTGAAAGAACGAGATACAAAAGAACAACCTCAGTATGCGGTTAAAAAGGTTTGAATTACAGGATACTTCACCATCATTAGACTGACCGATGATGCAGCATTTTCCAAACAGGAAGTCCCATAAAGTTGAAATTTAAAGCGACAGTTTAAACGTGGTAGTGTGTTTGACTTATTCAGCTTCCTGAAATCACAGAAATATCGGAACCTGTCAGGATCTTACCCTTGATGAAAATGCGCAAGGTATCGTCCTTCACCATAGCCAGTCCCATCATGAGCTCATCATCAGACGAGAAGGCAATCATGTCTCCATCCTCATCTACAAGACAGGAGAAAGGTCAGTGCCTGGCTTTGTAATGGCAATGATTATGTTTTGTACAAAGTCATTTATCTATCTAGTCTAAAACAAGGTGACGTATGGTGTTAGATTAGTCTTCTGTTTGAGCTCATTATATTAACTCTGAAACACAGAATCTCATATTGGAGAACAGTTTATACACGTGTATATAGTATGAATCACTACGTCAGGTTTTAGCCACATTAAGTGTGTTGAAGTTGAACTGAACTGTAACTAAAAGTATATAAAACATGAAAACGCCCTAGATTTTGCTCTAATGGAAGAAATGTATTATTAAAATATGTATAGATATATGTCTGAAGGTGGAGACGAACATGTCTACAATGTCAACAATGCTGGAAGCTATGCAGGAGAACAAGTCCGAGCACCTGACAACAACATGTTGGGTTTGTGCCACAACCAGATTACAAAACAGGACCCTAAACCAGTGTAAATATATAAATAAATCACTATAAGATACTTTCTGCTGTTAATGTCCTAGTTTATACTGAAATCATAACCTTTCCTCGTCTCTGGTGTCTTCAATGATGCACCTTTTCTACCTAGAAAGGTGTGAAGTCTCCAATCTTTGCCATGTTAAATATGAACATTACAGGTACAAATGTTACATCCTGGATTACCAGATACCAGGACCAGGGATGGTGGGGCTTAGTTATATATTTTTTTAAAACTATTTGCCTACTGTGTTTGCACACAAAGGAATGTGACCTCCCATTCTCAACCCATCCGTGCAGGAAACACACACACACACACACACACACACACACACACACCTGTGAACACACTTGCACAGAGCGGGGGGCAGCCTCAAACCACAGCACCCGGGGAGCAGTTAGGGGAGTTAGGTGCCTTGCTCAAGGGCACCTCAGTCGTGTCTTGCCCTTAACAGAGATCGAACCCACGACCGGTTCCCTAACCACTAGGCCACGGCTTATAATTATATAAGAGTTAGTGGGAGTATAAGTACATATTTAGGGGCTTGGTTTAAATAGTCATAAAGAAATGCACGAGTTAAACCTTCCAGAAAACCTAGTATGTATTAATTACATATTAACTACAGCTTAATAAACATGCTTATAAACTGCACCAGTAAAAGTATGTCTTATTATTGTTGTTATTATATTAGAGCCATGTTTCTTATGATGACTTCATAATGACTAAGCACATACTGAAGCTCGAGACGTTTACACCCACCTCTGTAATACATCTGGAAGGAGACATTGCGGAGGTTCGCGAAGACGTCCGCAACCTTGCGACTCAAATACTCGAAGCTTGTCGAGACGTCCTGATCGATGGCGAAACGGCGGATCTCCTTGTGGCAGTCCTCTTTCCCGAGGAGGTAAGCCTTCACTGTCACCGACATGTCTTCTCTCGAGTCAGGAATTGACGCTCCGGCGTGTGTGGCGCAGTAGAAATTGAGCTCTTTGTAAAGCAGATCAGCTGACTGACTGAATGCCCGATAAACCACTGCGTACCGAATCCACTGTGTAACTTCCTCTACAGTATTTATACAACATATCAGCCAATAGCGGCGCGACGGGGGCGTGGCCAAGCGCACTTGACCTGATGATAAAGCTCACAGCTGGTCACTGCGCATGATCCGACTCGCCAGAGCAATAACAACAACAGCAAGAAGAGGGTGGGGCCCCGTGAAGGGGGAATGAGAAGGCCGAGGAATGACACAGCATTTTCCAGTGGGGAATTCCCACGGCCATTAACACAACCACAATACTGTAATCACATATCATCATGTAGGTGCCAGAAACGTCTAGAACAAGTGTTCAGTTGTCCACAAATATCATTACATATACCAAAAGTTAAAAGAGACATTTCCTTTATTCACTTTCAATGGCAATTTTTACATTTACATTTACATTTACATTTACGGCATTTGGCAGACGCTCTTATCCGGAGCGACGTACAAGGTTATTGGTATTACAGGAAGGCCAACATAGTGTTAGGAGTCTTGCTCAAGGACCCTTATTGGTGTAGCACAGACTGGCTGTCCAGATTGGGAATCGTCTCTCACATGGGAACCCAATGATGTTACCACTGTACCACACCAACCACCAATCAGCATCATCATCATCATCATCTGTCACGGCTTCTCACTGTACTTTAGTGTGCGCTGAGTGTAAATTATAACCCTTACCCTTAGTTTATAATCACTAGTAGTAATGTACCTATTTTGGGATCACGGTTGCACTTAGACATGAGGTGACCGGGTGTTCAAGTTTCCGAATTCATACTGGTCTGCATATTCTGTCTAAGTCAGAAGGCTACATACAAGAATACATCCATGCATGTATGATGTTATATTATATCAGGCAATTAAGCACAGCTAGCCCATGTACTGGTATGTTTTTGGTTGGTGGGAAAAAAAACTCAACAGCCACCTGGCAACCCATATATGCAGAGGGAAACTCTTCATAAACTGTAACCCAAAGTTTAGGATTGAACCGTGGACCCTAGTGTTCATCCTAAAAAGAATACATCAGCTAATCAGGGGCCATGTTGGAGCAGTCTGTCAGCTGTAAAGAGGTCTGAATATTATGATGATGGACCAACGAGTATCTAAAATACGACACACTAATGTACACACGGGAATAGATGGGTGATACATCTGTTCCTGGGTTTACACGATTAAACAAATTCTTTCGATCTGTTCAATTTAAGGTTTGTGATGTGAAAGTGTTATCCCCAGGCCTCAACAGGCATGTAAGCATGCCTGTTCTCTAGGATCTATGAGCTTAAGTGAGTTTTGTAATTGGGATAAAATAGGTTTAGCCACGGTGCCGTGATCCATTCTGATGCAATCATTACATCTGAGGAGAAATAGTGCTCTTGTTTTTTTTTTCAATCAGTTTCACATATCCTAATACCCCCCCCCCCACTCTACAATGCTTGTATATTGTGTAGTGGGTGTATATGTATTTGCAGCTTAATGACACCCTTAAGTGCTGTGTCATGCTGAATTATTTTTTTTCCTCACAGGTTAGAGCAGCAGTCAGATTGCTGGATCTTTTTTTTATCAAGTTCTATTGGTGCTTTATTCTTGTTCACCTGAATAAGCTGATTAGTTCATGACCAGATTTACAAAGTGTAATCTGGGTTGGGCACACTCAGTTTAGAGAATATACTGAAATCACTAGATATTATAGTATGGTTTGGAAATATTCACTCCATCATTTCTCTAAAATGTAATGTCTGTCCATAAAGTCGATCTAAATACGTTCTAGTATGATACTGTTATAAAGAATAACCCATAAAAGTAAAGAAAAGAACAACATGGGTCAGACAGTTGATATAAAAATCTCCTTATAAAATCGAGTGTTTAGACCTTGAAGTCTCATTCGCCAATGTGTACTGATTATAAAATTATCCAATGCACCCTGTACATTTGTCTGTCAGATAGCCTACTAGTCCACCAAAAACAACAATTCAGCAGACGTCTATTAAAGTACTAACTTGGCTTGGATTTTTTTTTATATAATCACGAAGAAAACCTAAACATTATAGAAATACAGAAAAACTATAAACTGTTCATCATATTAATAACACGTTTAAATAAATATTTATTTACTGTGTGGTGTATTTTCTATATTAAAATAAATTCAGTGATCTTGATGTAATATATTACATTTACTAAATCACATGGTAGACACTGAGTTAAAGCCCAGCAAACATGAATAAAACAATATTGTATTTAACAAAGGAAAATGCATAAAGATTGATGTGGTGAAGGAAGAGGCTGACCGTTTGTAACCTTGTTGAAAGGTTAATTTGATATTTTACCTTAAATAAATAAATAAATAGATAGATAAATAGATAAATAAATATATATACACACAGTGTATATATTTCTGGACTTATAGAGAAATATA
>JAOVVF010000048.1:3565224-3580747 GCA_028565595.1 Duopalatinus emarginatus
TGGTGTAGCACAGACTGGCTGCCCAGACCGGGAATCGAACCCAGGTCTCTCACATGGGAACCCAATGATGTTACCACGGTACCACACCAACTAGTGGTACAGACGCAGAGTTACTGTCATCACTGTGAGGTGGATTATGTCCCAAAGTGTTTTATTGTTCTGATACCACAATTGTAGCAATACTGGACTCCTGCTAACACACCAGAGTCTCCATCCATAATAGTAAATAAGCATCATCTTACAGAAACCGTTACATGGAGAGTCCACCATGACCTAGCATTAATCGTGCAGCCAAAACTACTGTCTGAGCTGCTGTAACGGAAAGTTAATCAACCCTTTCTGACCAATCAGTATTAAGAACTTAACAGCACTGTGGTAAAAGAGCGAATAAAGCCGTACACGTGGTGATGCCTTCTCTTTTTTTTTTTCCTTTTTTTACTGTGTAGAAACAAGAGGACGAGGTCCTGAGGAGGTCCCCGAGAAGCAAAGCGAGAGCCAGAAAGGACTGATGGACTTTTGCCGCATCTGCGCAACCGCAGCCCCTCTTCCGAGTCTCCCTCGTCCCCGACTCCCTCCGTCCTTCCCTCGGTCTCTCCTTTTACCCTCGTTCCGTCCTCCGTTAATCTTCGGCTCCGTCCTCACACTACAGAGAGCATGAAACAAAACGGTTTCTTCCGATAAGAGATATCACCACTTCGGACTGGTGTGAGGAGGAAGAGGAGGAGGATGAAGATCACAACCATAAATAGAATAGTTTTTTTTTTTTGTTTTACTAAAAAGAAAAGGAAGAAACGTGATCATTCCTTAAATGTGCTGATGCTAATGTAAAACCCCTTCTCTCCTTTTTGCAGCTGTCTCTCTCCCTTTTTCTCTCTTTCTCTCTCTCTCTCTCTCTCTCTCACTCACACACACACACACACACACACACACACAGAACTGCTGGCCTCCAGCTGGCGTCTTTATTATTTTACTTGTTTGTTGCTAATGTCGTTTTTGTTCTCACCAGATTTTTCTTTGTACTAAATCATTTTCATACTTTTTTCATACTTTTTTTTTTTTAGTTTGAACTTGTAAAACCATGAATGTTTCTGTTTTGTTATTTTTTTATTAAGCAGAGGGGACAAACAACACAACACATCCTACCACACCACAACACAACAGGGCTGACCACCGTATAGGGGTTGTAGCGATAAGAACAAGAGTCTGAAAACTGAGAGCATTTCCACACCGTCAACCCGGATATGTAAGGCTCGTGTCCTTCCCCATGGTGAATCACAAGTGCATCTGTGCCACCTCTTTCATTTTTTCCCTGCTGCACCAAGTCAGCCACCGTACCATTTCTGACGAGTGACTCACCTCGCCTCACTTCCTGTGACATCATCCTGTCCAAGCAGCAGCAGCAGCATCAAAGCAAATGCTTTTTTTTTTTCTCTATATATAATTTTTTCACATTTTCATCCAGTACAGTCTAGGATTCTGTTGCGGTTTTCCTTTTATTTCATTTTTACTTGCTGCTATTTCGCTCTAAAAATATGTAAAGCAAACTGTCAGAGGTGTTCCTTTTAAAAGTTTAACCCCAAAGACAAAAAAATGGCACTAATATGGTGCGACCTGGAGTGCACTACTCCAGCTCTGCCTAGAGACTCCATGATATTTAGATTTCACCGAAGTTGCTGATCTCCGTCGTCCTCCACTGCTTTGGATGGAGAGTTGCCGCGATTAGATTTCTGTCCCAAGCTTACAAAGAGCTGGCACTTTCTGAAGTTATGGAGTCTACCATTCAATTTCACAACCAATAACATACTGCTGCACTGCTGCCATACTCTCTCTCTCTCTCTCTCTCTCTCTCTCTCTCTCTCTCTCTCTCTCAACTCACCCTGTCTTCTACATCTGTTTTTTCCCCCCAGTAGTGTTTTTTTTTTTTTCGTTCCATTTTACACACCTAATACGGATATAAACATGTATATGTGAATGGATGACTGATGGATGACTATACCTAATAGAGTAGTGAGATTAAGATCTTCATGTGATATTTTAGGGAATGGTGTGGAGATGGAAGGAAGAGATTCGAAATCCATCATGTTACTTACAAAACTAAAATAAATGGATTCTATAAAAGACAGATGTCTTTACAATCTAGGCGTCATGTGCTGAATTATTTGGTGGTGGGATGCCTGGTATGATTAGACATTTTTCTGTCATCAACATTTTTTTTCCTCTTTTTCTTGTTTTTTTTTTTTTTAGTGGTGTGTTGAAGTGCATTTGAATAAGGCTGTCAATGACTAAACATTTTATACATAGCTTTAGTTCTTCTAGTTTTCTTAATCTGACCTTCTCATCCCCTCTGCTTACCTTGCTCTAACACAGGAATTGTGCGAGTAAAGGTGATTTGCCCCGGATTGAGTCATCTCGTTGTTTTGATGAATAAAAATAAATAAGCTAATGAGTATAACGTTTGACGTTCGAACATTGAGCGTTTCTTTCGTCTCTTTTTGTTGCACCATTATTGCTGTTTTTTTTCTTTCCGAATGGATCTTAATAATGCAGAATGAAATCCGTCCTAATTCAGACTGACATCTTTCTGAGTTCACACCATGTGATAGCAATCACATGACACAAACATCTCCTTGATGTATTGAATGATCTAAAATTAGCTCCAAGACTAGGAAGTATGCCACATGAGAAGACTATTTTGGGAACTGTAAGCGATTAGTACGCTTGAGTTGCGTAACTCTGTATTATATGGGTCAGACAAGGCCAGAAACTTGGTTTGTTTTTGTTTCTAAGTCTTAGGAATGAGAACCTTTCAGTGGCTGCTACGAGTCGTGTTGGCCCTCTGATCCCACGTTCTCTTTCTCTGACCTGGGACAATTTTCCTCCCTTTAGCCAAACATTATGATCCGGAGAATTGAAATATTCAGGTAAGATTTGCAAAGATATAGCAGAGTGAGGAGAGGAGCATTACTCTAGGTCGAACATAGTGTAGGTTGCCTTTAATTATAATATGGACTAGAATTAATATCTGGTCGTTTTATGCATACTTGTGCAAATCACATGCCAATGGTGTAGTGTGTAGGGTCACCATCAGACCTACAAGAGCTTTCCTCTTAGTGAGGGTTACATGGCGTATTGAGTTTTGCATGTTCTTCCTGTGTGTGGGTTTCCTCCGAGTTCTTCGTTCTTCCCCCGCCTCCCAAATAACATGGTTGTAGGTGGCCTAGGTACTGTAAATTTGCCCCCAAGGTAGTGGTGTGTGACCAAAGGGATGGGAGTATCTGACCATTTTAACCTTGTGGGGGAATTTGGGTGGTCCCCACAGGGAAAATGTTTTTTTTTAATAGAAATCAAAAGCCAAAAGGTTCTTTACTGGGGTTAGGGTGTGGGGGTTCGCATTAATTTGCTCCATTAATCATTATGTCTATGGAAGATCCCCACAAATATAGCAGTACAATCTTGTGTCTATGTGTGTGCTGCCCTGCAATAGATCGGCACTCTATTCTATGTTCAATGTTCCTGGGATAGGCTTTGGATCCACCACATGCCAGTATAAAGCGTACACTGAAGTACCAGAAAAACTGGTACATCAGTCTAAGAATTGGTAGGTCCCCCCTAAGAAGTGTAGACTCCAGGAAGCACTTCATACTTCCTGCTGAACCGTCTACAATTCTATTGTATTACAAGGTGTACAGTTTAACAGCAAGGTGTCTTTTACAGCATGTCGGATCCCAGATGTGTTCAATAACGCTGAGATCTGGTGACTTGGGTGGAAATGGCAAAACTCTCAGTACTAGCCAAGGAGCCCCTCTCCCAGGGGTGGTAACCCTTTTCCGGACACCAGACCTCAGATCTCACCCATGGGCCACAGGCCAGGCACAGCCTGAAGAAGTAACATTGGTCACCTCCACCATGGGCCCAGTACCTGTAGGAGAGACAGTAATAGTGACTGAAAGTGTAAGTGAGTTACACTTCTGACCTCCTCATGTAACCTATCTGTGCAATGAAACACACACATACACACTAGTGAACACTAGGGGCACTAGCGCCAGAGTGTTGGGCAGCCCTTTTATCCACAATGCCCGGGGAGCAGTAGGGGGTTAGGTGACGTGAAAGTGAACTATTTGCCTACTGTGCTTGCACATAGAGGACTGTGATCTCCGCAATTAACCCATCCATATTGGGCAGTTAACACCTGTTGCCAGGAGCGGGGGGCAGCCCCAAAACATTGTGCCTGGGGAGCAAATGTGGGGTAAGTTGAAGAAAAGTGAAAGTAAACCATTTACCTGAGAAATGTGACCTCTTACAGTAATTTACCCCATCCGTCCGGTGAAACACTTACGTGCCTTGCTCAAGGGCACTTCAGTCGTGTCTTGTCGGTTGTGAGGCTCGAACCTGGGACAAACATAGAGGAAGATGATGGATGGATGGCTGAAAAATGAAAGTAAACTATTTTGCTTTACTGTGCTTGCACACAGAAGGAATGTGACCTCCGCATTTAACCCCGTGCAGTAAAACACACACACCAGTGAACACTAGGGGGTAGTAAACACACTTGCCAGGAGCGGGGGGCAGCCCCAAAACACCATGCCTGGGGAGCAAATGTGGGGTAAGTTGAAGTAAAGTGAAAGTGAACTATTTGCCAGAGAAATGTGACCTCTTAGAGTAATTTACCCCATCCGTCCAGTAAAACACTCACACGTGAACATGCTTGCCCAGAGCCATAATGCCTGGGAAGCAGTTGTGGGGCGGTTAGATGCCTTGCTCAAGGGCACTTAAGTCGTGTCTTGTCGGTTGTTAGGCTCGAACCTGGGACCAACATAGAGGAAGATGATGGATGGATGGATGGATATATGTTATATGACTGGAGACTCGAATAAAAATGATTAAAGACCACGTTTATAACTCATTTTCTTGACTCAACCCTTTTATTACGTTCAAAAACACCACAACAATGACGACTTTCTAGTCTCTCAGTGTGAGAGACTTCGTGACAGACCCGCTCCCGCCTCTACCATGGCGTCCTACGGCACTGAAATGCTTAAATCTAATTGGCTATCCTGGCTGCTAATCACGGTTAAAAAGCAGGGGGCGGGGTTACGCGTGAGGCCCCGTGACGCTGTATTGAAAAAAAGGAGAAGAAAAAGAAAAAAACTTGTTACAAGATGGCGACGGTGAACTGCCTGTACACTGGAAAACAATAGACCCAGCGGAGTGGGAGCAGACTTTATCCGTGTGTCGGTGCGCTTTCTTTAGGCTCCGTTTCACACACACGGGCTTCGGCGCTGCTAGTTTTGGCCTGTGAGTAACTTTTACTGCTGGCTATCGCTGAGAAGTGGTGTATTTATTCCGCCATGCTTTGTTATTAGGGGCTAGTTAGCGCTAGCTTGCTAGCTTAGCTACATCCGTGTAGCCGTTGCTGAGTGCTAAGTCTAGCTGTGTAGATTTAACACGGATCAGCTGTTAGCCAGCTAGCTATTGCTTATTTAAAAAAAATATATAGAGATATATATTCGTTGAAAGAAAAAGTTTTAAAAGTGGATAAATTTGGTTTTAATAATTTAATAGCAGGCGTTTTTTTTAGTCAGGGTTTGAAGAGTATGTGGTAGTTTGGGTTAGAAATGTTGATGGTCTGAAAGTTTGATAGAGAGACACAGAGAGAGAACGAGAAAAAGAGAGAGAGAGAGACAATTCGCGGCTAAGTCTGAGGTAAAAGTCTGGACAGGAGGGACACTATCATCCTGAACCTCACGACACCAGGACAGTTCAGTTCAGGACAGGGACACACTGGTGTACTTTCCTTCACTAACTCGAACCAGATCCTGGTAAAGAGCTGTTTTAGGTGTCTTCTCTGGGACATGTGGACACTGGTCCACTTATAAAGACAAACCCAGTCTTCTAAAAAGGCTCCTGGTTGTATTTCTGGTCTTCTATGTAATAAAAAGCGAGACTTTGTGATAGATTTAAGACTGTAAAAGTTGTAACTCGGAGGTGAAACTTGCCTCACAGAGATGCTACAGATGCTAAACCGTATGTATCGCGGTATTAATACTGTATATAGATATATACGATTAATCAGTCAGAGTTAGTTCAGTTTAGCTTAGTGTAAGTGTGTGAGAGAGAGAGAGAGAGAGTGTGTGTGTGTGTGTGTGTGTGGTCAGTCTTTATAAAACCCCTGAATGGAAAAAGTGATGTGTGTGTGTTTGTTGCAGTGATTTGTGTAGGCGTGTGTGAACCCGATCGTACACTTTTAGCTCACATTTAACAACGGATTGATTAAAAATATGTCGGATTTGTTGTTGTTATTGTTGCGCCAAATGTTGAGTAAAATGGAGGCAGTTGAGTGTGTGTTGTGAAGAAAAAAAAAAGGTGGAAGGTCTAAAGGGGGGTCCGAGTCGCCGACAGGATATTAAAGAGGATATTAAAGTTTGCGCCGACTTTTAAACAGGTTGTTTTTTTACCCACTCTCGGTATATTCCGGGGTTTTTAACGTTTAAGTAGCGTCTGATCGCCATGGCGGATTATGTGGTGTCGCGACACAGCGCGGTGATGGAGCGGCTCCGGCGGCGCATCGAGCTCTTCCGGCAGCATCACAACAGCTGCGAGAGCCGCTACGACAACACGGCTATGGAGCGCCTCGAACTCGAGAGGCAGCAAACCTGCGTCCTGCACCAGCGCTTTTCCCAGACCAAAGCCAAGCGCTCTAGCAAACACCGACAGCCGCAGACGGGGAGCGAGCAAGCGGCGCAGAGAGGCACCGGGAGCGCAGAGAGCGCCGATGGAGGAGGAGGTGGTGGAGGAAGCGTGCCTGGAGAGCAGAGCCGCAACAGCACCCTGATCGCGGTAAGGACCATTTACACTGAGCCTACTTTAACCATCCCGTACCTGATGTCAAAGCTTATGCCAATCTTAACTCATGTTAAGGAACCAGACTTGGTCCTAAGAAGGACTCGAATTGAATGGCTAAACCACAGGCACTGAGGATAAAGTGTCTGGCCTCTGCTCTGGGCATCTGTGCTCACTGCCCCCTAGTGTTCACTAGTGTGTATGTGTATGTTTCGCTGAGGTGATTTCCACTCCTCAGTGGTTTCGAACACTACTCACTTAGACCTGTAACCCAGCAAATACGCTTATGTTGTGACACCCTATTATTTTGAATTGAAAGTGAACTATTCGCCAACTGTGTTTGCACAGGAATGTGACCTCCACATTTAAACCCATCTGTGCAGTGAAACACACGCACTAGTAAACACTAGGAGGCGGTGAACACACTTGCCCAGAGCAGGAGGGCAACCCCAAATTACGACACCCAGGGAGCAGTTAGGGGAGTTAGGTGCCTTGCTGAAGGGCACTTCAGTCGTGTCTTGTCCGTTGTCTGGCTTGGTGTTCTCTACGTTGTGACCATGTTGAAATTTAATTTGTTAAAGGTTTGATATTTACCTGGATGGTAGAAACTAGGAGTAACAAACCTGCTGTGTGTGTTCTTGGAAAATTAGTACGGCAACTTTCTGGCTGGGGGAAAATGTATATTGTGCATGGGATTTCGCGAAGTTGCCAACAGGTTTGTCATGATATCGTACGGGAATGTTACTTAATAATGACGTTGTGACATCTTTGTTCAAACGATGTAAATATCACAACGTTTTGTCAATGATGTAAGAAAGTAGGCAACGTTGTGGCAACGTTGTGTGTTTGCTGGGAAAAGAGCCTGCTGGTGAGTCTACACTATCAGGTACTAAAAGTATCCACACCACATGTGGTTCATCTCCAGTATGTAGTAATAATAATACAGGACCTCACTAATGCTCTCGTACACAGATCAGGACAGTTCCCAAATCTAGTGAAATGTCCTCGCAGAAGAGTGACGCCTATTATGAATGTAGAGCAGAGCTACGTTAGTAAGTAAGTGTGATGGTTGCAGGTGATGGCCCACATAGCTTTTATAGGTAGTGTATGGTGGTAGGTTTGCACTCAACCTCAGACGTTTCCATTCAAACGTTGGGTAGATGGTTTTATCTATTTGGATTTACAGTGAAGGTAGGCTGTTTGGGTTAAGGGCTTTGCTCAGAGAGCCAGCGGTGTCGGTTTGGCTGTACCAGGATAAAAACTCGCAACCTCAAGGTATCGCATCATAAAATGGTAAAGTAAGTAAATAGCACACTGTGCTATCTGTGAGACCTCTGTTCAGATTGGGTTTGTTTATCAGGGAGGCACAATGGCTGTTTTTTTTTTTGTCCCCGCAGTTGTAGACCTCTCATACATACAGACAGACAGACTTAAGAACTTTCTGGAGGGGTATATTTTCTATGAACAGTGGTGTACAGTAGACAAAAAGAGTAGTAGACTTTCACTTTAGAAGACTAAAAAATGTGCATATAACCTGTATCAGGCATTATAACTGCTCCGATAATCACTCCTAGTTTTGAAAACGCTTACCCATGTATCCTGTTGTAATCTAGGGTCAATAAGTGTGTAATGTCTGGTGGATATGCATGCTTTAAGATGAAATATGTCAAATTGCACTAGTCAAACGTTTTCTAACATGGCGTGACATCTACATCGAAAAACGATAGCCGTCTCATCAGTATCTATAATATAAGAAATTACCTGATGTAAATTTAATCCTGTGTGGATGGGGCTTTTTGGGAAACTTGGCTCAGAACTGTAGATTTTTGACCACCGTGCCATCACCGCTACACTTTCAGAAGGGTAACCGTGGCGTAGTGGTCTGGGGTTGCCCCCCTAATGTTCACTAGTGTGTGTCTGTTTCACTGCACGCATGGGTTTAATGCGGAGGTTGTATTCCTCTTTGTGCAAGCACAGTAGGCAAATAGATCACATTCTTAATGTCCATGTTTGCATGTAGGTTGATAATCTGCTAGTAAAACAGCTGAATACAAATGTACACATCTCAATCTGAATTAGGTAAACTAATGTAAGACAATCTGAAATTCCCACCTACTTAAAAAGTTTTGTTTTCTTATCTATTTTAGATATGTACGTCACTTTATCTGATTACTTTAACTACTGCAGTGTCCATGTGTATTTATTAAGATGTGCTCCTACTCCTACTTCTTTACACAAGAGCAATCATGTAAGAAGATACAGTTCCCATTGCAGATTTTATGTTTAGAATAACAGTGAGGTTGTGCTGGGTGGTAAACTGGTTCATATTTCCTGCATGA
This sequence comes from Duopalatinus emarginatus, assembly GCA_028565595.1. Taxonomy (NCBI): domain Eukaryota; kingdom Metazoa; phylum Chordata; class Actinopteri; order Siluriformes; family Pimelodidae; genus Duopalatinus; species Duopalatinus emarginatus. The sequence goes on from JAOVVF010000048.1 coordinate 3,574,404, forward strand.
TTTTATTTTTTTGTGTGTGTCACCATACCAGTGGCACCCAACCTTTTATGACTCCTGCTTTATCAAGTCAGTGCAAAAAAAGTTTGTTATAAAAATATTTCCAAACATTACTTTACTAACAAAAGGTTAAAAGTCTTTGTCATGCGGAAAAAAAAACTCTGGTAGTTTGTTTATTTCTCAGTAACTTTTTTTTAACCAATTTCCATACAAACTGCACAAAATTGTATTTTTTTAAAGCAATTTACAATTGCTTTAAATTTACCTTTGTTTAGTACATTTTACAGCAGTTCTTTATATACAAACATTTAATTCAATATTCAATTTTCTGAAGCCATTTTTGCTTTAAAGCATTTGTTTGGATGTGTCTAAGACTTTTTACACAGTACTGTATACAACATTAAAATGTTTGCGAGGTCGAGCCTTTGCAGCTCACAGTGACTAGGTCAGGACTGTTCACTGTGTCCGTCATCTTGTTTCAGGAGCATTTGTTTCTGTTCCCATCCATATTCAGACAAACCCCACCCTTCTACTCTGTAACCCCCTTATAAGCGAGTACTTATTAACTATTAGCCAATCGGAAAGCAGAATTATTATGAGCCAACTATCCTACTTTGAAAACTAATGCAGGGTTTGATGGGATTGGTATAAACAAACTGCGAGACCCCTGAAACTTAAATTTGTGTTTTGCGTTACCATGGAAATGAACATGTGCTCTGGGGATTGGCTTGTTATAGGCTATTCAGGTTCAGAGTAGTATGTTTACTTCATGTTCCTCGTTTGATCACAAATCTTGGGCAAGCCTCGAATATTTCCTTCTCTTTATACAAGAGCAATAAATACTATGTATTTTGCAGAATACCAAGTAAAGTAAGAAAATAATTCACACTAAGGATGTATTCAAGATTGCAGCAAGTAGACTACTATGCAAAAGTCTTAGCACCCAGTTTTTTTGTTCCAGATGCTTTCATTATGCCTGCACTATTGAGTCAGTACAAAAAAAAAGATTTTTTTTATCTTTGCAAACATTACTTTTCCAACCAAAGGTTAAAATGTCTTTAGACTGCTGCGCTTTTGCATGCAAAAACAGTGCTGGCTTGTGTAATGTTCATTAATGTTTTACCAATTTCCGTAAAAAAAACTGCACAAAAGCTTTATTTAGTAGATTACTTTTTACAGTAGTTCTTCATGTATAAATATTTTTATAAATTTTTTTAACCCATCTTTGCTTTGAAGCATTTTTCTGGAATTGGAAGACTTTACACAGTACTGTATATATCATTAAAATGTTTTTAGATTCTAAAATATTAAATCAGATGCTGACACAGATCTCCTATTATCATAAAAAGCTGGTAGTTGACATCGTTCGACTGGGCTGGATGCCATTTTAAACCATCAAAGTGATGACCTGAAACATGATGTTAACGGGTTTATTAGCAGTTACGGTAAACGTGAGCATTTTGGGCATTAGTGGTAAAATTGGGCCTAGTTGCTGAGTCACATAGGGAAAAACAATTGCCAGACTGACACGTTTTCTGTCTGCACATCTAAATACAATACAGGGTTTCTTTAGCCATGTGTGAGGCATGTTGTTTTAGTCCCTTAGTCAAAAGTTGAAGGGTTTGTTTTTCCAGCTAGCGTTTCAGCTAGGAACTCCGGTGACTTTGTGAACAATATTGTTCAAGACTGCCGCAGTCCTTACCTCATGAAATATGGCTCTTTTGTTTTATTTCATTTATCAAATCTCGGGATCGGTTAGAGAAATGGAGAAATATTGGCTGAAAATCAGCGAAAATCAATACATAGCTGGTCGGTCCTTCCATCTCTAACACCATCTAACTACTTGCAATTTTTTTTTGCCCAGTTCTATTGTAAGTAGGATGAACTCCTTCATTGTTTAATATTCTCCAGACATTCAGTAAAGATTCAGAACATGCAGTTGTTCCCAGACAGCGTGTTTAATAGTGGTGACATTATGAGACACGCAAAAGCGTGATGTATCTGTTATGTGTACGTTTAATATTATTTTTGCCAACCCAGAACTAATTTAAAACTTGCTAACGACAGACACAGTGCAATTATTAAGCCAATGAGCTGACTGGACTGTCATGCTTTCTGAGGTCATGGTAACTGACACAACCCCCCGTAATGAACAAGATCATAAATGATTCATTATAATGTTCACGAGTCTATTGCAGTTCTGGGGTATATAGACGCTACGTTTCTTCCCTGGTGATGCTCTGCTAGTCCTTATTTGCCTTCAGCAAGTGAAATGCATGCTCGAGTAGATTCAGGTCCGGTGACTGACTTAGCCATTGAGCAACCTTCCACCTCTTTGCTTTCAATCGCTTTTAAAGTAGGCTTCGGGTCATTCGGGTCCATTTGCGGTGTGAAGCGTCGTCCGTGGAGTTTGTCTTTTGGCTGAATCTAAACCAATGTTTATCCATCCATCAGTCCAATGATGCAAATGGTTTATATCTTAGCATGTACTCTGAAGTCTTCTCTTGACTTAACGTGACAAACACCTACTTCCTGGAGGATCTTCTTGCACGTGTTTTCCAAGGTGTGTCTGGCATTTATGGTGTTCCTGGTTTTTAAGTATACCTAATATGTGATATGGGTGCGGTGTTCACACTTTGGGTTTAGTTCGGATTAAAACAACCCCCCTGTTAGTGTGATTTATTTGAACAAGTGTGAATGTCACCATCTAAACCTTGGTGCACTTCAAACAGTCCATTTTCACCAGGCCGTGGTTCGATTGAAGTATGAATGCAGCACAGACCAAAGACATTGAAACAAAACCAACACAACCGACGAACCTAGAAAAAACTTGAGAGGACTGTGTAGTATAGGCTAACGACAAAATGAGCAGAAGGCAAGCACTAACAGTGAGGGGGGGGGGGGGGGGAAAGGTTCCAAACACATCGGTACATACGTTCATTGGTGTGTGGAGGAATTCTTGGCGATGTTTTGGTTCCTATATACATGCTCTTTTGTGAGTTCTCAGCTGGTAAAAATACCACAACATGTATATGAATCCCAAGGGAGCAGCCTCATAGCTCTGGAAGCTATGAAAGATCAGCAAGTTTGGTCGCTAAATACATGTCATAAAAGCTGTCCGGGCAGGTTGTGATGTTATGGCTTTCGTCTGCGTCTTTCGGTTTGTTGTTAAAGTTACCCATCTGAGCACTAGGAGACCTAAGAGTCTAAAAAGCAGAAAAACATTCGGTTAATGTTTGGGTTTGTTTTGACTTTCCTGCTGTTCTGTGGCAGTGACAGCTTTTTAGGCTTAATGTTGAGAGGTAACAGTAACAGACTCTGAAATAGCACCTATTTATTATGATATTCATTACTAATCATTTATGATGCATTGGGTCCGTCTCAAAACCTACTGAGCTGCCTTGCTGTCACTGCCTAAATAGAGAGGATTTTACCCGATATTAAATTTTAGAAGGAATATTATTGAGACGCTGTAGTTAAACAGCAAGTCACTGAGCTATCAGCGTTGGCTGCAGGTCATTTAAACCATTTGGCTAGCATGGTAGCTAACATCGCCTTTCTGTACAGAAAACTTTTGTTACTTACCAACCCAATATTGACAATAAATTACACATGTACACCTTGTACAAGAATTATTTGCATTTCAAAATAACTTATTATTCAAAATAATGCTGGCCGCACCATTTGCTCCTTTGCTTCCGTCTTCTATATAAGATTTATTGTGAGAGATTCTGCCTCAATGAACGCTGGCATTGCCTTCTGGCTCTCTTACTATTTGGTGAAAATATCAGTCTGAGCTATCTCAGTATGGCGGAATTTTGAGGTGTCTAAAAATTGAGACGGGTTTCCTTTCAGGAACATGTGTAGGATGACAGAGAGCTCACTATGAGATCTTTTTGAGACCAAGCGGTTCAATCGAGTGTAATATTGTAAGGCTGGTAAACAACTGTGCGGCGATTGTGAGTTGACGGACGAGGGCTCGTGGCTGACTGACCCACATAGAGTTCATTCAGTTGTGTTGCCAGTTTTGATGACTTAAAGTGATGTATGCTCTGGATGTGCTCTCCTTTAGGTTCTGTACTATTAGAAGGATTTTGCATCCATGTTCACGGTCATGTGACCTTGCACATTCGTCACCCGTCTAATTATATTTCGTACTGACAGATACAACCTTGTGTATTCATTAGATCTTAGAATGCCCTGCGGTAGGATGGGATCCAAACTCGTATCCAAACTAATACACAAGCAAGTTGTTTGGTGTGAAACACGGGTCGGCAAGCCAAATTTTACGAATAAATTTGATTATTATTATAGTTGATATAATTATAATTTAATATCTTGCCTAAAGTTTGCCTAAAGTTTTGGGGCAAAAGGCTGTAATAAGGCTAATCTACACTTTTTGTTGTCTATCTGCATAGAACAGCTAACAAAAATAAACATATGAGCTGATCATTGGCAGTCGTTAGCCTCCATATGCACATTTCTGAGGTCTGACACAATAGTCAAGATAAGGCAAAGAATAAAATACTATCTAATATTCTGATATTAGTTGCATCTGTTTCATTTTATAATATTAATATAAAAAAAAAGCGGCTGGCAGAAGAACTGTACATCTGAATTCTGTCCATTTGGAGCATGCAGCCTAAATGACCTGTTCAATGCGATTTTTGTTTCCGTATCTTTATGGACAGCTGCGTCATATCCGACCTAGGAAGACACCTCGATTTTGTAACAGAATTGGGAAACCAGCTGGTGCACACACAAATTCAAACGACTTTTTCTGTCCGTCTCTAAATTCTCAATGTTCATCTTAAATTTTTCTTTTCTTTGCCATTTTAGTTATCTGTTGTCCAGATTGTCCGTGTTATGTGAACACAAGTCAATTTGCCAGTCCTCAGTATTGAATGTTTTCTGCTCCTTTTTCCAGTGCAATTTATGTAAAACTGTAAAATTTCACTAAAACCGTGTGGTGTCTTGTGTGTAGTGACCTTTACAGGTACAGTGTTAACAGTTAAAGGTCATAACTAATGATTTACATTACATATAGGACTCTTTGTTGTTAATACACATCAGACACAACACCATTTTTGCTGAATCGTGTTAAAAATGTAAACCAAATTACAGCTTTTAATTCGTTTGTAAAAAAAAAAAAAAAAAAAGTTACCGAACAATTAAGCTAAAGTTCAGCTATTTCTGAGCAGGGGAGACAGCGGTGTTATTTTGGCGGAGCCGCAAGAGGGCTTTAAAAGAGCTGCATGTTGCCGACCCCTGGTGTAGATGAAGCCGATCCTGTTTGATAGACCGGGACAGATGTTTGATAGATGTTTTTAATAAACACCATCCAGCTTTGGTTGCAGAGCGTAATTGTGGTGATACAGAAGGAGTTCTTGATGTAAGACGCATCTTGCTTAATGTCAGTTACAAGAACATAAGAGAAGTGCAGTTTCCTTCCCTTAAAGTAAAGGACAAAGTATTGTGACAGTGTGAAGGCAACCTACAGATAATGACTAGACTCTGCCTCGTATCCACAGCTCGTATGGTCAGCTGCTTATTGTTTGTGGAGCAGAGCAGTGAAACAGTTTAATGTTTAGAATATTATACTTTATTTATATAATCTACATTCATACACGTGACTGTAAAACGTCTGATTACTTTTTGGGGTTAATTTGAACCCGCCAATATAAAGCTTTAGTGCAGCATGTACTCTGCTGTGCAGCAGGTTTGCGCAAAATAAGTTGAATGATCTTATTCTGCCACGGTTTCCAGAAATGAATGATTACGTTATATTACCAGACCTGCCAACTGTTGCATAGTTCATCATTGCCGCAAGCTTGAATGAGCTAGCAAAAAGTTAGCTAAGAGAGCCATCTGCTTGTCCCTAACAAAATAAGTCATGTGCCAAACAACACATGAATCCGAATTTAACTCTTTTATATTAACTAAGATCACCAGAAACCACCACCACCTTCCCTTTCTGATTTACCAGCCTTACATATCCAAAACTTACATGCTATAACAGCTTTTACAACTTAACTCATCTATACATCTCATTTGCAAATGATACGTTATGTCTAACGTTGTACTTGCCTAGAGATGGACTACTCAGGGCTGGATAACACTTAACTGCAATCAAAATATCAAACACTGTGTAATGTTTTTAATTGGGATTTATAATAAACATGATTGGCCTTGGCAACAGCGTGGAAGTGGGCCTTGTTGTTCAGTCACAATATTGACCAACTTTTTTTTTTTTTTTTTTTTTTATCTATCTATCTATCTATCTATCTATCTATCTATCTATCTATCTATCCATCTATCCACACATCTAAATGCAATATGGGGGTTCT
>JAOVVF010000048.1:3580847-3595062 GCA_028565595.1 Duopalatinus emarginatus
ATCTATCTATCTATCTATCTATCTATCTATCTATCTATCTATCTATCTATCTATCTATCTATCTATCCACACATCTAAATGCAATATGGGGGTTCTTCATTTGGGCATGATGCTTGCTGTTCTACTTAGTCAGAAGTTAACGGGTGTGTGTATTTATTGAGTATTTTAGTTAGGAACGTCTGCAAACCTTTAATCGCTGGGTTCACATGGGGGCTCACACTTTCTACGCTAGCTAGAAATAAAGAAATGGGGTTCGTGCATGGCTGCATCAATACTTGAGTCTTAAAATATGGCTCATTAGTTTCCCACCATTGATCATCTCTGGAGATCAGCTAATTCAGAGAAATTTAAGTTGAAAATCAGCTGTTAACGATACATAGCCGATAAATCTTTCCGTCTGTATACTTGTATGATCGTGAGGGTAAATGTCATGGCGGATACTTCTAAATGCAAGCTAATATGCTAGCAGGTAGAACCTGGAGCTTCTGATTGAAGTGGTTGGTAGCTGAGTGTTCTTTTTAGTTGAAATCTTTTCTAGTTTAATGTTGAAAAAATTGGTATACAAGATCACATCAGAACAGTTGTTTGCTAATCCAAGTCCGCCATTTTGTTTATAGAAATGTCTTCCTTAAATCATGTATTAAACATTTTGATGGTAGGATCAGTTCTACCATATACCAGTTCTTATAGTTTTTACCATTATGTTGGAGTTTGAAAGCAGAGGTACTGACCTCACTGACTGTTCATAATGTGATCCTTACGTTCAACATTCTTGATCTACTTTATAACAGCAAGTTTCTAGCCATGACACGTGACCTCGGTGAGCCAGACAATGACATTATTGTTGTTTTAGTTGTGTATTCCAGCAGAGTGGATTTGGGGCTAAACACAAAGTGTGTTAACATGTACAGAATAATCCGATTACTGCCAGAAATCAGATTTTGTCAGTGATCTTATCGACATGTTTTTAACACTGCAGTAACATGAGGATGGGAAACTCCAAGGCAGTTGTACTCAGGAGCAGTCCAGTTTCTTATTCTGGCTCTTCAGCATGTTAGTGTAATAAAAACTGCAAAAGTGAAATTAGATTGCAAACACATTATCAAATAGACCACAGAGTAATGACTTGATCTGCCGTCATGATAAACCTGGCACAGTCATAACATGCACAAAACCACAGCGCCGATACACACTTGAAACTGACATCATCGCCAGAAACACAATTTTTTTATTGTCTATATAAAAAAACATTTTTTAATGTAGAACTATTAGACCAACCTTCTACAAGTTAATCAAGTTTCCTGGGGTCTTAATGAAATGTCCAGCATTCTTTGATCAAAATATCAACTGGATCATTACTGCAGGTTTCTTTTTACCCTGTCTTAAACAGCTCTTTCCAAACGCTCAGCTACAGCACCTGTTGCTTTAAATAACAGTAAGTAACTGCTCATATTGTGCCATTGTGCTTTATATTTGCTGGGATGTTCAGTGTTTAAAAGATATTATTAAACTGCAGTGTTTTTTTTTTCTTTGAAAACTAACGCGAATATAATTACATTTATTCAGTGGTGAAGCTAAGTGACAAAATTAACGAAACATCTTGGAAAAACTGTGTTTTTATTTTATTTGGTTTGAGCTTCAGGCAATGTTCATTTCAGAGCTTCACCTAATGTACTGAAAATGTGTATTTTCACAATATTTCCTGTATAAAATGTATTTTTGTTTTTCAGTGACCTAAAATGTCAGCCAAATGAAAAACACAATTTGATTGGACAGTTGTTTGTTGTTCTGTGCTGGTCAATGTACAAGCATGAGCCAACAGTGAAAAATCGCACGTGGTCGCCTGTCTCTTGCTAATTTGAACGTAGGATTTGCTCACAGTCCAGTTAGAAAGATATCAGACCTGATTAAGCAGATTGTTTACTGTTTTAAAAGGACCTGGAGGCACACAGTATACTTTCATCCATGAAAGCAATGTTGAGGAAACAAACCCCTGGTATTCGTCTTGCCGCTATCAGAATTATATACTCAAGGACAGTATGGACGTGGAAAAAGATACGACAGCTGCAGTCTACATTGGGAACGTTACAGAAACATCTCATTGGCTCATCTCCAACCAAATGCCTTAAAACGACTTCACCTCACAGGACTATTATAACCCGAAACGTGATACGAGTGAAAACGTTCTTAAGTCTCACCTGAACTGAACTCGCTTTTCAGAGAAAAGGACTTGAAGCCCAAAGGCCTGAAAGTAGGCAGGAATTTGAACTCTAAAAAACTGTGATGAAAGTGTTTGTGTATATGAGAGGGAATTTCTAGAGAAAATCTGTCTCCAGACAGCTCAAACTGTGAAAATGGTCACTGCAGTAAATGGAAAAAAATGAGAAAAACATAAGCGTTATTGCATCATAAATTAAAGGAGCCAATCAGCTTCCAGTCTTCTCATGCTGACCAGCTTTACTAGTGAAGGGCTTTACTCAAGGGCTTATTACCAGATAAGTGAATGATGCTATTGTGTTTGCATCTTTTCATATTTATATGACCGTGCATAAAATAGATTATCAGTGCTATATAAATAATGTGGAGGATCCAGTGTGCGGTCCCAAATGAAATGATCGCTAATGTAACACAGTGATCCGGTTAGCTTGTTCAGTGTTTTACTAAAGGAATTAAAGAGCGCATGTATTAGTGATCCGTGTAGGAGATGACTGTAGAGCCATACTCCTTATCTTCTCCTCATGTTTATGACCTTGACACAAATTTATCATGGTGAACATTTTGGCTATGAGCTTAGGGATTCTCCCTTGCTAGCAGACTCCATTCTGACAAAATTATACAAAATATAAATGCAGTATTAGGTATCATTTACTATGGTGGACTGAAGTCTGTTTACTTTTGTATTAACATATTTTGAGTTATTTTGTTAATTGATAGATTTTTTTTTTATTATTTAAGAAAAAGCCAGGCAGCTAAGCTAACCTAATACTGGTCATTTAAGTTACAGAAATGTATCCTATTTTTGGTATAAAAAGATTTAATACAGTAAGAAACCTAAGAGTATTGTTTTAAATAAATGTTCTATTTGTTTTGTTTTCTTTTCATGTTGTCAATAACATAATTTACACAAAAGTTGTAGACCATTTGAATAGAAAAATTGTTCCCAAATCCAAAATCAATTCTGCATCGAACCGTGTCCCCAAAAATCAGAATCGAATTGCCAGACACTGAGAGATTCGCACCCCTGTGTAATAATATATAGTACAATAAGTCTGGTGTAAATACTCTTCTGTATGTTTTCTAATGCGTTCCATGTCACAGGACTCTTATAGTTCTATGTACTTTCAGAAAATTTGTTAATTTTCTAATTAATTGAATATTAAAAGTGAGTCCAACTACCAGTGACGCATTCTTAATGACTGCCTGGGATTAAATGAGCATCATTCACCTATTAAGGTTGTCCGAGTGAAAGTCAGCGCCTCATTGGGAAAGCTAATTTCAGTAAAAATTCCATCAGCTAGCGACTGCAGTAAATTGTATAATAAATGAACTTTCCTTTTTTTTATAGCATTACTTTATTGGCTAGCAAACCAGGATTTTTTTTGTGTAGATTTCTCCTTTTTCCCCTCCCCCCTCAACAAACTTTAGATGAGTAAGTATGTATTATACATATCCATAAATTATTACTTGCATGTGGACTATGCAGAATTTCATTTTTTATTTATTATTTAAATGGATTTATTTTTTTCTAATTAGATAATTGGAGTGACTCAAGCAAGCGAGATGGGCTTTGGTTTAATTCTCCACCTGAGCAGACCGAGTCGTTTCTGTGTGGAGTTTCTGGACTGTATTCTCTCCGTGTCTGCTTGGAGTTCCTCCTGGGGGTCCTCCCCAATACAAAAACATGTATTTAGATGAGTTGGTGTGTGTGTGTGTGTGAGATGCTAGAGATATCCTTGCTGTTTTGCAATACGTTCATGCAGACAACCTTAACTGCACATAATTGCCTATGTGCTATGTCTGTTAGTAATGAAGTGAACTACTCTTTTGACCACTGTGTAGTGAAAATGACCTCTATATGTTACCCAAACGTGCAGTGAAACACATGTACATACTAGTGAACATGAACTGGGGAATAGTGAGGCCACATGCCCTGAATAGGGGCAGCCCCTATTCAGATTCTGGGGAGTGGGTTAGGTGCCTTGCTCAAGGGCATTAAGTCAAGTCTTCCCAGTTGTAGGGCTCGAATCTGGGACCTTCTGGTCCCAAGGCTTGTTCCATACTAAACCAGTGGCTAATAGCTGGCCTGTTACTGTTACTGGAGGCTTCCAGAGACCAGAAAACAGAACTTTTTGCCATTTTCATGCTGCCAAGTGCCTGTATTACCTCTACTCTTTTGGTGTGTACTGCACCTTGTGTAGGCCTAGTGTTGATTTCTAAGGATGAATCAGTCGAACAAGAGATATGCGAGTCCAACATCGTGTGTACATCGCTGCATAGTTAACAGATTTATTTTATTAGTCAAATGAATCTGGATTTGTTTTGGCAGATTAACTCGTACGTCCATGCAAGAGGCAGTTGGCAGTTGTTTCTTCCACCTTATGCAGGTGGTTTTTTTGTTAATCACACTTTATCCCCATCATCGTCAAGGCTGTGCATACAATGACCGTTTCATATGTCACCACACCCACTTTAAGAGCTGGCTGCATTCTGGTCTCATGTGTTACAGAATTACAGAAAGTATTAAAGAATGTCTTGATCTTGAACCAAATAAATTGATCTTTTTTGGTTAATTTTTGACAGTGTTTGTTTTTTTCTGAAATCATACCTTCTGTCAGTAATGTTTGCCAATACCTGTGTTTCCAGGCATTCAACTTCAGCAGATTATCAGGATCTCTGTGCCCACATCTTATACCTACACAAAGTTTCGGCAATGATGCATTACGGGGAACCGGCCAGGCTTTGTTCTGTTAAGTATTTGAGCTGATGCCAGGGAATTCCACCTGTAGGATGCACCTTGATTTTGTGGTTGCCCCTGGCAGGGTAGGGGGAGTGGAATTGGGGGTAGGTTGGAAAAACACCAGAAACGCTCCTTTGAGACTAAAAGAATAATAACAGGCAGATTAGAAGCAGCTTAATCATTGTGCCCAGGGAACACGCCCTAACTTGGGTAAGGTTGCTGACTGGAATCATCTAGTTTTTATTAGAATTGGACCGATTAGTGTTTTCAGGGCCTGTCCAAATCACCTGTAGTAGATACCATTTGAAGGTGGGGCTGGATGCTACGTTTAACAAGTGCAGTGAAGACAAACTAAACTTATTAACATTTATAATGAAAGTGAGTGGCTTCAGCAACAGTGGAATAGTGGGCCCTCCAATATAATAATATAGTTTTTATACCCTAATATATTGATACATACGGTGTTGTGTGTGTGTGTGTTTTTTTTTTTTTTTTTTTTTTTTTTTTTTTTTTTCTCTCTTCTTCTTCAATCGACTCGGGTGGTACACAAGGTTCAGATCACATATTAAGCGCACTGCTTTTGTCTTGTAAGGGTTTTATTTGAAAGGTTTTCCAAACGGTGGAGCTCTTCTGCATTTTGCCATTCTCTTACAGTCACCAAACTTAAAAAGTGCGTGTGGCCGAACTGAGACATTTGCCAGAGTTTTGCCATTTGCCATAAAACGGTATAAAGTGTAGTACAAATGTGCTGACAAAGTGTATTATTAAAACGAATACCTACTTGGCTCCAGTCCTGGTTTTCAGTGTGAATTTCGCAGTCAAAAAGCTGTTTGGTTGTGATCTGTGCTCACTGATCTTACAACACACAATGTGGTCACCAGTGATTTGGTGCCACTACAGCCAAAGACAACTGAGAGTCAAAACCTTTAAAGTCAGAGTGTAACCACTCTGTTTCTCTGAAATAAAAGAACGGCATTAGATTAGCTAAAACTAAGGTGACGGATACAAAAAACAGTAGCGGCAATGAGGGTCCATAAACTAAACTGCGTGAGCCTGGATCAGGCTTGTTGGTGACGACCAGAAGGGATTGAATCATTACATTTAATAGCAGCTCCACCGTTAAAGAACTATCGTCATATACTCTGACACTGAGAACACGCGTTATTGCACAGACCGTTTTTTTAAATGATTCAAACTGTGATTGAACACTTGGGCTTCAAACGATGGGTAAATCAGCATTGATTACATAACTGCAAATTTCACCGCCTGTAGTAACTGTGTGTAATAACAACACACTTCGAATGCTTGCCAAGATTGAGTCTTAATTACATACAGCGGAAGTTTATTCCCCTCAGCTTTTTCACCTTGGTATAGTGGTAATGGTTTTGCTCAGCTTTGGCTGCTTGGTACGAATACAAATAAGTGTGAAAGTACAAATTCAACAACCGTTAGTTAGCAGACGCTTGTAACACAACGGGGTGTGAAGCCCAACTGCGCCGTTGCAATAAAAGCATAAAACTTGGTGTGATCCTTATTAGGGCCCCTGAATCCCATATGCGTTGCATCAATCAGAAAATTCTACCAGCTGCCAAGATCACGTTTCTGAGCCGCAAACGGAGAACACGTCAGATCAGACAAGCGCTTCTAACGGTCTCCAGATGATGGCCGAGAACATTATCGCTGTTGTGTTAATTATTTTAACTTATTAAAAAGGTCTTTAAAAGTCTTGATCTAGGTCATGTGTGAATCCTGCACTATTTATTGCTGAAGGAATCCATGTAGAGCCTCATGTTATGGCATGCAGTAAATCATCCAGCTCAGTGTTGGACAGAAAGGCTAAAGAAAAGAGCCTGATCGGGGGATTTTTAGGATGACTCGGGTCTAAGCTCACCCCTTCCCCCTACTCGCCCACACAGATGATTCACCATTGTTGCCTATGCCTTAGGACAGCTGTGTGTCTGTGTGTTCATGCTAGTGTCCATACTTGCACCCTTACCCTGCAACAGGAAATGTTTGTATGCTATGCACTGCTTAGGCCACAGTTCAGTGTGCACTATTTACGGTAAGCTTTTTTTTTAATATATACTTGCTCACATGAATGATTTGGCAGGCTAGCTTGTGAAATTCTCCCTTTGGTCTACTTTCCAGCGTGTCGCTGTACAGTCAGTACAGCTTTGGCAGTGCTGACGCACCCCTCCATCCCAGAATGACTCAGTAAAACTCCTCTTACCTGCTAAGCAGTTGGCCTACATTCGCTCTTATTCAGCTGCTGATACAGTATCAAGCCCTAGAGTGTGTGTAAACATGAAGGCTGTTTCCACCAAGCAAATATTGCTTTCCCTTCTAATAACTTTTTAAATGACAGCGTTTCATTGTTGTTTTGGGAAATGCAAAACTAGTTCCAAGACTTTTCCATTTGTAATTATATGCTTGCTGTGTAAGAGCACAGTCAGCAGCCCGAACAGCCATTGTCAGCTTGCTGCTTGGCGTAACGTAACACTAAAGCTACGGCACTGCCAAGCAAGCTCTCAGTGGTCTGCCAGCCGAGTTTGGTGGCGCTTGGCCGAGGTGGGCAGCCCTCGCTCTGCCTCATTGTGGCCTCAAAGGCGAGCAGCGCCTGGCCAGGAATTCGGCACGCTCTCTCAACCCCACTGCAGCCGCAGTGCCGCCTCTTTTGTTGTGGTTCCTACATCCATACACATGGTAATTAGCCTCATGTGGCTCGGCCCTGTGGTGGCCATGGTTGTGAATAGGGGGAGTCATGAAGGCAGAGAGAGGGAAGAGGGGGTTAGTGAAAAAGATTAAGGGCAGAGGCAACAGAGGCGATATGGTTTAAAAAAAAAAAAAAAAAGTCTTGGGAATAGGTTTCGGGAATGTGAGAAAGGGTGTGCATGTGTAACGCGAGGGAGATGACACTGGCGCAAGTGTGCTGAAGGAGAGACCAGTTTTTCTGGTTTAGAAAGCAATGCAATAACTCACCTGTCTCAATGGATTTATGGTTGGTGTTCTGGAGGGGGTTAAGAATGGCTTGGCAAGACCCTAACTTTACTGTTCTTGTTCAAATAAAGCTGCTACCTCAGCTAATGGGTACTGGAGGTTAAACAGAAAGGGAGTTAACATATAAATGCCCGTGCAAGAACTTGTATATACTGACTGCAGTAGGCGTTGGCGACAATGTAAATTTAGTCAAACGATAATCGGCTCCAGAATTATCGCAATAAAAAATATAATCGTGCTATAAAATAAACATGACGCAATCCGTACACTCTGCTCGATGTGTACCGAGCATGCGTGACCAAATGTGTGCATGTGCATTTCAAATTGGCCAACGGACAGATCGGGCAGATGTTTTGTGCATGCATCAATATTTTACATCACTAGTACACCGTAGCACTTGCGTTTGTTTGTAAACACAGTTTAGGAGTGGCTTAAAGGCTAAGCACCACCTAATGGACCCCCCTGGTGGTTTCCCATTATTTTAGATACTGAAACATATAGACGCTAATTAAAATGAAAATAAGAGTTTAATTTGCTCAATTTTTATAAAAAATTAATTTTTATTAAATTGACGGGAAAAACCCAAGCTCACTACGGAAATTCCTGACGCTGCGTGATGACGTTATAGGTGGGCGACATTGAACAACGCTGCAGTAAAACACCATTATGACTGACTTGGACTGGGAATTTCCCAGTGCTGGATCTTCAGATTGTGATGACATTTCTGAATTTGATAATGAGGATGAATCTGCAGTGACAGTGGGGTTGACTGGATATCATATGGAAATTAAACACTTATTTAACACACTCATTTTTGCATTAGCGTGAGTGCATCTGCTAGTGTTGTTGTCCATCACATACGTCACATGTGCGACGCCTATGACAGATTCGATTGTTTTGAACTCACTTGGCCAGGGACCGGTATCCATTTTGGCTTGGCTGTCTAAGAACTGTTGTTTTTTTTTTCTTTTATGCATGTCTAATGTTTGTATGCTAATGGAAAAACATGGTTATGTTAAAGTAACGCTTGTTTTTATTTTATGTCTTCCAGCTGCAGGAAACGGTGAAGAGGAAACTGGAGAACGCCAGCCCTACTGGTGGACGTGACCAGGTAAATGGGTTCAGTGACGGTTACCCCCCAGCTAAGAAGTCCTGTTTGGAGGATGCTTTGGGTAGTCGGAACGGTTCGTCAAATGGCGCCATGCCCCCTCTTTCACCGTTGGACACAAAGCATGGCGTGGCTGCTGACTTGGCACTGAACGGTGCATCTTCGGTGGGGACAGCTGAACAAAACGGCGTCTCATTATCCACTGAAACTGACATCAATCTGAAGGAGCTGAAGCAAGAGCCCATGGATGACATCCTGCCTACCGGTGGGGGCAACGGCAACATCATCTTGCCTGACCTCAACCTGAACGAACAGGAGTGGACTGAACTCATGGAGGAGTTTAATCGCTCTTATGAAGAAATCCAAGATCTCTTTAGCGATGGCTTTGAGGACCGTAAGGATTCCGAGTTGCCGTCAGGCACTGTAGCACCTGCCAACCTCCTCCCCACAGATCTTGCTGGGACGATTAAGGCAGAGTTTTCCCCAGCACCAGCCTCTTCTGCTTTTGAACAGGACACACGCACTGGGTCACCACACATCCCGCCCACCTCATCTGGGCCTCCGATGCATGCCAGCTCCCCAAACATGCCACCAGCCTCTGCCTCGTCACCTGCTCTGTCTGGACACCAGCATACGCAGCAGCAGCAGCAGCCTAGCCAGCCAAGGCCGCTGCAGAATCACCTGATGACACCCAAAGACTTGTCACCGGCGCAACAGCTGCAGCAGCTAGCGGCTCGGGAGCAGAAAAGAGCACAGCTAATGCAGAACCAACAGCACCAGGTCCAGAAACAGCAGAAACAACAACAGCCGCAGCAGCAACCACTGTCGGCACCCAAATTTCACCAGCAGTCCAATCATCCTTCCACCTGGCAGAGTACGCCCCCTAATCAGAGTCCACTCGGAGGTGGTGCATTTGGGCTGGAGAAGCCCACTAGCCCCTCACTCTATCCCTCTGACTTCCAGAATCCCAAGTCCCTCCTGCTGCCTGGCCAGCAGCCCAAGGGCTCTCCAAAAGCCGGTGCCCCTGGGGCCTACATGCAGCCCAGTGGGCACCCAATGTTGGCTCACGGTGCAGCTGCACCTGGAACCCTCAGCCATCAACCAGCCTCTGGAGGCCAGACGGCCATGTTGGACTACAACAACACCAAACCCCTGAGCCACTTTGAGGCTGGAGCACCAAGAGGCCCTGCAAACACTCAGAGCCAGAACAAGGCAGCGATGCTCAACCTCCTGCTCCAGCAACAACAACAACAACAACAGCAGCAGCATCAACAGCCGCAGATGAAGCCGAGGCCCACTGGCATGCCTTTCAGACCTCCTGCTCATCTGCCACACTCGCAGGTAAGGATCTGCAAAGCCACCTACATGCATGTTTCTCAATCAGCTAAACACATTTATGTGGTCTGATGAGACCGGAACCTCTCTGTATTTTGCTAAATGGTTTTAATATGGTTATGGTATAACAGTTTGTACTAACCTCATGCACATTTGATATAGAAACACCACCATTTCTGTGGTCTGTCTCAAAGCCTAATGAGCTGCCTAACCAGGTTGAGAGGATTCTAACTGACAGGTAACCTTAAAAGGCAGGTTATTGAGATGCTCTACGTCATGACCGTGATTTGCCTACTAAGCTATCAGAGTTAGCCTGAGGCTTTTCAAAACAATGGGCAGAGGTGACAAAATCTGCTTTCATGCCCGCCAACATCTTTCCCTGTGTACTGAGAATGGCGAAATTGTTACTGACAAAACCAAAAATGTGTGAGTCAGAGAAACGAACGAATAGTTGTCTTGCTCCTTCATTTAGCTCTACACTGACATGTCAGGAAAACCGGTACAGACGAGCATGTCCTGTTAGAAGAGGCCAAACCCATCAGAATGAATGCAGGACATGAACTGGTGTAACTCATCAGAAAAGGATACACAGTGTTCACGAGCCAGAGACGTTTGTAGATGTACCAGGGGTCCCATGGATTGCCAGCTGAACAAACCCCAATCCATTATGAAGCCCAAACAAGCCTGTGTATTTTATGAAGGCTTTTTTGTATCCATTCTTTCTGCCACTTCGGTGTATATTAACTCAGTGTGAAACATGGACATGGTTATATATTTTTGTCATTTTTTTTTTTCACTAAATGTCTTGGTAAGCTATATGGAAGGAAAGCTTGTTATATGACCCATTACTGGCCAGGTATCTGCAGCTGATCATTTCCTGTTAATGTGGCTTGTCCAGCAGTTTCATCCTCACTTGTGCAGAGATTGAAGTGAAATTCCTCAGATGGGTGCTGAGGAATGTTGGCATTAGTAGCCAGTATGCTAATTCACTACCTGGAACAACTTGAGATAACCTTTTCCTTGTTCTGTCCCAATCGGTTCAATCAGTGTTTGTGTTGTCGTCCTGACTGTAGCTGTAGGTCAGTATTGGAGTGTTTTAGTTGTACATTTTTATATGTTACCGATTTGTTTAGTAGTGTTTTGGAGTTATAGTGTGGATGGTGGATGTGTGTATGCGGTTATACCAGTGTGTCTGGCAGCAGGTCTCTTCAACCTTGGGGATGAACGCAGTTTGTCTGGGTCAGGCAGCTGGTTGCTAAGTTGCAGAGTGCTGGCAGGCGTTCTCGCTCTCCCTCACTCACTCACTCACTCACTCACACACACACACACACACACACACACACACACACACACACACACACACACACACACACACACACAGAGGGATGGGGGCTGGGATGGGCCAGGACGTTGCAATCCTGAGACAGAGGACTGAGTAGAGAAAACTGAGTGGGAGAGTGGGAAGAAGGGGGACTGAGAGAGAGAGAGAGATGGAGGGGAGGGACACAGGGACGACAAAGCAGTCTTTCATGCAGCGGTCCTCCCCCTCCCCTGGCTGTCGTCCTGAGAAGAGTATTTTGGGATTGGCCCCCGTCTCTCTCGCGGTTCTCCCTATTTAAATATAGCTGCTTAACCCACTTGGGTTTTTTCCTTTTTCACGAGATGAACTTTTTGCTCTTTTTCACGTTCCTACAATCGTTTTCAAAGTGTGTTAAGACACGTTTTTCTTCTTCCTCTGTTCACGTATTCCTCTGTCTCTCTACCTCTTTATTCTCCATGTCTCTGCCTTGAATCTTCATACTCTTGGCTGGAAAGAAGGTGAAGGAGTCTTGCTCTTGGCACCCTGTTTGGCTCTTGTCACTCTTTCATGCACGCATGATGACCTTGTGCATGTGTGTGTGTGAGGGATACAGAGAAAACGCTTGAATGGAAAATGTATGAATGGAAAGTAGCCAGGGATTGCATCCTTGATTTATTTTTAAAGCAGTCTGCAGGCGCTGCCTGGTCGTATTTGTCAGCGGTCAGCTCAGTGTGCTGGTGTAGTTCTTGGCTGTCCAGTGCATCCACTCCAGAATCACACTCCCAAATTGTGCATTCAGATCACTCAGTGTTATTTCTCACTTAGTCAGCAGTCATGGACTGCACTTGATGAACTCTGTGTCTTCAAGACGTGAACTTCAGCAGTTCTTCAGGTTCTTTATCACAGCATCGAGTACACAGATGAGTCTGAAAGCTCTAGTAGTCTAGCCAGTGACATTTCAGTTTCGGCTACTGACTGTTCTCCTTTACTCTGTTTTGCTTATTGGTTTTGCCTCCTTCGCTTTTGAGTAAAGTTTTGGTACCCTGCCCTCTAGTGGGGAAAAAAGAGCGGTCACTTACAAACCTGTAGCATTAAGGATACATATTAAGGGTTTTGTATCTATATATTTCAAGGGTGAGTCAAAAATGATCCACACTCTAGCTGTCGAATTTCTTTTAAATAATGTTTAAAAAAAGATACAAATATTTCATATATACAAATTATATTATTTTTTAATATACTTTTTTCTCCTGGGGCAAGATCAGGACTACTATAGGGGAGGATATTTCAGCACCTCAAATCTCAAAAGTTGTTGAAGTGTGTTGACAGTATGGGCAGCGACATGCAGTCGTGCTTTGTAATGCAACAATTTTATGTTTCAGCTCTTCAGTGAGTGTCTCACTGTATTGAGCAGTGTTGATTGTTGAACTTTTTTTTTCCTGATAATGTTCCAATACCGGCTCTTGAGAATCCTAGAAAACAATAAGCAGCCGATTGTTGACTCTTTTTCTTGGTCGGCGATTGAGGACGTTTTCTGTTTGTGCTCTTCCATAAGTTCTGTGAATTTGAATATACAGTGTTTAATAGTCAAGTGGTTTAAATAGACACTGTAGATCATTTACCTCATTATATTTTTACATGCCTGAAAAAAAGGCACATAAACTGAGAAAAACATTTTCCCTTTAACGGTTTTGTTGCAACAATATACCAAATCCACATACATGCTGTATACAAAATAATGGGATGTAGCGTAGTAAATTTATATATAATGTATGTTTTCTTTTTCAGCAAGAGCCAGGTACTTACCAATCTGCTCCTCTCGTCTCGGGCCCTGGTGGTGCTATGGTCACGCAGCCAGGTGGCAGCGGCATGGCGGCTAACCACAATAATGCAGCGTATCTGAGCAGCCTGCAGAAGCAGCAGCAAATGCAAATGATTACTCCACACCAGAAACTGTTCCTCCAGAGACAGATGATGGTCGAGCAGGTCAGAGGGCAAAGGGGAAAATTTGGGTCTTGAAGTTAATGATGTTACAGTCAGTGTTCTAGTATTAACTATGAGACTATAGCAATGTTTTCGGGATGGTTAGCTGTTTGCATGAGATCCTGTTACAAAAACGGTTACAGGTTTTTCATTATGAAGCATGTGGAGATGTTCAAGGGGAAATAATTATGCAAGACAATATAAGAGAACAGATATCAACTATTTTTTGTGTTTTCATAACCAAGCCTTGTCATCTTTTATTTCTTCTTCTCACAGGAGAAGCAGCGGCAGCAACAGGAGCAGCAGATGCAGAGGCACCTAACCCGTCCACCACCTCAGTACCAGGACCAGCAGAACCCATCTGCCCAGCAAAACCCATTCCAGCAGCAGCAGCAGCAAGTCTCCCAGTTTCAAGGTACCCATCCAGTGTCCAAAAAACGCCATCTCAACCATGCCTTTCTCTCTCTCTCTCTCTCTCTCTCTCTCTCTCTCTCTCTCTCTCTCTCTCTCTCTCTCTCTCTGTCTCTCTCTCTCT
>JAOVVF010000048.1:3606070-3625683 GCA_028565595.1 Duopalatinus emarginatus
ATAAGATATTAAAAAAAACAGAATGAAGGAAGAAGTGAGTGTGACAGTCCGTCCCTCCAGAAAAACAGATTCTCCAGGATACTCAGTAAAATTAATCATCTAATTCCCTAATAAAATTGGATCATCCCAACCTGGGATGACTATTTAACAAAAAAAGTGTAGTCAAACCGAATCCTGACTTTCTTTACTTTATTACTGTTTACTGCTCATTGTGGGGGTTTTCTATCAAATAATAAAAACTTCTGCACATTTCTTTACATGTGCCTAAGACTTTTACACAGTACTGTATATTTTGATGTATGACGTCCAGACAGTAGTAGAATACAGGGGTTATTAAAAATAGATGATCCTGACCTGATAGTCTGAAATCCCACTATATACGCTGTGATTAAACAAAGTAAGACACAAGAAGTTACGGTGCAAAAAAAATGTTTGTTTATATATATATATATATATATATATATATATTTGACAAATAGAATTAGCTTAATGTAATATGTAATTACTCGCAAATAAGCATTTGGAACTGTATGAAATATGCTGTGATGGCATAGTTACCTTGAAAAAGTAATTTGATTACTGATTACTCCTTTAAAAATTAATTTTATTGCAAGTTTATTGATTACTTGATTTTAAAAGTAACTAATTTAGATTACAAGTTACTTTATTAGTCACATTCAGCAGCTGCCAACAAACCTGCACCTGAACAGAGTGCACAATAAACCTTGATATTGTCATCTTTAGCTGACACAAACACAAAATAGTGCTTGTATTTCCAGCTAGAAAACACGCATCTCTCTCCTCCCTCCATTCTTCATGTTTGTGTCGCTGCCAGTGTTGTCCAAGCTACTTGTAAAATACAGTGAGCTAAGCTATCAGTTACTCAACATTAAAATAATCGTCACTACATGAAAGCTACCACCCATAGAAATATAGCAAGCTTAGTTACATAAATATGGCAAAAGTAAGGCTGCGTCCGAAATCACATACTTCTGTACTGAGCAGTACGCGAAAGCAGTTAGCGAGCGTGACTAATGTGTCCGAATGTGCAGTATGCATCAAGCAGTACGCGAAAAGTTCCCGGATGACGTACTGTTTCGGGAGACATTTTGTAGTACGTGAACTGAGCACACTGTGTCACATGACATTGGAAAGATGGCGGATGTAGTGCGTCCGAGGCTGTGCATACTGCTTGTTCGCATACTGGAATTGCGTACTGCTGTAACGGTAAAACAGTGCACACTGCTTCAAATTCAGTATGTACTGCTTCAGTATGCGATTTTGGATGCAGCCTAGCTTAACTATTTAGAAGCTACTTCATGCTGTACCAACCTAATGTTAGGTTAGTGCAAAATGACAGTCAGGTGCAGGTGCAAAGCATACATTTGAACACAGATTTTTTCTCTCCTTCTTCTCCTCCTGTCTCTTCCTCCACCCTCTTGTGCCGCTCTGCTGGTTCCACTGCCATACGCATTGCGAGTGTTTCGATAGACACACAAGCAGAGTAGAAGCTCGCGCATAAACATGCTTTATTTCTGTCTGATTGTTGCATTTCAAAATTATACTGCACAGCAAAAACGTTGTAATGGGTTACTTAGTAATGCGTTACTCTAATCTGACCACTTTTTTCAGTACGTATAATTGGAGTGCAGATCATTTTTGACTCACCCTTGTACATAACTCCAATTCACTGACACGGAGCTTCTGTCTGTTTTCACCCAAATACTTTAGCTGTTATGGAAAGCTATGCATGTAGACTCAAGACCTCCACGTTTCCCAAGAAACTGGTTTTTGGTGAACAATCCTCTGTTTAAATCAATCTGCTGGGATGCCCGTGGTGAAAGAATACTCATCTATGAGGAAACTGAGGAGGCTGTTTTCTCCCAAACGGTTCATAAACAACTTATTTAAAATAAAAAACTTCAGCAGTATCGTTCACCAGCTAAACATATACAGCTTAAAAAACTGAGCACCGACCACATCATCCCAGAGGAGCTGAGCACCATTTCTAATGTGGCTAGGACACCACCACTTTCACAACCCAAAGTGATGCACCAGTTTAACAATCCGAACTTCAAACGATTTAAGCCAGGGCTTCTGGTCAACCTAAAACGACACATTTGCGCCAATGCCAAGAATGATGCTGCGATCAATGGGCCTAGACAATCTTCAAGGCATTGCCCTTATCCGATGCTGAATTCACACCAGGAAAGCTCTGCTGTGATAATCAATGGTTACTAGAGCCTTTAATGACTAGATAAAAAGTCAAGAATTGGCACAAGAAAATAGAATATTTAATTAATATATTCATTCATTAATTTTTAGTGACTGTTCTATTCTGGTCAGTCACACCAGAGGACCCATGTAAAACTCATAAGCCCACAGGGAAAACATGTAGATACACCACATGACAACAGTAACATGAGCTCAGGATTGAACCAGGGGTTTACACTAGCACTCCTTTTAGGAACAGTCAGTTTGGTTGGATTTCTCTGTATATTCATACTTATTGGCGAGCTACATAACCTGACAGTCATCATCTGAACGCAAACTCCTTCCCCTCAACATCGTAATGGATATGAGCATGTCAAGGAGTCTGATAGAACACCTAACACCTCCCAAGCATTTGCAATTGGTTCTTTACAGCAGGGCTCACAAAGCACAGTGCCTACTGGGTTGTTAGGTCCCTTCATACCTTATTCTTTACAGTACAGCTTTAACAAACCAGGTGATGAATGTTTCATAATATTAACTATATTACTATAAGCCTACCATAAATCCCGGTCACATGCCACTGTAGCAAATACAGTAGTGTGATGCAGTTGAGATATAGCACAGATTGTTTCAGTGTTAGTGTTTTACCTGCACAAGTATCTATCCAAATTGTGTTGCAAGCATATCGACCTTTTGGAAAATGTAAATTCCAACAACCAATATTAGGAGGAAATATAATTTGATTATATTTTACACACAAATTGTGTTTGCAAGATTGCCAGATTCAAATATCTATCTAGCAACTGTAGTTATTACATTTCAGCATAAATAATGTCGTATCAACACTAAAAGCCTAACCTAGCTATATATAACACTATATTCAGCAAGTCCCACAATGCCTTGCAGGAACAGATTTTTGAAAGTGATTTAATGGTGCTTTATGCACATAATTTCTGTTGATACTGGTTATATTAATAAAACCTTAATTCAGACAAGCAATATCACATATCACAATATCGCAATTTAGTCACATTGTACATTGTATCATTGTACATTGTATCATGATCTACATTGCACATGATCTCTTTTAATGTCCATTTTGTGTTTGTAACACAATTATTTTAAAGTTTGATATTTCTACATGGCATTTAATACATTAAAATAAACAATAGAGTGGTTGTAGGTGTTGCATTGTACTGTAATACTGTTCCAGAATAATGTATTATTGAGGTAGGTATTTTTTTGTATGTTTATTTTTATTTTTTATTTTTTTGCAGTGTATCCATCCTTCAGTCCCCACTTCTTCCAACAACGAGCTGCCTCCTATCCTTCTTACTGCTATTACCCTGTAAGAGCTGAGAATCTTTTTTTTAGTCATGTACTGTTCAGAGGAAAATTTCAGTGTCTGTGTAGCTGCATTAAGATTTGTTGATATTCTCCTACCTAGAAGTCATATTATGTGTATACTACTTCATTCAAGTGCTAACCTGTGTGCTATTAGATATAACAGACTATTAAGTGTTGTTGTCTTTTAATGCCTGGCAATAGTGATGAAGTTTAGCAATTTTGTTTTTGAATTTCACTGAAACTGAATTATAAAATTACAAAGAAATACAACCCCACAAAACCATAACATAAATAAAACATATGCAATTTAAGTCAGTGTGTGTAGCTACTCAGCTGGTAAAATCTTAATCTATACCATTAACCCTAGTATGTGTTAAAAGGGTTGAAGTAGTCAGACTTACTGTTACTATCACATAGTTTGTTTTCCAATATTTGCACATCCTGAAGTGTTTTATTCTTATTATACCAAAGTCATTCACCAACTGTTACTGTAATTATTATTCAAGAAAAAATGTCTTAATTTTTATCCATTTATTTGCTACTATGATAGTTGTAGCTATCTTTTATTTATATAGATGTTTTATTTAAATATATTTTCAGGTTAGCATAGCAAAAAAAGAGCAAAGTCCGGTGTCCTGAAGACTTGCTCATAGTGGAAGACATTATAATACAATAATCTGAATGAATTTAATTATTCAGCAATGCTGTAGTATATGTGATCATCATCATTATCATCTTATTAATATTATTATTAATATTAATAATAATCATAATAATAATAATAATAATGATACATAATGTGAAATAATATTAAATAAAATGTTTACTACTATGTGAATAGACCTTAACATTCAACATCAACAGCTCAAATGAACACATTAAAGGTTGGGTTAAAACAACTTATATATATTTAATATGCAGCATGGTTTTAAATATATATCGGTTTAATACAAATCTAAAACTACACTTTTACCGCAACAAGGAAGATAGAATAAAATACAAAAATGTTTTTATAATTGTGTACAAAAAGTTTTAGTTTGACACTCTCAAACATTAAATAAAAATATATATAAGTGGAAATAAAAATAAAATTAACAGTATATAATATAGTTAGATATACAATACAATACAATACAATACAATACAATACAATACAATACAATACAATACAACGCAATACAATACAATATAGATGACATCATATAAAAGAGACAGACATGAGTCAAAGTCTTACAGAATTTTTGGTCAAGTTTTCCATTATACAATACAATACAAAAAAATATAACTGAAGTAATTTGCCATTTTCTGCAGGTTTTGTGGTCAAACTCTTGCTTGTAACCATTAACACCAAACTCCTGAAACTAAAATGAATCAAACAAAAGCAATGTACAGACATTTCTTAATTTTCTGAAGGTAAACATATTCTGAAGGCTAGCTCAGTGGCAGCTTGGTGGTGCTGGGATTTGAACTGATGACATTCTGCTCAGAAGGCCAATATCTTTAACATTGCACTTCCACTGGCCATTGTGTAAGATTTGTAAGCATTATTTGCTTTATTTGAAGGGGTTCTTGTGTAAGCATTATTGTGCAAGCGTTAACATACTGCTTTTTGGTTTCATTATTGGTTTCATTATAAGTTAATATATATATATATATATATATATATATATATATGTATATATATGCATATTTGTATGCATATTTTTCTCCTAAGCAAAGCCGCTTGAGATTCCTGATCCATGCTTTCAAAAGATTCAGGCCAGTGTGTTTCTGGTATGTGTTAGATTAAGGTTGTGCGTGCCATCGGACTGATTATAGGGACACCGCTGACTGAAACAAATAAATAGCTTGAAGATAGCTTGGAAAAGTGGAACAGTGTGTGTATGCCTGTTTTCCCTGTGTCGTCCCATCTGTCCTCACCCCATAACCCACCTCCCTCCCCCATACCCCTCTACACTCCACCTCTTTTGTGATCAATCATTCTGTGAAATCCTTGATCTTTATCTTTCAATTAACAGACAGGTCAGTGCTCCAGCCATATCCTGAACACACACACACAGCGGCCTCAGTGACCACTGGTATCCAATCATACACACTCTGTGTACACAATACACCCTGTAGTATCCATTCACCTCTCAGCTTATTTATGTCGGTTGGTGTTTAAAGGTTACTCGCTGCTCACTGCAGACTCAGACAATGAGCCGGTCTTGTCAGCGAGGTGAAGATGGCTTTAAGAGGCTCTATTCATGTTCTCACCACAGGCTTAGTCACACTCACGCAGAGATCTTTTAAGGAGATCTGCCTGGTGTCCTCACAGTAAGGGTTCCTGAGCACACAAAAGAATTGTTGATGTGTGTGTGGGTGTGAGTGCGGGTGGATGTTTATATAATGGTGGTAGTTTTGTAGTCAAGACCAAGACGGGGAGTGGCCAAGGCCGTGATAAGACCTGTACAATTAATAATTACATAATATTAAAATAAAAAAAAGAAATGTTAAAAAACAAATAACTTTTTAATTATCGTAGATTCATTATCATTCATTACACAGTACACACATTGTTTTATAGAGCTAACAATTATGTTTGAAGATAAAAGTATGAAGAGCTGGTAGTTGAAGTGACATGGGTCGCAAGCACATATCTGACCAATAAAGATAGATGAACAAAGGAGTGCCTACCTGATGACCCCTGTGAAGAGCTTGTGAGGTCGTGGTTAGACTATAGGTGTAGGGAATAGGCTGGGCCCTATGTGTAACCCCAGTGGTTAGTTGCAGGATTATGGTCATTTTACCCTGAATTATTTTATATATTTCATCATGTGCTTGAGTACTACAACACTACTTGGCCGATACTAAAAATCCCCACAAGTATAGGAATATCTGATAATGGCGACTTTTGGTTTGACCCCATAAGCAAAGTGTTTTTCTGTTTTTTTTTTTTAAATGACAAAAAAGAACTTTAAACTGCTGTTTTTTTATTACTGAGGTATTGAGGATAGGTATAAAGGAATAAAAGAAAAGAAGAAAAGGAAAACTATAGCATCTAACATTCTGACATTCTGAATTTCACTGTGTGGGTTCTCTGTAAATATCCCCTCAAGTCTTTTTACTGTTTAAGCAGAACAATAAAGCAACAGTCAGTCATTATCATATCTTATTATTCCGCCATGGTCGTGGTTTGTCCGAAGCCCACCTGGAATCACTAGGTGCACAGTAGGAATACCCCCTAGACAGGACAGCAATCCATTGCACGGTACCACATGCAAACACACACACACCTATTCACTTGCACACTCACACCTAGGTATAACTTAGCATATCCATTTAGCCTCCATATGTGTTTTCCGGGAGGTGGGAGGAAACCGGAGCACCCAGCAAAAATCCACACGGAAACAGGGAGTGCACACCAAGTACACATCCTCACAGACAGAGACCGGAGTGAGGCTCCACAGATCCCTGGAGCTGTATGACACACACTACCTCCGGAGCTGATTAAAGCAACGGTTCAGCAAAATATTAAACACATGATGTAAGACATACAGTGTTTATTATCTGACATCTGCTTCTTTAGGACTGGCCGTGTTCGAAAGTGTGAACAGCCATTAAACATTAATGCTTGCTCTTCTTTATTTTCACTAAACATTAACACAGGAAACAATATTTTTAGTGTGAATGACTAATCCAGGACCAGGAGAGAGAAACAGTGGCCTTAAACATATGGGCGTGTCTGTGTGATGTCATTCGCAGAGCCGGATGCAGGTTGAGGCAGATATTTATGGGTGAGACAGACTTTTATTGCTTGTTAGCTACATTAGTGTCATAGCTCAAGGGCAAAATTATAGAAGAAATAGCCAGACAACTGCCATGTCTGACTTTTGATCAAGTACAATTTAAGGGTAAAAGATAAACTTTATAAATTAGATTTTTCCACTCAAACTATTTTTTTAATACAAGGACTACAAGGAATATAAAGATATTTGACGACACCACATGGATATATATGAGAAATTGTTTTAGACCGTAATAGAATACATTTGTTTTTGTCATTTATCTTATTTATTTCATTTATCTTACTTATTTATTTCATTTATCTAATTTATCTCATTCATTTTTATCAGTTTTATAAAAAAAAATAAGGTTCATCACAGCATGTTTGTTGTCCAATACCACATCAATGGGCTGTAACTACATTTGAATCTGGAGAGCAGAAGAGTTCATCCTCAGGAAAAGGACAGGGTGTGTGCGTGTGTTTGTGTTTGTGTGTGTGTGTGTGTGTATTACCTATCCTGCCCTGCTATTACAGTGAATTCCTGGACCTGACTAAAACATTACTGCCAGAAATCACTCCACCTTTGGATGGCACAGAAGTGCAATCACATGCCGTAGTGAGTAAGCACACACAGACATGAACATCTGGCCTCATTTAGGGTCTTGATACACATCTAGGCAAAATTCATTTGATAATTAGTAAGGTAGACAACTCTTTGGGTGTTAGAGGGAAATAATCAACAACGGGGTTGTGTGATAATAACCTGATGTGAGTTTATTACAACAACATCAGGTTCCTAATAACATCACATCTATTGTATTCCTCTTATACCACAGCAATTTAACAGCCATTACATTTTTGTATTTATTAATAAATGGCAAATCACATTTTTTAACTACTTATAGTTCAAATATATGTATAACATCCACAACATAAGTTCATTTCTTTTTTTTTTTCCATCATTATGTTTATTGGTTTAACAACTTGGTACATGCAACTTGGTACAAAATCCTATACATATGACCCGAACAAACAAATGGGTCCAACTACATGCACCTAAGACATATAAACACATAAGCACAATACCACCACATGCCCCCCCCAAAATATAAAAAAAAACAAATAATAATAAAATAAATAAATAAAATTATAAAAAATATATATAAATTGTTGGGGATGTTCTTTAAATATTATATCCTGATTCACATTGAAAATGGAACTTTGGGCTCTTCTACAGGCTTCTCCCAGATATCCATATCTATATATCTATACTGCGAGTTAAATCTGTCGTCTCTAGGAATTGTATAAAAGGATCCCATATTTCGTGAAAAAGGGCTTGTTTACCCCTGATCTCATATGTAATTTTCTCCAGAGGCAGAGTTCTAGTTAGTTCTAAAATCCATTTCCTCAGGCTTGGCTTACTTGTACTTCTCCAAAGTAAGGCAATTACTTTTTTAGCAACCAGTATACCTAATTCTAAAAGGTGATTTCTTTTGATATTGTGGTTCACTTATTTTATTCTGACATTAATTAAATAAGTTAATTTCTGACATCATAAGGGCTCACAACCTCTTTTTTGGAAGTTAAATAGACAGAAACTGCAGCATGTCATTACAAAGAAAAAAAAAAGAAAAATGTTTCTGAGACTACAATGGTAGACAACTTAAGTTAACAGACAGTGCTTAAGTTGCACTGACACTGGAGACTCCTTTCAAGAAAGCTGAATAAATCTACCATACAAGTTTCTTTGAATTAGCATTCACCATATAAATGATTAAAACGAGCACATTAATATAAACCTGTGACTTGATTTGCAGCTGGAACTGCTGCCAGGGCTCTGTTATAGAGAATGAATCAAAGCTTTCTGACCAATCAAAATGAAGAATACAGCAGCACTGTGATACAAAGTAACGCATTATATACATACATGCATACATTATAATCTCACAATCTCTTGCAGTGTGGACGGATTTCTGTATCCCTTTGTTGTAACTTCCACACCACAGAGCTGAAGATAGAGCGTCTTGTTTATCAGATGTGCATAGTTTGGGTGAGTATCTGTTCAGCGATAAGCGCTGGCAGGTCTGTAAGGAATGCACTGTGTGTTTTTGCCAGTGGCTTCATGCTACTGGACAAGTCAACAGGCTGCAAGTGAAAGCGCTGTTTACGTGCATCTCTGCATCCTGTGTCTCTGATAGCAAAAACAGTAAACAGGTTCCGAAATAGCAAAATTCACCTATAAGTCAAACGCACTTCCTTGTTTCCCTGTTTTTTTTTTTTGGCAGGGGCCATTGTTTAAACAGCACAATGAAGTTTCAGTCTTATAACTCACCCCACTTGGAAAAAGAGAGGATGGAAGTGATTGTAGTGGAAGAAGGGGGGTTAATGGGGTTAGGGATGTGAGGGTGGAAGCGGGCTGTGGGATTTGGGGATGTAGATGAAAAGCTACTCACACACATTGTAGTTTTAATGGCAAACTAAGAAATGTGGCATGCAGACTCTGGAGCTCTGGGAAAGCAAAAAAAAAAATAAGGACGGGACTAGTTTAGATTCAAGCTAAGATTTGCATTCAAAGGAGTAAATAAATAGCAACTGTCTAAAAAGGTCATGATATAAAAATAAAATGTAACTTTGCTGATAATGACAAAAAACTATGGATTTCTGGTTAATGTTAGCTGAAGTTGAAAAAAAAAGAAAGAGAGCAAATTGTTACTTGAATAAAAGAAAACATGCACACAAATTGTAAAAGGGCCCCTTAAAATACTTCATTTTTACTATTTACTATATTGGATTATATTTACCAGGCTCCATATATTTTCTCTCCTTTACATTTTTCCTCTAAATTTTCAATCTGAAGAGTCTTTGGATTTTTAAAACAAATTAATAAATTAATAACATATCACATTTATTTTTTTTAATAAATAAAAAATGAATATGAATTTAATGAATATTAAAAACAGGATTTGAAAAATGTGTCATATTACAAGGTGGCATTTGAGGTTGTAGTATAGTTTTGTTTTTATATAAAACATCTCAATTCATCATCATTCAATAATTCATTATTATTATAAATCATTAATATACCATTAATTGTGAAAATTTAAGCACAACATACAAGCGAAGTACCTTCTAAAGTAAACCAAAGTTGATATATGTTTTATATAATTTGTCTCAGATACTAATGAATGTGCTGAATGTAATAAACATAAAAATTTACTCAATTTATCCTTAATGATAATTAAAAACAAAACAAAATATTTGGCCAAACAATGTATTCTCATCTCTAACATGCCAGTTTAGGATGAGATCTGGTGACTGTGGAGCTCCATCAAATGATGGACTGGCGCCCTGTCTGGGGGTATTCCTGCCTTGTGCCCAATGATTCCAGACAAACTATGACCCAGATGGACAAAGTGAATAAAAGGATGTCTGACAGACTGACTGACTGGCTTCTCTCTAAACCAAAACCTTGTTAGCAAAAATAAATGCCCCCCACAGCATAAGGCATGTACAGAGGCAATGTATTTTTATGTCTTTGAGCTCAAGTTCACCTTTTCTTTCCATCAATCTTTTCTTTTATATACCATATAATAACAATGTTGAAAGCAGCAGTGTTTGTCAATCAGTAAAGTGGACATTACTTTAAAGGACAGTGAGTGAAAAAAGAGGGAAAAGGTAAAGAGACTGAAAGGGGGTAGGGGGTGGAAGAAGAGAATTTAAGTGACCGACTCCTACAGCCCTTCACGAATGGAGTTAATTAAAGGGAGGATTTGTGCGAAAAGCATCTGCCGTTTGTTTTGGTGATAAAGCCTGATCACATGGATAGACCTTTGAGCTCTCAGACATGCAGACCCACCCACACACACACACACACACACACACACACACACACACACACACACACCCACCCACACACACACACACACACACACACACTCAGGTTCCTTGATGCAAATGATATATGACATGCACATAAACCTAAAAAATAACAAAGGCCGAATTTTTATTTATTTATTTTTTTATATATCTTAGACCTTCTCAGTGTTTTTAAGCTAAAAAGCATTTATTGGCTTTGGAATTTGTAATATAATTTATGTTTACTTCTCTCCATCACATTCTTAAATAACTATTCCTAATAAATTATAACGTTTACTACTGCTTCAGTCTGCCACAAAAATAGTGCTATTTTAGTTCCAGAATCCAAATGCCCTCTTTCTTACACCAGTCTGTCAGTCTTTTCTATAATTGTTTCTATAAAATATAACAAATAATTGACAGACAGACAGAGACAGACAGAGAGACCTGCCTCTTTCAGAATGAACTGTCTGATTGATGATTATACCTGGACCACTTTGAAATTTTTTTTGTTTGGACGCTCCCAAGGACATTTTTCTCTTAAATCGTCTATTTTAGTGACAGATGTCATGATGTCATGATGCCAAGATGCTTTATTCAATTTGATTACGCAAGATTTAATGACTGGTCTGTTTAATCTCTTGTTTCCCCAAACAATGAGAATGTAGGAAAGTAGCAGCGATCTTACTGATTGAAGTTTTCTGATTATGATTGCTTTTGACAGAGTCCAGCCACACACACACACACACACACACACACACACACACACACACACACACACACACTAGTAAGGTGTCCTACACTATCCTTGATCTTTAATAGACATAATGGTTAATGTCGCTAATTAGTGATATGCTTAATCCTAACATTAACCTCAGTAATAAAAAAACTTTTTACATTTTTTTAGCATTTTTTTTTTAATGAAAAATGTCCCATTGAGGTCAAAATTCATTAGATATTCATATCCCTGTGGGGAGTTTTGGTCCCCACAAAGATACAAAAACATAGCACACCACACCCACAATATAAACAATTTATAACAAATTATTATTATTTAATAATTATTTAATATTAACAGTGTAAATTATCATGTTTTTTAAACAGGAGAACACACATCTTCTATAACTTGTTTAATATTTTTGTATCCGTATTTAATTCAGAATTTATTCATTGATGCTTTTATCCAAAGCAACTTACAGTTAATATAGGACATAGGTGAACAATTTAGGAATTGAAAGGCTCACAAAAAGGCAACTTTGAACTCACAACTTTCTGATAAGTGTCCCCATTGCCTTAACCACTGCCTTTGTCTTTCAGCAGTAAAATAACAATATAATCTGATAGGAAACAGATTATCATGTGGATACCCTGGTCTACACTGCAAAGTTCTAGACAGCTTAGGTGAGATAATCCGTCTTTTTAACACAAACACATCTCACATTTCTGTGTAAACTAGAGATTAGCATGTCACCAGTTACCCTTGTGTGAAGTGCTGGTTATCTAAGTTTAAGATAGCATCAGTACTCCTAGTGGATAAAAAATTGGGTCTGGTTACAGTTCTCAGGAATCCTTTAACGTTCTAGTTTGGATGCTGTTCTGATTACTGATGACAGGAGCCACAGACGACTGCCTTAATGTGTTTATTTAGACAGGGACAAAAAGGAGAAAAGGAATGAAGTGCTGCAGGCAGTGAAGGAGAGAAATAGGATCATATTACTGTAGAATCACATTGCAGGACACATGGTTTCCTTATGGGGTGGAGTTTTTTCACTCAGAGTTCTTTGGATTGGCCCATTGGATACCCCCTCAAATTAACATACCAGGCTTTGAGTTCCACACTTCTACACTGAGCAAAGTTTGTGAAGCATGGAATGAGGATCTGTGTGTGAGTGAGTAATGCTTTTGGATAGTGAACTGTTAGATAAACTGTTTTTTTATCCAATGGACTGTATTTGAATTTTTCATGTACATATTGAAAGAATACTTGAACAATACATTTCAGTTAGTCTTTTTTTTTAAATTATGATAAAAAATTTTTTTTAGCCATGATCTGAAATGAATATTGATATTGATGCTATAACGTATAATTTATTTTAAGTTATATATAATGTCCAACAAATGTTAGATTTATATACAATCATTTATCTTTTTTTATAGGTAGTGTGCTAGCTTGAGACCTAAAGAACTAGTCAGACAGTTCATGATAAGAAAGATATACTGTGTAAAATTGTAAAACATATAGTTGATGGTGGTTTATAGCTGTTGTTCAGCTAGATTTAGAAGTATTTTTTCATATTGGAATGCTTATCTAAATACTAGCAATTACAAAGCTCACACACAGCCATGCTTCAGGTTATTCTTCTGCTTTTGGCCAGTTTAAGTTTTTGTGAGGGTCAGTATCACGACAATGCTCCGATCATTATCCAGTATAATGTCGGGGAGGAACAGCCAGCGGGCACAAGGGTGGGCTGCCTTTTGGACAACCTACGTCAGAAAGGAGAGACTGGATCACTGGAGGACTTCCGGATTGTAGAGCATGGTCATGCCCTACCATTCACAGTGGCCAGAAGAGATGGGGTGG
This sequence comes from Duopalatinus emarginatus, assembly GCA_028565595.1. NCBI lineage: Eukaryota > Metazoa > Chordata > Actinopteri > Siluriformes > Pimelodidae > Duopalatinus > Duopalatinus emarginatus. The sequence continues at coordinate 3,619,834 of JAOVVF010000048.1, forward strand.
TGTCAACACTGGGCCAGTTGGACCGGGAAGAGTTGTGTCGTGGAGCTGACCAGTGTGAACTGGCCTTTAGTGTTCTCTATAGGAAAGGTGGAGCAGTGCACTTCCTGCGTGTTAAAGTGGAGGTGATGGACCTGAATGACCATAGTCCTATCTTTCCCAACCCAGTACAGGAGGTGGAGATCTCAGAAACAGTAGGTCTTCGGATGCGCATACCGTTGGACCGTGCTGAAGATCCAGATGCAGGCCCCAATGGCTTGCAAACCTACTTACTTTCCCCAAGCCATCACTTTGCTCTGGATGTCCGTCCATCTGGAGGTACCAAACAGCCAGAATTAGTGGTTATTAAAGAACTGGACCGGGAGATAGAATCATCCTTTGAATTGACATTACTGGCTTGGGATAAAGGGAACCCACCCAGGTCTGGCAGCACCAAAGTCAAAGTCATAGTATTGGACTCTAATGACAACAGTCCTATGTTTGAGAATAATGCCCCAATAGTAGACCTTCCTGAAGACACTGTACAAGGCACAGAAGTTATCAACCTTCATGCTACAGATCCTGACCAGGGTGCTAATGGAGAGGTTGTGTACTCACTCAGTAAACATGCCCCATTAGAGGTCCAGAGACTTTTTAGTGTTAATTCTCAAACAGGTGCTGTTGTTTTAAAAGGTCTCTTAGACTTTGAGGAAAAAAGATCCTATGAAGTAGATATTCAAGCTAAGGATCGTGGCCATAATGCTATCCCATCCCACTGCAAAATGCAAGTAAGAGTTCAAGATGTCAATGACAACGCTCCTCGGATACACATTACATGGACTCCACCAGATTCCCCTGTGGCAACTGTTTCAGAAGGGGCATCAAATGAGACCTTTCTGGCTCTTGTAATGGTCTCTGATGCTGATTCAGGCCCAAATGGGGAAGTGCAAGCCCAGATACAGCAAGGATCTGGTCCATTCCGTCTCAAGCAAATCCATGGAGACAACTACATAATTGTTACTAATGGAAGCTTAGATCGGGAACGACAAATGGAGTATAATATTACTCTTCATGCTCAGGACAATGGTGTTCCTTCTTTGTCCTGTGTCAGACATCTGACTGTCCATGTCCTGGATGAGAATGACAATGCACCAGTATTTTCCAAAACTGTCTACACTGATGTTTTCAAGGAGAATAATGCACCTGGATTCCATATATTGACTTTGGAAGCCCATGATGTTGATTTAGACCTTAGTGGACGGGTGTCATACTCAATTAGAGAATCAAATGAACTGGGGACACCAACTGCTTTCTTCTCAATCCACCCAACCAGTGGAGCTGTTTTTGCGCAGCAGTCGTTAGACTATGAGGAATCATCAACATACACCTTTATTGTGGAAGCAGTAGATCATGGCTACCCTCCAATGACCAGCAGTGCGACTGTGCTTCTTATGATTGAGGATGTTAATGACAACTATCCCATCATCAGAGAACCGCTTCCAAAGAGAGGTATTGCAGTACTGAATGTTCCAGTTAATGCAGAAAAAGGGGAGATTGTGACTGAACTTACAGACAAAGTTCATGAAACCGTGCATTCACTGAGCAATCATTCGTCCCAATACAGGCTTGAAGGTTTTTTGGCTACAACAATAGTAGCAAGTGACTCTGACTCTGGTCTCAATGGCAAGCTCCAGTTTAAAATACTAGAAGGGAACCCCTCCAGGCTGTTCTGGTTAGACGAAACCACAGGTCAATTATATGTGAACACCACCAATGCTACAGAATTGATTGGCAAAGCTTTTAAAGTACTCATTGCAGTGTCAGACATGGGAACACCCCCACTTGTCACAGTGACAACACTGGAGGTAACATTTATTAATCTTCGTGATCACCTTAAGAACTCTGCTCCTGGACGACAGGCTCAGTTCAGCTTTACAATGCTCATAGCGATCTGCATTGGAGGAACCTGCTTGCTTTTGCTGCTAGCTGTTGCATTGGTTACCACATTCTGTCGCCCAGATAAACGAGACACTCGTGCTTACAACTGCAGACAAGCTGAATCTACCTACACTAGTCACCCTCGCAGACCACAGAAACACATTCAGAAAACAGACATACAGCTGGTTCCTGTCCTAAGGGGTAGAAAAGATGACCCGCTTGAAGAGTCCCAGCCACTCTCATCTGGTTCTCCTCTGCCTGAAGAACCTCACCCAGAAGGCCAGCTCAGTCTTTCACCAACTCTTGCTCACCTGGTACAAAGTCAAGCTTACTCTGAAAATAATGGTGCCCTTCCATTTACACCAAGCAGGACACTCAGGAAACCTGGGAGCATAGAATGCCCACATACCCCTACAACACCCTACCGAACCTTGCGCAAGGCAAGGAACCCTTCCTCCTCCTCATCTTTGCACTCACAGACCAACACGCTTAGACGCCACAAACCTGAAGAAGTAAATATATCAGCTGACTCCCAAGATGTGGTCTCTGGTCCGTTCACACAGGCAACTTTGAGGAGGACCAAAAACTCAGAAAGAAATGGAAGGCTTGAGGAGGAAGACCACAGACAAATACTGAGGAATTTGGTACGCTTATCCATGGCTGCTCTCGGAGAAAACTCACTTGAGCTGTCTTCAGCTTCACCCGAGGTCCAGGTAAGAGAGCTATGTGAAAATATAACAAATATACGTTTTTGGTATTGATTCTATTTCAATTTGTTCGAGTTTCGTAGATATCAAAGTTATGAGAGACACTTCATGTGTTTTGCCACACTAATGGACTGCCTGTGTGAATAGGGGTCTAGGTATTAGTGACCCGAGGGGACAGCTGACAGATGATGTTAGTACTAAGACATCGAGTGTATTCAGGCATGTCTCAGACATTGTAACCCACACCCGTTTGCCTCAGGAGAAATTTAACAACCTTCAATATCACATGACAAACTTTTTGAAGTAAAGAAAAATACAGATGAACTCAATGTATGTCTGCTAAGCAGGAAAATGGACTTCATCTAAATTCAGATACTGTATGTGACTGCATACTAAAGTAAATATAATACAGTTCTGACAGTGTTGATGTACAAAACACAGGCTTCACTCAGTAAAACCAGATAACTCTGAAACTCATAGGTTTAAGTCTAGTAGGATAAGAAAAGGTGTTGAACCCCAACAACCCAATCCATCCCCCCATCCACCCTCCGATATCTACTTAGCCTAGTTGGCGGTTTAACTTAAGGAGAGACTTAGTAAAGGAAATGAAGCTGTAACATTGCAGGGGTCTATGACCCTGTGGTATAGACTGGGTTCCTAAGGTGTATCCTGGCAGGATACAGCTTGAAGAAGAATAGGCCCTGCGTAGGAATGGTTTCCTGTCTCACTTACCCTGCCTCAACTCTCTTTGCCCTCCATCTGACTTTTTTTCTTACTGAATAACCTGGTGTTTCCTCCCCCTCCTTCATCCCGGGCTGCATCCGTCCCTTAACAAAGAAATTGCAATCAGGTTTTTACTGAAATGTGAAATGGCATGAAATTGTTTGCTATGTGCATATTTCAATAGTAGGTGCCAGGTGGTAGTAGTACTTTATACACTAAAATGTGATTGTTAATGGAATAGAAATGTCAATTCTGTAGGATTCATATTCAAACACAGTGTATTTGTAATATTAAAATTTTATTCTTGTTATTCCACAGCAGGTATCTCAGCTGTTGTCTCTGCTGCGTCAGGGCCAGTTTCAGCCTCGGCCAAATTTCCGTGGCAACAAATATTCCCACAGAGGTGGCCGGTAAGCTCATTTCTGTTTACTCTGTTTTTCCCCTCTATCGAATATAATATTTGTAATGAAAGACACCATAGACATTTTGTCCTTGTTGCCCAGTGCCGTGCTTCACAATGTAGCAGGTGGGTGATTCGTAAACAAGGTGCCACGCGGTGAATTCCAGAAAATGGTGTATCATAGCCCTCAATAGCCACCTTGGCACCAGAGGAAAACACAAAGCATGCTTGAGCAGGACACAGTAGACGTTTCACTCATATGACTAACACATCAGTGTCAGTAAAAGATACAGTCACCTCAACATTCATCCCACAGCCAGTTTGTGGCTTTTGTTGGACTCCATTCCAGCGAATTCAGTAAATGTTATCTCAAAGAAAACTCAGTAGGCAGGACTTGGCTAGACCAAAGACTACACCTTCATAATAAGAGCTTATATAGTTACATTGAGTTAAGGGGAACAACAAGAAAGGCATTGATGACACACCGTTTAAGACCTTAGAACTATGGATCACATCTCAGCATACAGATAAAACACAGCAATCCCTAACCTTAACCCTAACCCAAGATATTTGACAAAGAGTATAAACGCAAATTTTATATTTCATTCAGTATAATACAATTTTTAACTGATGGAAAATCATGCTAAAAAAATTCAGGCAAAAATAATTCAAGCAATGTTACAAAAAAAATCAGACTAAGAAACTCAACATCCAAGATACACTCAAAGAGTAAAAAAACAGGCTGTCATCTCAAATTATAGCACACTTCACAACAATAGTAATTCTAAAAGGATAAAAATTAGAAGCATATACAGTATATAGGGCATAGTGCAAAAGTACATACTAGCCCCAGATCTCTGTGCTACTTTAACTTATCACCCACTGAAATCTTTCTCCATTTTTTTGCTCTCTCCCCTTTTGCTGGACACTAGGTCTGGAGTGCAGGACGCTGACTGGCTGAGTACTAAAGACAGCGGGCATGGGGAAAGTGAGCCTGGAGACGTGGACTGGGAAGCAGGCAGAGACTCCCCTGTTGACCCCTTATTGGAGGAGGGTCTAACCAATCTGCTCAGCAACCATAGTAAGAGTCTTTAATACTTTATACGGAGAGTTATGAAAACAAGTTTCGGTCAGCTTTTGTTTCAGTTAAATTTGTCACTGTCCTGAATACATATGAGGGTTAAGGTCAGGCTAAACCACAGATTCCCTAAAATCCTAATTTCTGCCATATGTTTTTCATTTGGTATGGTGTGTGTTTACATGACTTTAGAAGTTCAAACTGTCATATTACTCCACATGCAAGTAAAACATGTCACGCTGATAACTTGCCAAAATGTAGTTATTGGCATGACATCTTATTTACATGTGACTAACATTTATGGGAAATCAAATTTCACACTCTTTTTGTTCATTAGTGATATTAGCTGTAGTTCTCAGTTAGTATGTTTTTGTCCACTTGCAGTATTTTTCTGTTCTAACAAGCCTGTCCAACTCATCAGCTAATTATCAGCCTGTCATGAATTGATTCAGGTGTGTTAAGCAGTGAAATCAGATAGCAGAATTCCTTCAAGGCTTGACTCAGACCTACTGGCCTTGAGGATACTTATCCTAGAGTTATACGTCAACCAGAACCCTGTAATTCTCCAACCTGACAGTATGGTTTCCCAAAGGCACATTAACTGAACTGAAAACTAAAACCACCTAGCTTTCAGCTTAGTTTCCACAAATGTCAGGTTGGACCTGATGAAACTAAACACTCGTTCGGCTTTAAGTGCACATTATCATGTATACAAATGTCACTGTGGATTAATTTGAGAATTTATAATCAGCTCACAAGGTCGACACTATCACAGAAAGGAAACATAATATTACATTGGTTTAGACACCCTCCTATACATATCTCAAAATATTTTATATTTCACTGTATTTCAGTTCCTGTGAGTTCTAGACTTACCTCTGAATGGCGGTCCCTTTTAAAAAGGAATGTTTATGCAGATTTTTAAAAATCTTGTTAATGCGTAGCACTTCCACTTCATTTTAAAATAACTACAAAATTAAAATTGAAATTGTTGAAAGAAGTCAAAACTTTAAGGCAGCATGATGCAT
>JAOVVF010000048.1:3648215-3667183 GCA_028565595.1 Duopalatinus emarginatus
AACAGTACAACAACATTTTATTGGTTATGTTGTATATGCTTTATATTGTTTAGGATACACTCTTATTCTTGTTCTTAACAGTTGAATCATCTGGACACATTCGAGGTCTTGGTTGCCTTGTACTAACCCACAATAAACTAAACTAACCTAACCTAAACTAACCTAACCTGCTGGTCTTGTGTTTGAGCTTCAAAAAGCTAAACACGATTTACTATATGGCTGTACCTATTTCTTTTCTAACATGATTTTTGTACAGTTTACTTTTGTAAAACTCATTATTTTGTGTGTGAGAGAAAAAGTGAGTGATTAGATAATGTTTGGTTGGAGGAATGTTCTCATGGTATTATATTCAGTTGAGTAAGACAAGCTCTTGGCTGTCGTCAGGTTACCTGACGTTTCTACCAGCTATCCCCCACACGTCAATCCCCCCCCCTCTCTCTCTCTCACACACACACACACAAATCTGAGATTCAGGATTGTTCTATGCTGAGCCCTTATCAGGGACAATGGCGTTCATGACCATGAATGGAGCCATTCAGAAACACAGAAACAGAAGCAGAGATACTCTCTCACACACACCCATGTACCCAGTAGGCCTATACTGTTTCTACCCAGATGGTATTTACCAAGATAGTCAGACAATTGGGAAGAAAGACACAGAAACACGTATACACACGTAGATTGATTACTAAGTACGACGAGCAAACACATTTTCTCCGTCTGAACTAAATTCATGTGTCTGAACATTTCCAATAACTTTTCACTGTTTCTTTATCTCTCTCTTATTCTCTCTCTCTTATTCTCTCTCTCTCTCTCTCTCTCTCTCTCTCTCTCTCTCTCTCTCTCTCTCTCTCTCCCATACACACATGCACACACACACAAACACTGCTGTAAAAATGAAAAGCTCAGCTGTCTGGCAGGTACCTGGTCACTTCTCGTACGGCATCATCCTCCCTTATCGGTTTCTCTTTTTGTTTATTATGCACATGTCTGTCAAAGTCTGTCAGACTTCCAACGTGTGAAATGCAGCTAGATGCTCTGGCCACTTCTACTTTGCTTGCTTCATCAGAAAGTGAGACATCTCTGTCACCACACACATGATGAGAAAAAGCTGAATCATCTTTGGCAAGTTGTTTTCGTACAGCAGAATGGCTGTAACATAAATAAGTTCAAGTTTATATTAAAGAACTAGATCTGATATCAGCATTTCAGTAACAGCTCAATCACTGGGATTATATGGTGGGTACTGCAAAATTAATACTTATATAAGAGTATTTTTTTTAGTTGTTTTCTTACAGCAGGTTCTGATACATTCATGTCACAGATAAATTAGTCAGTGGAATTGTTCAGATATCTCTAGAAGCCTTCAGCTTTTCGGTTCAGATAACTCTAGAAGCTCTCAAAGTCCCGCAAGTCGTATTCTTATACGACTCCCGGTGGGTTTTGGCTAGCTTCTTGGCTTGCTGTTACCCATCTGTAAATTTGCTTACAGCTTACACGAGGTGCCAGTTCCCCTGTGGATAATCAAAGCCTACATTGTATGTGGTGTTTCAAGATGAGGTAGGTAGGTAGTAAATTGGTTCACTTGAAAGTTAGTTAGCAAGCAAGCTGGTAGCTGAGAGTTGTAAAGAGAGAGCCTTATGAACGTCACTTATTGTAGTTTTTGAGATTGTTTAAAAATAGATTATAGAATGCTTTGTGTTCAGTAATCTTCATTTTAATGCAGGCCAACAGTAGTGAGACTCATAAAGTAATGGGAGTTACTTTATTAGCCTTGACTCAATTTTCCAAAGCAAGATGTCAATTAAATGGAGAATTATGATATAAAAATTATTAACATTTATCACTGATTGACCATATTTTCTGAGTATATACTTTCAACCTGGAAATACGGCATTATCATATTATGAAAAATGAAAAACTAGATAGCTTGCTAGTTAAGGATATGTGTAATGATTAAGGGTGTAACAGTATGTGTGTTCATCCCAGACCAGTACAGTATGTGCAATGCATACAACTGTATGGAGAACAGCCAGAAGTTTTGTAGCTGATTTCGACCTATTGCCTTTTGTCTTTTTTTTAGTAGCTGGACATAAAAATATTACCTATGCAAGAGCGTATTTTCACATTTTACACTAATCTGCTTTTTTAAACACTACAGGCTGTATGAAATACCACAGGGAGGATTATATGAGAAGCTGTGGACCATACTGTAACGTACTGTTCAGAAGAAATGAAAAGAAACCTAGCCTTTCATTTGTGGTTGTATGTTGCCTTTTTTGTGTGATGTCAAAACTGTGGTGTGAACCGAACTATGACGTCTGTGTAATTTTTCACCCCTAGTGGTAGGTTAGCATGAGTAGCGGGGGAATAGATGACAATAGCAGCTACAGCTAAGATGTAGGAATTCTCAATAAGCTGCTGCTGTTGTGCAATAACACTCGCATTTTCTTGCTAAAATGCATCTCTAGTCTTTGAGAGCTGTGTTAAAAATGTTGCAATTTGCTATTATCTGTTACTATAATGTTGGTTTTATCATGATCAGGAGAAATGTAGCAATGGAGTGCATCAAACGTTGGTAACTGTATGTTCCATATTCCGGAAAACCTAGCAAATCTTATAAATGTTCAACTCAGATTAATAGCCTTTGAGCTGCTTGTAGAGATTAACACCGGATAAACCCCAGAGATGCATTCTAGGTTTGGCGCTTTGCATCTGTTCCACTGTTTGTTCTCCATATCCTATTTATTTCTGGACATCTGTCTTTTGTTGGTGACTCTAATGGCAGTTCAGACTCCTACAAAATAATTTCCCAGGGATCTTCAATGGAGTAGGATGAACGCCAGATGCAGGAGGAAGAAAATCTGCTGCCTCTCCAGTGATCTCTTTAAAGTCTTTTTTTTCATCTGCTGATCTTGCATTCTGTCACATATATTATGCCCCTTAGCATGCAAATCAAAAGGTCTCTTTCTTTGGCTCGTTCTCTCTGTCTCACTGCTGCTGAGTCTGCTTTGCGTCAGTGGCTTTGTCTAGCCTCACACTTTGGTTTGCTTCAGGCCATGGGTTTTTTTGGGACAGTGCCTGTGGAAACAAGGCAACTCCACACCCATTCTCAGTGACAGGATTCTCAGTTAGATTCCATAAAAAAGGACTATGTAGTCCAACAATTCTTGTGTACTCAGCCTGTAATTGGATTGGATTAACAGGAAATAGAATGCAAGAGTTTGCACTATTTGCCATTGGTGTCTGTTGCTACAAGTCTAAATAAAGACCAGTTGAGACCAGTTTTCTAAAGTACTGAAGAGATTCTTTCTCAAACTGAAGGTGGTTAGATGGCCTCTATATAAGGTTGTGCTGTATCTCTTTAGGAACATGGAGGTATACCTGTCTCACCAGGCTGTGCAGCTTCCCAAGCAACTACCTCAGGCTTTCTCATTTCTCTCTGTACTATCATAGCCATGGCTTTGCCAGGCTTTGGAACATGCCAGGCTTTTGATCAGCTGCCCATGTAGTGCTTTGGTTATTTGCAGCAGTCTCTGCAGTGTCTTTCCCACTAATGCCAGACTTAGCTGCATCCCTCTTGTTTTTGCCAAGCACCAATACCAACTGGGCTTCATAGAGGTTGCAGGATCTATTGCTATTATGCCACAGTCTTTGTGTGCTCTCTCCATGCCTCTTAAACTATAAACATGGCTGTTCTGTCATGTGGCAGGAGGCTTCCTGTTCCCATGAAGCCTCTTCTGTGGGCAGACGCCATTGTGGCTGGGAAAAGTTGGACATGTGTAATTCAGATTCCATGGGGCCATGCCACCACCCTCTGCTTTCCACCGACTCTTTTCTCTGTTGTTGGACACCGTCTGGTTGATCTGTCTTGGGAGTTGTTCTTCTCATGACCAGTTCCATTTTTGACACCAATGTCGCATTATTGAGGTAAAAGCATGACCAGAATTCATTGCAAGAAAAAACACTTTCTCTTTTATTAGAACACACACATGTAGCACAAAATAGGCTGGGTGGGTTGCCACAGACCTGGCTAAAACAAAGAAAACTGGCTTGGGTAATAAAACATCCCTGGCCTTCTGCTGGATGGCAGGCAAACAAAGCAGGAATGTGCTGTTGAACACCATGTGATAGTGCCAGCAATACTCTAATATTTGCTATGAAAAGTAAACTAAGCATACTGGTTTTTTTTCATTGGACATCAGTAAAGTTGAAAACCAAAACTTATAAAGCACTGGAGATATATTTGTTTTCTCAACCTTTTTTATGAGAAATCAGCCAATCAAAGCTCAGGAGACATCATCAAAATATGGGTGGGAAAACAACAACAACAACAACAACAAAACAGTTACAGAGCTTCTAGCTACTCTCCCTGTTTCGGTTTTCTATTTAACAAATGGACTGCATTTAGATGGTAACATCAGACAGTGTCCAAGAAACTCACAAACATACACAGTGCACGACAGTGAGGATTAGTCAATAAGTGAAAACATCTCAGTGATCTGTTAGCAGGACATCAAAATCATGTTCATGTTTCATTGACCCAGAAACAAGCTGGGCACTGTAGACGATGGATATAATCAATTACTTGACATTTTCCGTAACCTGTGCTTTCGACTGTAAAGGTTTGTTTATCGACCTTATGAAACCCCAAGCATTTCAGTCTTTCACATGCTAGCATTACTAGAACATCTTTATGCGATGAAATAAGCCTGCATTGTTTCCTCAGCAGACTCGGGACCTCAGCAGACCATGGTCTCATAATGCTCCTGAATGAGAAGTCACAGTGTGGGGTATGAAATATGAGTGTGGATCAGTGGAGGGAATTATTTTCAGTCACTCCACACACTAGCACATAGTCCAGAGTTCATGACCCGCTTCGAAACCAGTTTAATGCTTTCGATCAGGGCTGCAGGGGTTCCGGGGGTGGGGTGGGGTGGGGCGGGATGGCGGGGGTTAGGGGTTGAAGGGTACAATAGAGATGTGGTTTTTGTACATTAGTGATACTTTTGCTCCATTTATACACTTCAGGAGTGTGTGTGTGTGTGTGTGTTTGATTTGATGCTGCGTTGCTACTTTTGTACAGCTGATTTAACCCTCATGACTTGCATGCTGTCCCTTTTCATTAATCTTGCCATTCTTTCTCTCTCTCTCTCTTCTTTCACTTGCTCTCTCTTTCACTCTTATTCCTTTCTGTTTTCCTCCATATGAAAGTAAGCTTTCATTCTTTTCTTCTAGGTCATGCCTCTCCCTTTCCTGCTCTCAAAGCCCTATTATTACCACAAGGGGTGCAATCATAACAGCCTGCAGACTTGCAAGTGTGTGTGTGTGTGTGTGTGTGTGTGAGAGTGTATTTGCATATTGTTTAGCACATTGTGCTGCGTTCTTAATAACCTGGAAGTAAAGTATTAATGCAAATGAGCTAACCATCCCCCAAATAAACAGGCGAACACTGGGAGCCTTGTTTCCAGATCTCCCATTATTATAAAATGTCAGCGTGTTTGTCCCTTAGAAGAATGAGGACTGGGTCTTTGGAAATCAAAGCAACTCCCATCTAGCGCTGGAGTGTACTTTTAGGTGTTATGACTCAAAATGGATGTTTTGGCCCCCATGCTTTACTTTTGGCTTGCAATTAATATGTTGTTTGGGATCGTGATAGTCTTGTCCCCTTAGTGGTCTTAGGACCTTTAGTACTAAGATATTTTTTTGTCCATTTGTCAAATGCTCACTCAGATCTCCTCTCAATATCCCAAATTGCATTGGTTGAACCCCAGATTAGGCTTGTGCGAAATAATGGTTTGATCATCCCTATATGACCTTACACTGTCATAATATCCAGAAGCATTTTCTTCAGTAAGATTAGACCTAACCAGACCTGACATGTTTTATGCATTTTGTCTAGAAGTTCTTTAACATCAAAGTTTGACCAGTATGTGTCAGGACGTGATGGAAAGTAGACACGTGCAGAGTAAAATTGAATGAGGCTTTAATAAAGGGCTTATGCGAATAAGCAGTCTGGGTCAATAACAGCAGGAGCAAATAATGGGAAAGGGACATACCAGTAGACAATGATAACAAAACAGGCCAGATTCTAGAACTAGGCAAACAGATCAACATAGGCAAGGCGAATAATAGAGTCGAAAAGGCAAACAGGGTCATATACGGACCAAAGAATATAACAGACCGGGAACGCTTTATAATGCTAATAAATATGCAAATCAGAAGAGACCGAGCAGGGTATGAACAGGTAGAGGAAGGTATAGGTAGAGAAACAGGTGCAAACAATCAGTAAGCAGGTGATTGGGACCGGTAAATGGTCATGTGACCAGAGTCTGCTGTCATGTGATCAAATGGGGTATTCTGGGTAATGGAGTCCGTGGTAGCTCTAGTGACAGATAGAACATCAACAGGAGAGTCTGTAGAGTCTTGAGGGATGGAGGGAAGCATGACAGTATGGGTAATCACTTAGAAATTTGCCAAAAGAGCAGTCTTGTTCCAGAGATAATCCAGTTGGCAAAAATAGTCTGGAATGACTGACAGTTCAGTAGGCGTTTTGAACACTGATATTTATTCTGCCTTTGAGGTGAAGTTGCAACTTGTAACTTCCCCACCTACAACCAGTTAAGCTGCCAAAACGCCCCCTCAGCTTGAAATTTTAATTTGGAGTAGCCAAGCACCAATTCCTTCCCCATTTACAGAGTGACGTTGTATCAGCATGGCATTACAGACTGTTAATAGTGTCAACAAAGTCTCCATTCTCTACTTCTACTTCTTTGTAATATTGGCTTCAGATTAGTTGATATACAGACACATCTACCATCTATTAAATCTAACATTTCCATATTAATCACTGATTTAAAAATGTAATCATAAACATTAGAGTTATTACCAACCTTTTTGTTAACCTTTAACCTTAAATGTTTAAAATTTATAGTAGTGGAACATATCCAACATCCAGTTACTCCTGTAACTGTAAACTGTAGTTAAAATAGTTTGTTATGAGCTTTATAATGCTCATAACAATGACAAAGCAATCAAAGGACATGATTTAATGGCCTGTGGGGCACTGGAAACCAATATGTCATTGATTCCACTGTCACTTCGTAATTCTGTTGGTTGTTACTGTGATTTTTGGTTGCTCATGCTAACTTAAATTGTGTGTGTGTGTGTGTGTGTGTGTATTAAGATTTTAACTACCTTAAAAAAGCGAGACTATAATTTAGCTAGATGAATCTATGAAATAAAAGCTAAATAAACTTTACCCACACTGAAAAAAAGGTGGAGTAGGATTTACTTTAAAAAACTTTAAGAGCATAAACTGAAGTAAAGATTACTCATAATTCTCATTGGATTTAATTACAAATTTATCAGTAAATGTTACTTTGCAACACCTTTATTCAGTTAGATTTTAATCCATGTATCTTAGTAGATTTCACTCAAACAATGTAGCACCATATTATGCCACGGCTTTTTAATATTTACATACTAGAAGTAGCAGTAATTTAATCACTAATTTATTTGTTAGTAGTGCTTACCTGGCCAAATAATGTATTTATTATAGTATTCACATACTAGTATAGTATGTGTGCTGTGCTGCTGTGTGAGTGAGTGTGTGGCATGTCTCTGAAAAAAATTAACATTTAGAGAAAATAAAAACATTCGGTTTATAACATTCAGCTCAAGTAAAACTAGATTACAAGATGTCCGTAGAAAATATATCCAACTTTTAAGTGACAGCTTGTGGTGAGAGAAGTGGAACATCTCCGCTGGGTACCGTATGGAAACAAATTTTGAGTTTGACTTATTTAGACTCAAATTTACAAATGTATTTAATGAAAAAAATTAGAAAGAAACACCAAGTAGCACACAGAATTTTATGTGAAATCCTTAAGTAGCAAGACTGTAATAGATTATTCTTGTAGATTTTACTTTAATAATCTTCATTCTATTTACAAGTTAAAAAAAAACAGTTTTTTTCCCAGTGCAGATTCAGTTTTCAGAAATCTTTCTATCTTTTCAGAAATCTTGGAAAGCCCTCTGGGTGTGCCTCACCTCTGAGGTTATGATTTCATAGGAGAACCTGCTTAACGTCATCCTCTAACCATTTTCAGCATTCTAACTGAAAGTGTAGTGTTGATAATCATTGTTGATTGGGGATCACTTTAGAAATAATTAGCTATCTGCAAGTAAAATATACAAGTCATTCGCAGCTGTCTATCATTAATAGGTATGTGCTAATTTTTTTTTAAACGTTAAGCATTGTTGGATAGAGTAGATCAGGATTGACTATTTTGGCTGTAGTCACTACTGGTGTTATTCTGCTGTGTAACAGATGAACATTGACGTGTTGTGCTGGGTTTTGTTAGTTATTGGCCTCTGGACAGATGGTATAATGGCTCACGCACCATTTTGTAATTATGCATCTGGGTGTGTTAAGTCACTGGGATTGTGTCATGAGTCACTGGCTGTCACTGAACTTGTGGTTCTGTGAGCCAGATGTCCTGCTGTAGATGGTTAGATAATACCATCTGCCGCACTGTTTCATCAGTGCAGACAAATTGCGTTATAAAGTTCGAACTTCTGTCAAGTGTCTGCTGTTGGTGTTGATGCCAGTAACACAGGCTCTAAACGCGTTCGGTTTCGAGCTGGGTTAAACCACCCATAATCTCTGTTCTAACTCTATTTAAGTTTGTAATTGTATGTGGATGAAAAGGTGTATATTTTGAACTATATAAAGCACCTAGTAGGACGTATCTCTAAGCGTGACGCTGTCTTAGAAGAGCAGAGGCAGAATTACTGCACTTGCTCATTGTTTAATACAGCAGGGGAATCTTTGAAACCCAAAGAGCACTTTTTAATGGGCTGAGGAACATTAGAGCGCTTGGCACACTTGTGAAGCTGCTTACAAGTTGCTCAGTCATCTCCCTCCTCCACAACCCTTCACTCACCACGAGCTGTGTGATAGCAGGATGAAAGTCTGCGGGAGGAGGGCTGTGGACATGTTCACATGCAAAGCTCCTGTTCTCACATCTCAACAAGAGCAGGCTTTTCTACAGAAATTAGGTGTTTTTCCAGGTGGATTTGTAGAGTACAGGGGGAACATATAGACAATCTTGCTCACGAGCATAGTAGGTTTCATTTAAAGTTAGGGAGGCAAAATGACAAATCGCTCTAAAATCTTTTTTTTTTAATTCTCTTCCAGAACACACATGCTTCAAATTTTTGTTGTCCACTCTTCAGAGAAGCTTATCTTCTTGATTTTGGAGCTACTGGGATTGGTCCATTCAGCCAAAAATTTGCTCATCCAGCCAAAAAAAGCATTAGTGAGGTCAGGCACTGATGTTGGACAGGAAGGCCTGGGAACAGTCAGCATTACAGTTCATCCCAAAGGTGTTCGGTGGGGTTCAGACTTTTTGTCGGCCACTTGAGGTCTTTCACAACAGCCTTGGCAAATCATTTCTTCATGGACCTTGCTGTGTACAGGGGCATTATCGTGCAGGTTTGGGTCTCTTAGTTCAAGTGAAAGGAAACTGTAATGGTACCATAGACATTCTGTACACTTGTGTGGTTTCAGTTAGGGATGCTGAAAAAACCCACTTCTTTAAAGGATCGCGATTACTAGTCCTGGCGATCCTGAATTGATTCAAAATGCCAAAAAATGTATTTTAAAGTGCGTTTAAGAAGAGGGCCGTCTAGGCCACCGTACAGCGAGAAAGTTAGCCACTCCATTCCAACAAAATTATCATATAAATGCAGTAATGCACTATGACTTTAAAGTCTGTATTTTGTTTTCAATTAAAGGTTAATGCACTTTGGTGGACTCAAGTCTATGTTTACTTTTGTATTAATATATTTTGAGTTATTTGTTCACTGATATATTTTTTTATTTAAGAAAAAGCCACGCAGCTAAGCTAACCTAATACTGGTCGAAGTTACAGAATTTTGTGCACAATCCTATTTTTGGTATAAATATAAAATGATGCAAAAAGATTCGATGCAGTAAGGGATCTTAAATTATTGCTTTAAATCAATGTTCTATTTGTTTACATTGTCTTTTCATCTTGTCAATGTGAATAGACCATGTAAATAGAAAAATCTGTCCTGAATCAAAAATCGATTCTGAATCCCAAAAATCGGAATTGAATCGAAATGCCAGACACTGAGAGATTCACACCCCTAGTTTCAATAGTTTTGGGAAAGACCATATAGGGATGTGATAGTCACATGTACATGTTTGCCAAAATGTGACCCAGTCCATCCTGCTGGCTTTTACACTGATCAGTCATAACACTGACACCAAAATACTACTGGTAGATGAAGCGAATAACATAAAATTATCTTATTACAATGCCACATGTCAACGGGTGAGATATATTAGGCAGCAACTGAATAGGCAGTTCTCTAAGTTGATGTGTTGGAAGCAGGAAAAATGGGCAAACGTAAATATCTAAGCCACTTTGGTAATGGTCAAAATTTCAGTTGGCTGGATGACTTGGTCTGAGAATTTCTAAAAAGTGGTCCAAGGAAAGACAACTGGTGAACCAGTGACAGGGTCATAGGCCACGAGGCTCACTGATGTGCTTGGAGGGTAAAGGCTATGCCATGTGATCTGATCTTACAGAAGATCCACAGAAGAATCTTTTGCTTATGTCTTGGTGGCAGATACCACAGAATACCTTTAAAGGTCTTGTGGAGTCCATGCTGCAACAGGTCAGGTGGTTTTGGAAGCTGTTTAGGCAAGTGGTTATGGCTGTTATGGCTGATCAGTTTATATATGCAATGTCAATCCTGCTTTTAATGGAAAATCATTGAAATAACACGTATCGATGTTGTAAACCTTAGATATTTCTGATTAAATATTTCAAATTTAATTAGAAATCCGATCGAAAATTTCTCTACACCTAAACAGCTGCTTCCAGAGTTATTATAGTTTATTTAAAACAATAACAAAACTTGATTTTTAATATTGTAGTATTATGTAGCCTGGCCCTAATGCTGACATTATCGTGAGAACCCTCCAGTGAATAGGGTCTTTTTTACACATCCACACAGCACACACTCACACTTTCTTTTATGCACAAGTGAAGTCTTGTATTCAGTTACGTTTGACATGTTAGCATTTGGGTCAAGTGCAGGGTATGTAGGGTCAGTCTTTGTTTGTGTGTCTGAATGTTGATCTCACCCATGTACTAGGCAGGATAGTGATGTCTTCCAGAGGCACCAGATAAATGCTCACTGCTTATATACAATGGGGTCCAAAAGACTGGGAAAACTAAGGATTTTTTTTGGTATTCTTTTTTAATTTATTACACAGTCGTCATTACAAATCATATTATTGACAACAACTTGAGTAAAAGGTTAACTGTTAACATGAATTAAATTTTTTGTAATATTTATGTCCCTTTCTTGCTTTAATGACGGTGTGTATGCGTGAACTCTAATAGCAAGTGTGGACTCTTCAGTTCATGCAAAACAGTGATCCGTTATAGATCACATCGTGGTGTTGTCTAAACACATGCTTCAATAGTAGAGTTTACGCATAAGGGAAAATCATACCTTTTGTACAACACAGTTACCATGGACTTGTGTTTATTTCCAGTTTAAATGAAAAACAGATTTTTAATGTGATGTCAGACTTTTAGACCCAACTGTAGGTAATTTTGTTGCATTTCATTTCAGTTTCAGTTCTTAGCTACGTTTCCATGTGTAGCTTGTATTTGTACAGCGGACACGTTTATAAAACAACTGTTTGAGGTAAAAATTAACCATTTAATAATATATAAAATTATGGATGAATATGGAGCGTAAAATTTAGATGTTGTTTGCTTGAGGTTGGTTCGCCTAGAAGTGTCTCAGAAGTTTTGGGGAAGCGCAAATTGTTATCAAAATACACAAACTATTTTTAATCTAAAATTGTATTAAAACATGTAGGTTAATATTGAAATTGTTATTGCATCATGAAAAGGACCAATCATGTTTCTGTGTGCGAAACCACACCCCACAACAGCAGCATATAAGAGAAAGGTGGGGGGTGTATAGCGTTGAGACCGTTAACATATTGCGTTTTTCATGCCTGGACAGGTATAGAAGCCTTTGTTGATTTTCTGTACTCCAATAACATTTTCTGATTTTATCTAAAAACATATATGTATGAAAATGTTAAACAAAGTACACGATTCTTAAGATTTAGGATAGAAAATTTATATTTCCGTCCACTTGGTTGGGTTGTGCTGCATAATCAGAAGTCTTTAAGAGGCAAGTAATACAATTCAGGGGTGTGTTCCAAAAAGTTCTGATCAGTGCACTATAAAGAATGCTTCAGTAGTGAACTATCTATCAATGGTCTGAACGCTGGGGTACTGACATTTAACGTAATATAGCAGTATGTGTTTGGGGACGCAGCCCATAATTTATTGGTAATGGGTCTGTTATACCCAATATAAGTTGGAACCACTGAAACTATACACACATTCCCACATTCATTCACACCTAGGGGCAATTTGATACAGGAAACCTACTGGCATGTGGTAACATTGCGTTGTAGTACGTAGCATTGCATTGTAGTAGGTATTAATCAAATTATGAAATAAATCTTAGATATACCTAAAATCAGAGTCTATCTGACCTGTTTTGTGCTGTAGTACAGTTTTACTTGGATTGCATGCTTTGGATTGTGATGAAACTGAGTAAGCAGTGTGTGTAGGTTTATGTAATGCATGAGCAGTCATTGCGGTGGTGGTGGTGGTGGTGCATGTATGACTTTTTCTGTAAGGGGTGTGTATTTGAGGGTTGCCATTCAGATGATGTCATGTGATGTATTCTTAGGCTTATTCTTAGGCTTCTTTGTTTGGTTAAGGTCAGTGAGTGTGTGACTTGGTGTGTGTGTCCTTTATGGGTTGCATAACTATTACTGTTTTACCGGTTGACCAGTCATTTAGACATTAGTCGGCTGTATTTTTACAGCAAATAGTGTCATACCACACTATTAAGGACGAAAGCGAATTTGTGAAAATCTGTGTGTTATATCATACAATTGAAGGACACACCATGCTGGGTGAAGAATCAGCTGTCAAAAGTAGCATCTGCGGGGGTTTCCTACTATGGGCGGTACAAAGGCTTGGTGGTTATCGCTAAGGTCTTGGGTTCAAGTCCTCATCTAGGTGGAGTTTCCATGTTCTCCCCATGTCCGTGTGGGTTCACTCCGGGGACTCCGGTTTCCTCCCACAGTCCAAAAACATCAGTCCTCCAAGTGGACGGTCATTTCCAGTTGAGAGTACACTATGCACGATTGGCTGCTGCTTCTCGCCGATGTGTGTTGATTTTAAAGCGTCCTTGGGTTTCTTTAAAGGCGCTATATAAGTGTAACTTCATTCATTCACACACACTATGTCCTTGATAGCATCTGAAAACAAATCTAGATCCACCAGTTTATTCTGCCATATGCTGCTCATTGGATGCTAAACTGGCTGCGTAGGGTTGGATAATGGTGTGTAACCTGCGGCTCTGAAATCTCATGCTGCCACAATGCGTTTTACTTTAATCAGGGACTAAAAAAATAGCTGGTGCCATGGTAGCATAACCATCTTAAAGCTCCAAGGGCCTATATACACTACATGGAAGTACTGAGACACCCACAGCGTAGACCAACAGGAACTCTTGTGATATCTTATTTTAAATCCAAAACCATTAATATGGAGGTGGTCCCTGCATTGCGGCTATAACAGCGTCCACTCTAGCTTCCCACTATTGGGAAGGTTTTCTGCAAGATTATTGAGTGTGTCTTTGAATATTTTTGCCCATTTATTCAAAAGAAAAAAAAAACATTTGTGACATCAGGCACTGATTTTGGACAAAAGGGCAAACTCACAATTCTTGTTTATCCAAAAGGTGTTTAGTGAGGTTGAGGTTATTGCACTGTGCAGGCCAGTCACATGTAGTTCTTTCACACCAAACTCACCCAGCTATGTTTTTGCTTTTGCACAGTTGTGCTGGAACTAGAAGAGTCTTCCCCAAACTGTTCCAACAAATCATAATCATCATCAAATTAAATCATACAATTGTCCAAAATGTCTTGGTATTCTAAAACATTAAGATTTTCCTTTCCTTAGGTCAACCCCATTGTGTTATCCCTCCTCCACCAAACTTTACAGTTGGCACAGTGCAGTCAGGCAGGTAATCACCAAACCCAGATTCATCCACAAGACTGACAGATAGTGAAGCATGATTCGTCACTCCACAGAACATGTTTCCACTGCTCCAGAGTCCAGTGCCGGCTTGCTTTATACCACTCTATCTGACTCTTGGCATTGTGCTTGGTGATTTTAGGCTTGCTTGGCAGCGGCTTAGAAATTGCATGCCATAAAGCTGCTGGCACACAATTTTTGTGCTGATGTTGATGCCAGTGGAGGTGGAACAGTAACTGAGTCAGCAGAACATTGGTGACTTTTACACAGTATGTAACTCAACACTTCGTGACCCCGCAGTATAACTTTACGTGGTTTGACACTTCACAGCCGAGTTGCTGTTCTTTCTAAACACTTTCACTTAAAAAAAAAAAAAAACACTGCTCACAGTCGATTGTTGAATGTCTAGAAGGGAAGAAATTTCATATACTGACCCCTTGCAATGGTGGCATCCTATTGCAGTACCACTTTCAAATTCTTTCACAACTGCGTGTCAAGACAGACTGTATGGCTAGGTGTTTGACATCTGTGACAATGGGACTAAAAGAAATACCTGAATTTCCAATACTTTTGCCCCTATATTGTATCAACGTACGACAGTGTGCCACTAGCCATCATGGCGTAATGTTAGTGTGCTACTGCTTTTTGGTGTTCAAAAATAACTAGTTATCATAAGATCATGGGAAAAATGAATTCAGATCTTGAGAAAACAACACTTGTGCCTCCGAGATTACTACGAAAATAAGTCGTGGTTGTAAGAAACAACTTTTTATACTACGATAAAAAAATCAGTCTCAAGACAGCAATACAGAAAAAAAAAACACTCAAGGCCTTTCTGGACTTCTGTACAACTGACTTCAGAATTGACTTTATGTAGTCTGGACTAACAAAGTATGTTTTCTTTTGCATCTGCCTACTTCACCTTAATGTCTGCTTCACTTTTTTTTTATTCCTCTGATTAGTTGACATCCTCACAAGTAGTGAACCTATCAATCTAGGACCTGACTATTCTCTGAAACCCCTAGTATGTGTCAAAGCTGAAGAAGACTGACAATCCTATCTAAGAAGGGAACAATCCCACTCCTGCAGTCACCTTTACACCATACCTCACTGCAGTGCAAGGTGGTGTGGGTGTGTGTGTGTGCAGCCGTAGGTGGTTCTCCAGCAGTGTGCAGTACAGAGTGTGACAGAGAAGAAGCTGGAAATGACAAGCCTCCGAAAACTCTTACGTAAAAGCTCAATTACATAAACCATTCTTCCTTTCACTGGGTTTCTCAATACGGTCAGCCTCATCAGTGGAGGAGTGACACGCACAAACGACTGAGCTAATTGGTATCAAAACTCTGTCGTTTCAGAAGAAAGTCACAGTTTAGCCACAGGAAAGCGGAAAGTGAAATGTGCTGTTCCGTCCCTCAGCATCTAAGTACAGCATTGCATTGCGTTATTTACAGAGCTCTGTCTGTACTCGCTCTATTTCTCACTCACTCTCTCTTTCTCTCTTCCCACCACACACGTTGGTGTCTGCATGTCTCATCAGCAGCTCTTGATTTATGTTTGATGCAAATCTAGACAGATTCTCTTATGGATGTATATCTGGTCCTGCTAGATTTAATCCCAATGCATCTACACGTCCCCTAGGTAAGTGAGTACGAGTGATTTGTGTAAATATGGCACTTTTAATAGTCAAGCTCTTAAATCATGCAATGGTTTGCTGTCTTCAGTTTAATGAGTATGATATTTGTTCCTTTATAGTGTAATTATCTTCAGTGATGATACTTTTTACATTAGAAACCAGTCAAACAGGTAGCTGTAGTGTCTTATCAGAATGGTGAACTTGGAAAAAACAGTAGGATTACATAGCAGTCCAGCGTTTCCATAGCAAATAACATTATTATTATTATTTTTTCATTATTTAACTAATAATATCCAAGGCAATAGTAGTCTGTTTCTTGTACCAAATTGGGTATAAAACAGTCATTTATAATAATCATGCTGATTACTGGCAGTCCCATTAGAGCTCTTGTGTAATGAGGATAGCAGGTACATGCCAACACTTTGTAAAAGCATCTCTGTCTGTGGATGCGTTGTGGCACATAGCCTGTTGTGGTGCCATAATGTTGTGCAACGATGAAGCCGCATTTAGCGGTGTTGCGAAAATATCTGGAATATATTTCCAAGAAACTGGAAACCTCGGTCAGAACTCGCTGCCATGCTTTACATACTGAAGTGTGTGAAGCCTGAGGTGCACATTAAGATTTGTGTTTGTGTGTCTGGATTAGTGCTAGATCTGGAGCGTTATATATGTGAAATATATATTCAGATTGAGTACATGGCTGTTTGGTATTCATGAATATTGATGCTGATTGTGATAGTGGGGGCAGCTGTGGCTTAAGATTAGGGAACCGGGCTTGTGACCAGAACGTTGCCAGTTCAATCCCCTGTACCAACTCAAGTGCCCTTGAGCAAGGTATGTAACCCCCAAACCGCTCCCCAGGCAACGTGGATAGGGACTACCCTCCACTCTAGGCAAATGGGCTCACTGCCCCCTGTTGTGTGAATTCAGTAGTGTGTGTTTCATTGCACGAGTGGCTTACAGGCAGATGTAAAACGAGTAGCCTACTTATCATTACACAGTCAATGACATCATGGCTGCTAGAAATGAACTCAGTCAACCTAAGTAACGAACATTATCAGTGAGCATGGAATTGCACCTTGATTCACGACCAAGCAATAGACACTGTGAAAAGGAAGTGTGTGTGTCTCAGTACTTGCAGAATATTCCTCTTTGCACTCTTATTTCAATGCTCCATGGTCAAAAACGCCTTTGTGTATGTGCAATTCAAAGCTTCAAAGCCAAACATGATTGAAAACTTACTGTAGCAATAAAGTGGTCGTTAGTCTGCCCACCATGTCTGCATTGCAGATTGCAGCATGCATTTTTGCTCAAGCTGTCATATAATAAGTGCTGTCATGCCATCATTATCTAGCATTATCTTAAAAAAAAGAGTCTGATGTTTTTGCCTTTCAAGGACTTCCATAGTTTCCATTCCATCAGTCTTATTTTGTTATTTTGACAAACATGCCCAAGCTAGTACACGTGCATGCGTCTTCGTGTGAATGTGTCTGAACATGTGCACCACCAACACACACAACTCATGTGAGTCACATTTTAACGCCTCCATACGCCCCTCATAACTTCTGAATTACACCAATAGGAGATCATTATGGATCTACTATATTGTAGTAAGCCATAGTTTTTCACACAGAGAGGAAAGTCCTGTAGTGAATCATGAATGAAGATGACAATAAAGAAAAAAAAAAACATCATTATTTGGATTAATTGGGAGAAAATATGTTCAGCTAGGATTTATAAACCTACAGCCTGCAAGTCACTGAAGTACTAGAAAAACTGGTACACCAAATTAGTATGTAGTAGGTCCTCCACAGGGCATGGACTTCACAAGTTTGCTGAAATATTCCACAAGAGGGTTTGGCTGCAGACCTCCACTGTGAGGCTCGCAGAAGTCTGGGACTCACTTTATCTGTGGGGATGAAAAGTCTTTGACATATAGATGCAAGTCTAATTTAATAAAGGAACCATAAAATGTATAAATGTCATAAATTAATATGACACATGTGGCTGTTAGATTATTAATGTAAGTAAAGTAACGGATAAACTCCACAATGCTGCGCACAACTTTACCACTACAAGAAAACCACAAGACCTATACAGTCTATATTCTGTCTTTTACACAGCTAACATGTGTTTAATAAAGACAAATTATTGCACTGTTGTTAAATTAGATAAAGAAGGCAATGTTGATCTGTAATGTCGACTACAATTAATTCAATTAGAAATAAAGTAACGTTTTACTTCTCCAAACCATATTATTGTATCAATAAAGATTTTTTGCATCTTTTGAGTTCACTGGTTCTGTAGAGCTAATGCTAACTGATATCGGTATACAAACTAACAAAACAGTCTACAGTCTGTAGCCAGTGAACACCATACTTCCTGCAGAAAAGTCCACTGTTCTGTTGTAATTCTGTAGTGTAGGATTTCTGTGTTCAAAAACATGTTACATGGCATCCCAGGTGTTTTTAAAGTGATTTAAGTGGGAATGGCAAAACCTCAACCTCAGATGAGTGTTCTCTTTAAACACAATTTCCAATCATGTCTTGTTGCCATTTCGATAACCTGCAAACAACAAGACATGGCTGAAGTGTCCCTGAGCAAGGCATCTAACTGCCGAAATTCTTCCTGGATACTGTAGATGGGGGTTAATCTAAGTGTTTGCATTCCTTTATGTCCACTTTTAATTTTTAATTTATTCCTCACACACTTCTACATTTCTTAAAGCCTTCATCTCGCTTTAAGGTAGCACGTCCTCTATTTCATACCTAATAAATATTTTTCCCCTTTCACACATTCGGTAATACAACAGAATAAAATAAAATCACAAAAATATAGTTAAAGAACATGGGTTTCTTTTGATTTTACCATTGGTTTTGGTTTGCAATAACAATCACTGTTGTCAAGTAAAGTTTTATCCACAAATCCTAAATGAGCTGTCATTAGCCAGTCATGTGATACAATGCATCTATTTATACAGGCCAAAACTAATAATGACTCTGGACCGATTCATTCACAAACCCTATAGCCTCCTGCAGGTGAGGTCCTTTCAGGATTACTTTCAGGAATGTACTGTACAGTAGTGTGTAAAAGTCTTAGGCACATGCAAAGAAATGTTGTAAAGAGGGTTTTACTATTTAAAAGAAAAATCC
>JAOVVF010000048.1:3679234-3692870 GCA_028565595.1 Duopalatinus emarginatus
TCATAAAGTAAATGTCTACAACAACATTTATACTAAACACCATATAGGGTGCCTAAGACTTTTGCACAGTACTGTATGTGTGTGTTCCATCCAGTCACTGATGCGTGTATAATGTGTGTCTGCATTATAATAATTGCCTTTATTTAAATAGATTTTCTCAACACATTTTTCAAATTATCATGGACTATTCAGTGCTCTTAGACGTTCTTAAATGAAATGATTCTCATGATGTTGACACTCTTTCCACACTGTACAGTCTAAGACTGGCTTTACAAATTAGAAAAGAAAACTCAGGAAGCTGTCTGTCAGCTGTATTATGAGTCCTGAAACTTAGATTATTATAACGATTAGCGGTGGACAGTCTGGAAAGAAAGTCAGGGAATCTGGAAAGAAACTATATATATCTGTCAACTCTGAGAGTCGGGTGATGAAAGTGGAGCTGGATGAGCAGGATGTAGGAAGTAAACAGAAAACAGGTGCTCTCTGTGGCTGTACGGAAAATAGCAAAGAAGATAGAAAAAGTTATTTATATTCTTCACTCTTTCAGTTCGCATATAATCAGCATATAATTAAGATCATGGCCTGTTTGTTGAGGAATTAATGACCGTGTGTGAGATTTAAGACTGTGGCTTATCCTTGAGCCCTGATAAATCCACCTCAGGTTTCTTTTTACTGCGTTTTTTTTTTTTTTTAAGCGTCTCCAATCCCTTCTTAGTAGGTACTCACATCAATGGTGCATTTGTCATGGGGTGGGGGGGTGGGGGCGTTTACCCAGAAATCCCTGCTCTGGTACTGTTCTTGCTTCAAGTGAATGAACACAAGTGAGTGTTAAAAGCATCAAGGGGAGAAAGAGAGGGAGAGAGAGAGGGAGAGAGAGAGTGAGGGAAAAGGAGAGGGGGGTGCATGTGCTTTTCATTTCACCCCACTGACAGTAGGAGGAGAGCGAAGGGCATTGGCAAAGCCTAGAAAAGGGTGAGGGACAGAAAAACAACCAACAATTAAGAAAGGATGAGAGAGGATGAGAAAAAAGGAGAGTGCAAAAGAGGGAGGGAAAACTGAAAATAACAAGCTGAATGGTGGAGATTGAGGCTGCAGTAAAAGTGTTTTGAAGGAAGTTTGGTTTGGCTGCTTGGCTTTATCCTCCCTTCTGGTCCAGCTGTCTTATCTTTCCCCATTCACTAATCAGCACGGCTGCCCCTCCTTGGGACCTACAGGCATAGATGATTACACACACACACACACACACACACGCACACACACACACACACACACACACTCAAGTCCCACGACTACAATAACACCACATTATCTTATTACACACTGTGATCTGAGATCTGCCTCTCACTTGTCTTCTCTGTAGCTGTCAGAGAAAAACACTCCCTTGTTTTGAGAACTTAATTGTGGTGTTGTGCTGTTAAAGGATTACCCACAATCCTCTCTGAGCTGTATCCACATTTAAGCGGCAGTTGCAGTAAGACTCGCTCAACTGTTTATTAACCAGTGCACAAACCTTAGAGACACTGCAGTTAGACGGTAGAAAAGCGATCTTTGCAGTTAGTCAAGCAAAGCTGGATTTTTACTATTAGTTTTTCCATCAGACTATCTGATCAAATCACAGTCAGTGACTTGATCCTACATCTTAAATAAAGTGTTGACAGCAGTGATGTCAGTAATGCGTTAGTCTAATCTGACCACTTTTTCCAGTAACAAGTAATCTAACGAGTTACTATTTCCAATCCGGTAATCAGATTAAAGTTACTTATCTGAGTCCATGTGCGTTACTATTTTTGTCATTTTTCTTGGTAAAAAGATATATATTTTTGCTTTCTTCTTGCATTTCGGGGAGTGACGTCTTGCCTATGCGACAATTAAGTCACGTTTTCAGCATGAGGAAAACTCACATGTAATACCATGCAGCGACACAAACGTTACTTTTTAATCAGTAATCAGTAATCAGATTACATTTTCAATGTAACTATGCCATCACTGGTTGAATTATTAGCAGAAGGTGTAATGCGTTAGCATTAGCATCAATTCATTGTAATTAAACCTTGACCTTTTTTATTTTTTTACTAAAGAAACATAATTCATGCTGATTTTCAGGTTATTCTGGTCGAGCTAACAATTACTCTTGCGTTTCATGCAAATATGGTGAATAAAGTATACATATCTAATGTACAACTACTAAAATTTTATATCAGGAAGTTTTACAGCCAAGTCGTTGTTTACATTTTAATTTTTAACTGTATTACCACTGTTAGCTCTTCACTTTTTGGTAAAGGAGGTCTTAGTATCTTAATTGTCTGAGTTATTTAGCACTGAATAATTTTGTCTTTCAAGCAGTACTGCAAAAATATTAATTTCTTGCACAGTAAAAAAAAATAAAGACAACTTTTAAGTAATTGTCAAATCGTTAGAAACAAATATTTGAGTAAATTGAATTTATTTTAACTTAAAGTCATTTGAAGACTCATTTTTTAAATTAAATTATAATTTCACAAAACATAAACAATTTTATTCAAATAAACAATTACACCACACAGTAATGTTAGTTGGCACAACAATTGCTGGGATAGTTAAAAAGTTTTTGAACATACTATGTAAAGCTAAATAGACCTAATTTATTTAGATTAAATTTGTGAAAGAAACAATCGACCACAGTTTTCTTAAAATATTTCCAATAAGTATTAAAAAAAGCTACCTTTAGCAATTGGAAACACATCGTCTTGTCCAGAAGAAACACAGACACGGCCCTGCAGAACACCAGAAAACTCTGGAACGCTTCAAATGTGTTCACGCTAACAAAAACGTTAGCGATCTGGATTATATACTGGAACATAAGTAAGTAAGGTCAACAAAACAATATGTATTTGTAAAGCGTTTAAGCCAAATTAGTTAAATTTGCTTTGTTTACTTAGGAAAAGACTTACTGCTGGTGTGCTTTGCTCTTCCTCAGACTCTGGTTTTCTGAGGTCCCAGATAAAGAACATTAATTTGCATGTGCAGTCTGGTATATTAATAGGTCTTGCAGGTGATTTACAAGGAATATCTGCACAGTCATGCCACATGCAAAGAAGGAAATAATATAAAAACGAGGTCGTTACGTTGCTCTATTTGTTCTTGATAGAGAAACTTAATATCTAATATAAAACCAACATTACCACAGCCAGATTTCTCATTAGGTTATATGTATATTTTTCTCTTTTAGTGACAGAAAAACACTTTTTAATTTAGGGAACAGCTATGGCTTGAGGTTAGAAAAGTGGTCTTATGATCCATAAACAACCAGGATAGGGGCTGCCCCCAACTTTGGGCAAGTGTTACCTGCCCCACAGTTTGTTTTTCACTACAACAGATGGACTTAATGCGGAGGTCAGATTTCTCTGTGTAAAAGGACAGTAGGTCAGTTGCTTACAGAGTCGAAAGTAACTTTTTTTTAATACTTGCCCTTCATCTATTTGGCAACTACTAAATGTATAACAAGTAAACTTCGAATGTACAAAAAATGTGTAAATTTTGCACCACACAATCAATTATAATAAGAGAAGTAAACTCAGTTGTGCTGTTATCAAA
This sequence comes from Duopalatinus emarginatus, assembly GCA_028565595.1. Classification (NCBI taxonomy): domain Eukaryota; kingdom Metazoa; phylum Chordata; class Actinopteri; order Siluriformes; family Pimelodidae; genus Duopalatinus; species Duopalatinus emarginatus. Next base: position 3,682,808 of record JAOVVF010000048.1, read on the forward strand.
AGGCTTAAAAATGAGAATGTTCCCTTTATTCCATACTGCATACTCAGTGTTAATGTGAAGTGATTAATAGTCAGGGGATTTAATCTGTTTTTCAGCACAAAGAACTGCTCAGATAACCAGTTGGCTTCTCCTGAACTAATGCCCTTTGTACATTTTCAGGTGTTAATAGAGAATGTTGCCTTGGGCTGATTGGAATTTAGGCTCAAGGGGGTCATACAGGGTGGGGTTCGTTCTCCTGGGAACCGTAACACAACTCTGACAAACGGACAGGAAAAAGGCCTGGGTCCAGTCCAGAGGGGATGGAGCACTCTCTCTCTCTCTCTCTCTCTCTCTTTGACAAAACACCCTCCTGTCATTCCAAAACAACAGTGTGATAACAATCACAAGGGAAAGGAAATTGTGCCACCCTTCCAGATCTTGGAGAGAAGGAGTGAGGGAGGGAGGGGGAGGAGGAGTCTGGGGCTATTCAGAGGAGCTGGGAACGAAGAGGAGCAAGGGAAAGTAGTGGAGGAGACATAGCTCAGGTTGCATGTTGGAACAAAAGGCACCTGGTGAGAGAGAGAGAAAGAGAGACAGAGAGGGAGAGAGACAGAGAGAGGGAGAGAGGGAGAGAGAGACAGAGAGAGAGAGAGAGAGAGAGAGAGGCACATGTACAGCATCTGAGAGGCATGTTAAGTAATAGTGTAGATACTATTACATAAAATGAGAGGAGGAGAGCGAGAGGACGTGCATGATCTCAGCATCTAAACAACTGGGAGGAGAGAGAAAGAGCGTGAGAGACAGAGAGCAATTGGGAGAGAGAGAGAGAGAGAGAGAGAGAGAGAGCGCTGGTACCGTCACACTGCTTCACTTCTCATTCTCTGAAAGTGAGAGCCTGTGAATGAGTGTCTCACTGTTTACTTTGGGAGCTAACCTCATATCTGATCCACACGTTGTCTCTGCGTGTGTGTATCTGTGCATCTAGGAAAACTTGGTGCTCTTTCTGAAAGGCTGTGAGGAGTTGGGATTGAAAGGCACTCAGCTGTTTGACCCAGGAGATCTACAGGACACGCGCAGCACCCGGTAAGACCCACTTTTTTATCATGTTCGTGCACCTGCTCAGGTGGTTTCTGACCTGTTGGAGGTTATCGTGAGACATTTAAATGGGTATAATACCAAACGCTTCGACATATTTGTTGTCTAAAGTTTGCTTGTTTGGTTTTACACTTGAGCAAAAATGCACATGTAGCTGACAATTAATGCAAATGTATCTCAAAGTGTATCTAAACAGAATCCATTTTTCGGTAATTAAAGTGGCATTAAGGTTTTGCTGAGGTATAGGACATGACATGTGAAAAACACTGACATGACTGTGACATAAACATGGAAAAAAACATTACTGCTGTAATGTTGTGAGCTGTGTTGTTTTGGGTGCTGGATAAGGAGTAAAACACAATGCTGTGTGGTGTTGTAGGAAAATATTTCACAACAGGGTGGTGATGGCTTGATTATTTTCCACAAGCAACAAGTCCTGTTGTGTTTTATTTCTTATATACCACAAATATTAGTCAACTGTTCGATTTTTCCAATATATTATACATGATACGTTTTATCCATTTATACTTATAAAATACTTGTAAAAACAGGCATGAGACATGTTAGTTCCAAGTTAATTATGTACACCATTGCACTTATACATTGCGATTTGTTTCCTCCTCCTGATGTTGATATGGCTTGTCATGTTCCTGAGAGATTACAAAGGTGTCTGTCCTGAAGACCGGCCGGTGAATTTGCAGCTTCAGCTCTGCCTTTGACGCTGACACTAGAGACTCGTTCGAAATATTATTATACTTGGATTATATGGTAAATCCACCATTTAAATCTCTGGGAATTAGCTTCTACTGGAGAAGCAATTACTTCTAAGTATTGTACACTTGTCTGGTACAGCCGGTACTATTATCACAGCGACTGTTGTAGAAAGTGAATCACCACCTTTAGAATTGATAATTCAGTAGTGCACTGGAGCAAAATTAATTCTGTTGCAGCTCTTTTACAAAATCATATCCGTAAAAAAAAAAACAACTTAATGAATCACTTAGCGATGCCCTTCGACCTTGAGTTATTTTCTTGTCAAAATTTATTCACGGCTTTATAATATCGTTTGCAAACCATGACAGCATTTTGACGGCAGACCTCCACCAAGGCCATGTTTCGGCACTATCAGATACTAGACATGCAAACAAACGCCTACATGGCACCATTACAAGGCCGAACACCTTATCACCTTATTGTAACTGTGAAATGGTAGCAATAATTACAATAGGAAAAGACACAAAGTGACCCCAAATCTACTACTAATACAGAGCTGTACATATGGGTATTGAAAAGCATTCACACAATATTTCCCTGCAAAACATGGTTAAATTATGCAGCAGCTCTTCACAAAGGTAAACGAACAATACACGGATTCATGCATTCACAACATATGCAGTTCATTTTTGCTCTAGCTTGCAAAGAAGTAAATGACACACGAACACACCCTGTCATCCGGACGCGCTCCAGAATTGAAAACGTTCTTCTTTGGACCATGGACCATGACTGTTGATCCTGTACTTATTTCACAATCCTGGTAAAAATCAAACTGAAAACATAACCTCCTGGGTAAAGATTATGAGTATTCACACGTTCAGGCCATATCTTGCATCTCACTTCACAGATTTACACATTGTCAGATATTACAGATTGTCAGAGCTTCTTCAGTTCTCTGGTGCTCTATACGTAGATTCCTTTTATAATAGTGAACCCTGTCATATGCTTTTAACAGCCAGTTCAACAAGTGTTTAGTAACTGTAGCTGGATTATTCTACAGGCACAAATCAGCCATAAAAATCTTAAAAAACTGCCTACCTAAACAGCTGCCTATAAAATTCTGACCTGTCGAATCATGGACTCCAGAAGACCTCGGATGGTGTTCTGTGGTGTCTGGCACCAAGGCATTAGCAACAATTCATTCTGTGGAGCTTCTGTTTTGGACCAGACGGGCTGGCCTTCATACACCCTTCATACACATCAGTAAGCCTTGGGCTTATATGATGTGAGCACCTGACATATCCTGTTGTTTTGGAAATGCTCTGACCCAATCGTCTAGCCATTACAATTTGTTGGATTTGTCAAAATCTCACAAATCCTTAAATTTGCCCATTTTCCCTGCTTTCAACACTTCCTTGCTGTATTATATATATCCCACCCCTTGACAGGGGACACTGAATAAGACAATCCATTGTATTACTTTACCTGTTTTGACAATTCTTACAATTGCCCATTTTTCCTGCTTTCAACACATCAACCTTGATACCCGACTTTTTACTTACTGCCCAGTCTATCTCACCTACTGACAATCATTGTAGATAATCAATGTAATTCAGTTCAGCTGTCAGTCGTTTGTCGGGTTTAATGTTATAGCTGATCACTGTATTATTATAGTGATTTGTAATGGCAACATACACATTATATTGATGTGAATTCGATTTCATGATGTGAAGGTTGTGCCTGAGAAACAAGATTTGCATTGATTTTGCAATATCACTGATGCATGGAAAGGATTTTGGGTTAGAGGCTTCGTTTACCTGTTAGCTGCAAAAGGTGTGTGAATGACAACAGACACAAACGTAAAAGGGAAAATTGGGTTTTGCTCCATTACTAAGTGTTTTGTGACAAATTAATAACAAGTACTTCTCTTTCCTGAATTATCTGGCCAACGGTGCAAGAGCACATAAATTTTGCAGGCCTATTGCTCCAGCCTCCAAACATGTCACCTTAAAGACAGACTCTAACTCGTCCTCCACATCCTCAACATGTGTGCGCTCTGACCTACGTTTCCTTCATTTCCTTCATTTTGCCACCATCTGTATCCGTGTGTGTGTGAGGGAGTGCGTGCCAAATGGACAAAAATGTCCCGATTTTTTTTTCTACAATAGCCTAAATTTTCCATCTGATAATATGATAACATAATGTGATTGTATATACATTATATGTATATATTATTATTAAATAAATGTTAAATTATTTATTAAAAAATAATAAATGCAGCTATTAACATTAATTAGCTGCATTTTAATTATGTTAATGAAACGTTTATCTGTGTGTATGTGTGCACACACATGCCTGAATCAGGATTATAGTTGTTGTCATAGTGACTGTGTTTTGTGCTATAATAGATGGGCAGTCAGTCATCAGGGGGCGTGTCCCGTATGTTTCGTGGAACCAAAGTCAGAACAGAAAGGGAAGATTGTGCTGCTTACAAGACTGGTTTGTTCACTCTGAAAAGGCCAAGGTGGAAAGATAGAGTTTCAGGGCTTTATTTGTGTCTCTACACCTTTGAATGTGTGCGTTTGTGCACATTTTCTGTGCTGAATTGCAGGAACACTGTGTGCACTTTAGCACAATTTTGTAAGAGAATGTGAGAACGAGAACGTGGTGCACACACAGAGGCAGTCACGTCCGTTTCGTGCTAAAAGTGAAACAACCACTTGCTTAAGGTCCCCAAGTTATAAACAGACCAGTAAGTATGTAGGAATATTCCACTGGGAAAACCTCGAAGCTGACAAGATGAGGAAATAGAAGGCAGAAAAAGAAAAAAGGGCCAAACCACTGGTAGACATCCTACACTACTTTGATTTAACCTTTCATTTTAGTTTCAGTTATTGTTTGTTTTTCTGCCACCATTAATCTGCTTGCTTACTTATTAAACATATTAAACTGACTTACTAGTTTCTGTATGATAGCTGTTAAGTAACATCTGTTGCTTGATGTGTTTCATGTCACTTTAGCTTGGTTGCAAACCATGTTTTACTCGCCTCGTCTTTTTTTTCACACTGCCTCGATAGCTAGCTAGACAATGGATTGTTTGTGTCATAATCTATATTGTTATCAGACATATCGTAGTCATTTAATCAATATTTATATATTTTGTTCATGTTAGAAAGGCAGATGTGAGATGTGAAGTACAGTTTTTGAGACTTCTTAAAGCTTCTAAAGGTTCAAATGGAGCTCTGGAAACATACCCAGAATCAGATTTATATGCTAAATACAACCAATTAACCATTCAACATAACATTAAAACCACCAGCCAAAACTCCTCAAGAGCTTTGAAGGTGTGTTGCAGTTTAACCCTAACACACACATCAGCGAGCCAGGGCGCCCATGACCAGTTGTTCACTGGTTGTTCCTCCTTGGATTACTTTTCTTAGGTACTTAGGTACACACCAGAAACAGCCCACAATACCTGCTGTTGTGTAACCATCACAGTTTGTTCCCTGTCAAAGTCACTCAGATGCTTGCCCATGTATCCTGCTTCCAACACATGAGATTTGATAACTGACTGTTTACTTGCAGTCTAATCTACCTCTCTGCTTTCATACAGTCAAAATGGTTCAACCTATATTGCACATTCGGTCAGCTGTTTGCAATAAACCAATCTAACAAGAACACATTTAATACCCCAAACACAGTATATTCACAAATATTCACAAAATACCACTTTTAATGACCACTCCAGTTTCAAAATTCTTCAATCTCTTCATGACAAGCATCTTCAGTACTTGCTAGAGCACCCTTTTGCTGTTATGACCTGCTGCAAAATGTGACACTTAGCCAGACACCAGCTTCTGGAAGCGTTCCCAAGGAATCTTAGCCCATTCTTCATATGCAATAGCCTCCAGTTTACTAATATTCTTGGTTTTGTGTTCTGCAACTGTCTTCTTCAAATCCAACCGACGATTATGTATGGTACTCAAAGTCAGGTGACTGTCAATGCTCCTCCAGAATCTTTCAGGACTACTTCTTAAACCAAGCTTTGGTGGACTTTAAGGTATGCTTGGGATCATTGTCCTGTTGCAAGATCCAACGATTACATCCTTACATAGGGCATGACATGTTCTTCTAGAATTAGCTGAGACTTATATTTACATTTACGGCATTTGGCAGACGCTCTTATCCAGAGCGACTTCCATTTATCACATTTATACAACTGAGCAGTTGAGGGTCCCTTGCCCAACATTGGCAGCTTGGTGGTGGTGGGTTTCGAACCCCAATCTTCTGATCAGAAGTCCAACGTCTTAACCACTGAGCTACCAGTGCCCCTGAGACTTGAGGCCCAGAGCACCACCTTGCTTCACTGTACGGAGGGTGTTCTTTTAACTCCGTGCTTCATTGTTTCCACACATATCGCTATTCTGTATTCTGTAGGGCTGAAAAGTTTCCGTTTTGTTTCATTGCTCCACAGAACAAAATTCCAAAACTTCTGTGGATTATTTATATGGTTCTGATTGCATTGGATCTGCCGTCTCTTGTGCTTTTGGGTTGCAAGAATGAAGAATGAGTGAACGGTTATTGTTAAATAGTTAAATGGTTGTAAATTTTGCTAATGAATGACCTTGCTCCCGGTGATTCAAAACCCTGATAAACTAGATAAGAAAATGACTGACTGACAAACCTTATACTGTTATGGAGCCATATTCAATCTGCATCAGTTTTTCCCTAGTCTGTATCAGTTTTTCTTCTTGCAAAGTCTTTAATTGTAATTGCCTCCCAGTGTTATGTTAGGAAAGTTGCTGTGCAGGGTGATGGAATCATCCACTGACATGCTGCACAGTCTTTTATGAAGTGCTTATATCTTAAACCAAAAGTCCTTTATGAATATCTTTACCTGTCCTGGCCTGTGCTCGTCTTTTTCCCCAGTGCCTTGTCATTCTTTCTTACATCTTTTCCACCACATCAATCTTTCCACTGAAGTGCTTGGTGGTGTGCTTAATAAAGTGATCATAGCGTGAAACTATGCAGCCTGGCAACGTGATGATGGAAAGACAAAACAGTTTCGACAGCTGATTGAAAAAGAGAGTGAGAAGAGAGATAGAGATAAAGTGAGAGAGAGAGAGAGAGAGAGAGAGAGAGAGAGAATAAGTTTCTGTGTTATCAGGACTGGTGATCTAATACGTTTTGGAATTTGTTCGAAGGGTCACCGCTGCTGTGCTTTAGCACATAAAAATGCCTCTACTACTTCAGGAGCACAAGGAGGTCATAAAGGTGCAGATGAGAGAAGAATCAAAATAGGACAAGGTTGCCAGGTCTGTGGTTTTCTCACAGGATTGTGTTACTGCCACAGGTTGGTGGTTGAACGTTCTACATACATATGAATTACATTAATGTTTTTTTTTCTTTTTTGCAACTAGTCACCTAGATTTCTAATTCTCATACTGGATGTGAACATTAATTAAAGCTCTAGTCTGATATAATGACATAATGATTTTATGCACTGCATTGCTGCCACATGGTCAGCCGATTGGTTAATTGCATGAATGAGCAGCTATAAAGTAAATGTTAAGTTTATTTTAGTAGTGACAGTTTTGGAAGAGTCCGATTTTGGAACAGGACTACGAAGGGAAGCTACATTTACAACCCTTCATCTATTTATTATTTACTCTTTCCTCTTTCTCCTGGTCTCGACTCTTTAACTGCACTCCCGTGGGTGCCACTGTCTTTTTATTGGAAGTGAAATTGAAAAGCTCAGGCACTTATTTCAGGACTTTTACTTACTACTTACTTACTCCAAGGATTTGATTCCTTCTTGCTTTTTAGATATTATCTAAATAGCGCACTATCCTGAAATCCAGACGAGACAATGCTCGACCACATCCATTTAAAATGCATGTCATCTCCTGTTTAGCACCTTGTCCTATGGGTGCCATTTGGTTTGTTCTGGTTCAGACTGAATACATCTACTGGCCAAGAGTTGGAGTTTATCACACAGTTTGAAATCTATCCTGCTTAGGAAGAGAGAGTCTGGGGTATTAAATAACATTTGGGCAAAATATAGAGAAGGTTCTAGTTTTCCATGTTTACTTAAAAACGAACAAAAAAGCAGGGACAATTCACTTCATTATTTCTGCTCCTCAACAGTGTAATTGAATATATTGGCTCGGTCGTGCAGATCAACCTTGTATTGTACAGCTGCAGTCAATCGTAACAGATTCCTGACTGCTGAGAAGTGGCCTTTATCATTGCTTTAGGCTAATCATCACTAGAAATTAGGTTTATCTAGAAAAGTTAAAAGTAGTAGGTGTTTTGTCTATATTTAAACCCTGTCCCTAAACAGCTGCCAAACAAGCTCTGACTCATTGAGGTATGGACACCACAAGACCTCTGAAGGAGGTCTAGCCTTCACTCCCATGCACATTAATTAGTCTCAGGTACTCAGGACTCTGTCCATGGTTCACCAGTTGTCTTTTCTTGGACCATTTTTGACAGGAACTAACCACTGCATGCCAGGAAAACACCACAAGAGCTGCTGGGGCCTTTAGTCACTCACATTCTGACATCTGCCCATTTTTTATTGCTTCCAGCACATCAGCTTCAAGAGCTGACTGATCACTTGCTGCCTAATATATCAAATCACTTGAAAGGTGCAATTGTAATGAGACAATCAGTGTTATACACTTCACATGTCAGTGGCTTTTATGTTATGGCTGATTCATCTATAGGTTTATTACTTGTACTAAAAATCTGATAGGAAAGTGGATGTCTGTGAATTATGGGGCTTTGTTATAGGCTAGTGGTGTATGACACTTTGAATATGTGCACGATCTGATTTAAAATTGAAACTAAACAGGTTTTTAGATTTTTTTTTATATTTTTATATTTATTTTAAATTTTTATATTTTAATACAAAGTAATTTTATATTTGAAATCTTGAATTATCTTGCACTATTTCTAGGTAAATGTAAGCAAATGTGTGATATTGATCATGCTGACTGCTTTGCACCAGGTCAGATTCTTACTCCTCATCCCAAAGTGTGTATTTAGATGATGATGGATTTTATCTCAAACTCAATATAAGGTTTTACACAAATGTATGGAGTCCACTCCAGCTGAAGTGCAAACTCTCATTAAAGCAAAACCTCTGCTATTCTTTCTTCTTTTTTTTTTTTTGCTTTTAATTATTGACTTTAATTCTTAAATAGCAAAAAGATTGCAAAAGTAGAAGCACCCACTAGATGGATATATATTATTGTTTATATCCATTACTTAAATGTCCTTTATGTTTAATATGTTTTAAACCTATTCTCTCTCTCTCTCTCTCTCTCTCTCTCTCTCTCTCTCTCTTTCATTCATTCTTTCATTCTTTCTTTCTATACCCTCACAGAGGCTCACACTGCAACAAGAGGCTAAAACATGTAAGTCTAATGTATATCCACATGTTTCTCTATAGATATCCTAACACACTTGTATAGTAATTCTATGCAATGCTATTTTTAAAAATGTTATTTAAGATGTTAAACGAATGTGCCTTTGCTCTGTTATAAACCTTTATTAACTCAATGATCACCAAAACTCTTTCTGTAAATTTACATTTAAATGTACAATATTCTGGCCCAACCACAGACACACAAGTCAGTGTACTTGATTAACAGGACTAAACAGAACTGTATATAGTACAAATTTATTGATATGTGGCCTCATTTTGCTTTATAAGGATTAACGCACTATGGTTCATACTGTTAAAGGAAAACTATCAACTGTGGTGTGGAGTCACCTGTTAACATTCCATAGTGGCTTTTTTTCCTATAAACTACAGTGTTTTAACTCTCTTTTCTTATCGCGATTACAGTTTTTAGTTCATTAATGAATGACACATCACACCATGTTTTATTTTGAATTTAATAAAACAGAGAAAACCCTGCAGCTTGTCATGTTACCAAGAAAACAGAAAGAGCAGACTACTCTGTCCTGAAGACTCTCCCATGGCGGATAACTTCCTTAAATCCGAATGATGCCACAGACATCCTTGACAGAGAGTCAATTCAATTCAATTCAATTTTATTTGTATAGCACTTTTAACAATGAACATTGTCTCAAAGCATCTTTACAGATAATAATGAAAAAAAAAATAATGAAAAGAGTTATACATTTATAGAATTATTAGAAATTTTATCCCGAATGAGCAAGCCGGTGGTGATAGTGGCAAGGAAAAACTCCCTGAGATGACAAAAGGAAGAAACCTTGAGAGGAACCAGACTCATAAGGGAAC
>JAOVVF010000048.1:3702574-3713638 GCA_028565595.1 Duopalatinus emarginatus
GGTATTATTATTATTATTATTATTATTATTATTATTATTATTATTATTATTATTATTATTATTAATATTGTAGCTGTATCTTTAAAAAAATGAAATAAATAAATGCTTAAAAGTCAGGTTTCTTAGTGGGGTCCAAAACTTACAGACATTCCCGTTTTTCCGGGAAAATGTAGTCCTCACTAAGATATAAAAACATACCCACATCACACAAAACCCATTACTCTCTACATCAACAGTTTTAAACACTCTGTAGTGCAGACCTGTAGGTATGTTCACATGCAGAAATTTTCTCCAGTCCAATTTAATTCATTCGGATTACAGATTCAGATTCAGGTGTTTATATGTACACCCTTAACTAACAAATCTGATTCAAATCTTCATTTACATGCACGCTGCAAGTAATCAGATTCAATAAAACAAGCACACATAGAGCACACATAGAGTAACACATAGAGCTTTACGACCGTCCATCCTGCTGACTATTTTCAAGTCTTTTATAGTTTGAAGCTTAAACTTTGTCTCCTCTGCTGACCTTGCTGTTTTTTTGCTATTTTGAAGATTGTAAGCTTCCGTTATGACACATACATATCAGAATAATATAGATAAACTATCTTTTTGGGACTGTAATCGGATGCAGGTGTTTACATGGCTAGTATTCTTCTATTCAATGGATTATTTAAAAGATTTCCCACTTTGTTCTATCGATGTAATCGGAATGACCCCGATCAGACGACTCTATTCCGATTGAGGTGTATACATGGATGTATTCTATTCCGGTTGAGCTATTGGTTGGATTATTAACAGATTATCCGTCTGCATGTAAACATACCTTGTGAAGCCCATGGGTTGTGTGAAACGTGAAATTTAACTGCTCAGTTGGACCTGTTAAATCCAATGAGGCTTGGCTCCTAAAAGCCACATACACACACACACACACAAACACACACACACACACACAAACACACACACAAAAACACACTTATACTTGCAGTAAAACTCTAGTTCTTATCCACTAATGGACTTGTGTTTTCTGTGAATAACGCTCAATGTCCTGGTTTCAGAAACACACTCATACACCAACTTTCCTCTCAACGAAACAGGCCATTTTGTGTCATTGTGAATCAGCTGATAGCCACCAGAGGAGCCAGACAGAAGATTCCCACAAAGATCCCGAGGCTGTGCCAGTAAAAGAGCGAGCACTTCAAAGAGACCATGCACTGTGACCCAAATGCTGATGCCTAAACTGTCACAGGGCTTCAAATAAAATCTGCTTATTTCAGTGCTGTTTTGTATATTGACATTCAGTGACATCAAAGTTTTTGATGCAAACATATAATTCTCAGGACCCATACATGTGGGAATAAAAAATTTGCATGCCCTTTGTGCTATTATTTCAGCGCTTTGAAGCAGTCCCAAATGGGAGTGCCGGTAATTCCGTTTCAAGTAAATATTGCCTCAGTCCATGCACAAAGCCAGAGCTCACAGAAGTGCTGTTTTACATGTGTTGGCTTCATAAATGTTTAATGAAAGTGAAGCGGTCTCATAAACAGCTCCTGGTATTTTTTATATGCAGGTTTGAAAAGAAAAATGGGAAATAATTAGCTGACAATTGAGTATTTTATAAGGCCAGTCTGCACATTACTGAGTTCAGGAGGATTGCTGTGGAATATGCCACAGTGGATTAAGGTTTTTATATAAGAAGCCTGAGAAATGTTAGCATTATTCTTAGCAGCACATCAAGTGACTGAATGAGCACCCCCCACCCCCAAAAAAAAAAAAAGTTGACTTACAAACCCTCCAACCTTTGTGTGTTTCTGTGTAGAGTCTGCTTTTATCGAAACAGTATAAGACTGCTCTAGATCCACTGAAGTCCACTGAAAGAATTTTAAAACAGACCAGAAGGCTGTAAACCCTTCTAAATAAACCTCCAGACAAAAGCCCTCAACTATCCAAAGAACTCTTGATGACCCTTATTTTCTTGGAGTGTACACTGATATGTTTATCATGCATTACTAGAAACATAGTACAGCTTCGGTAGATGTTTCAGTGCGGTTTTCTGTTTAACTTAAGGTAAGATGAAAGATGCCCTTATCTATAAAATGGAGTTACAACAAATGGAGTTACAGCAGAGTTCCATCTGCATCCTAAATGGTGCAGTGCTTCTTTATATTCTAATTAGGAAACCCTAAGGGTGGCTCCTTCTCAGAGAGGGCTAGTAGAAAACCTGGACTATTAACCATCCAGCAAATCTGTAAAGTACCTTCAAGAGTGTATATTAAGGTCAAAAAGCGAACCTACAGCCTCTACTCTATTGACCTCTGACTTATTGTTGTCGTTTATCATTATCCTTTAATCTTTTAAGATTTATTTTTCATCTATTAGACAGTTTTACATCTTCCCCAGTGAAGTGCCTGACAATGACAGGTTAAAAGGTAAAGTTTGAGTCATGTGGAATGTTGAAGACCTACAGTGTGTGTTTACCTGGAGCTATGGAAACACTTGAACGGCTTAGGTAGCGCTGAAGGCACATGTGGAGAACATCTTGCGAAAGAATGCACCAAGATAGATATTAAGACCCTCAAAAACTAGGTTCTCATGGTCCAGGTGCTTCCTGAGATTTGAGTTTTGGCAGTGTTGCAGTTTTCAAGTAGAAGAGTTTGTATTGTTTTTTGTTTCTGTTTATTTTCTTTGTTTGGCTAAGTTATGGATGTTAACCAAAATTCAGAAGACTAAAAAAGTTATTTAGGCATAAAACATTTTAATATATTTTTCCATAATTTATTATATTTTAAATTTCTTTAACAATTTTATGCCAGTTTGATTGATTTAGAAAGAAAAATATGACTTTGCTGGTGGTAGTTAGGGAGAAGAGGAGAAAAACCTTAGTTAGAAGGGCCTGAGATGGAAAGGTATGGACTAGGTATAGCTGGACTTACATTTACACAGTAAGGGAAGATCCAGTAATCACTGGGACCATTATATCTCACAGATTGCTGGGGAACATCTGGGGATTCCACAGAAAGAGCAGAAATCTGTGGTGTTGAACGGGGCTGGAGATAACCTTCTCAACTTAGCTCATGGGAAAAGAGCCTGAGTATGTCAAATGAAATGTATGGACTAGATATAGTTGGTTTTACATCCAAGCATTAAGCGCTCTGGTACCAGACCTCCGAACTCTAAGAAGCTGGTCAAGGTGGCACGTTACAATGAGCTGTACTGTTCACATCCCACCCGGAAACAGACCCTTATACAGACCTGGGAAAAAGTGGCGAGAGTGTCTCACAGTTGGCTTGGGAACGTCTGAGGATATCCCAGATGGAGCTAGAATCTGTTCCTTGAGGCAGACTCCCACTAAAAAATGCAGAAAAAAATGTATTTAAAAATGTGGGATTACTTACCCCTGACTGACCCCTTATGACTAGTGGTATTTCTATTAGCAACAGTTTTGGGTTTCAGTGTCATCCTTTAATGTGTGTTTACTTTCTGCAGGCCGTGGCAGCGACTCAGAGTGTGACTTCCCATACAGGAAGATACCGGATATGCGGCGGGATGACATGCTGGCGCGCCGGACATCATGCAGTGAGCCACGGACAGCAGTGCCCTTTAATCAGTACCTGCCTAACAAGAGCAACCAGTCATCGTATGTGCCCATTCCTTTGCGTAGACAACGCACTGAGCGTGACGAGAGCTGCAAGAGCTGGAGCAATGCCACCTCACCTATAGGAGGAGAGAGATCATTCAGGTAATGGCTACAATGACCATGACTGGGCTTGTTTAAGGCTAATTTGATTACTTTAAATTAGTTTTAAATAAACGGTGTGGTGACTATTCTGATTTTTACAGATCTCAGACATGGCATTATAAAAGCTATCACCAAGTTTTAACCAGAAATCATTGATTCTTATATAATGTAGGTTGCATCCATGGCATCCAAGTAAAGACGATCTGTCAGTTCTAGTGGAGCACATCCATATGATAATTTTCTTGCCAAGTACCAATAGCAATAACTTGTGGAGGTGACCTCATGTGGGTAGTCTATAAAAGGCCCCATCTGCTCCACATTCATCCTCAAGACTGAGCTCTCTACTGCTACATCTCCAATTGTCTGGAGTGCTGCCTGTAGGATTTCTGGCTCCGTTCCTACTGCAGTAAGCATTCTCATTAAAGACCAAGCTCAGCTGTACCTCATTTTATGAATGTAACCCGCATTCACTATTCCATCATAGATCGAGTGAACATTTATTTTAGTACGCCTACTTTTGTGGCTACATTCTAACTAGATTTACGTGCAGAACTTCATCAGGGTTAATGAAGCCATGATATTCATTTTTATCCCTGTGCATTAAAATTAGAAGACAATTTTGGTGCTGATCACTGTTTGCCATCCAACTCCATCACTTTCCACAAGTTGAGCATCAGCACACACTTTTTTTCACAGTGCAGATATAAATGATACAAAATAATTATTGCTGTATGTAAATCTTTAATACACCTCCTTTAATTCTTAGGAAGATAAGAATGGACATGAGGATGTGTGTTGGGGACATTTAAAACAAGTGGCAACACAAGTGGTATCAAAGATAGACATTGCTATTGGTACATAGCAAGAAAAGGAGTAGCCAGACTAAGTCCCTTGTCTTTCCTAGACATGAAAGTGAACTATTTTGCCTTACTGTGTTTTTCACACAGAAGGAATGTGACCTCCAGATTTAACCCATCCATGCAGTGAAACACACACACCAGTGAACACACTTGCCCGGCGCGGGGTGCAGCCCCAAACTACGGCGCCCAGGGAGCAGTTAGGGGAGTTAAGTGCCTTGCTCAAGGGCACCTCAGACGTGTCTTGCCCTGGGTGGGGATCGAACCCGCAACCTTCCGGTCACGAGACCGGTTCCCTAACCACTAGGCCACAGCTGCCCCTATACATATACATATATATACAGATGGGTAGAGTAGCCAAAAATCATTGATTCTTATATAATGTAGGTTGCAAATTAAATCTTTACAACGTAACATGAATTAAATTCTCTTCGGGTTGTTGTGAAACACACAGCGTTGTCTCTGCCATTGTACTGTGCATCTGTGTTTTTTTCCGTCTGTGTTTGCTGCAGGGATTTTGTGTGTGGTCATGTGACAGCTTGGCTCTGATTGATTGGTAAAACAGAGTCGGACATTGCTAGGGGCATTTGATTGGTGGGATGCTGTCTGTGACAGAGCTTCTATTGGAAGTCTTGACAAAACAAAACAAAACAAAGAGATTGTTCATTAGACGGATTGATAAAAATAAGTAGCGAGTAGCGAGCAGTTACTCAGCAGGTATTCAGTATAACAGAGTAAAAGTACCGTAACAAGTATAAATAAAAATTATGCTGCATTAAAAACTATTCTTATAAGTACAATTTATCCAAAAAGTAAATGAAGTAAATGTAAAGATTCATGCTTTCTATATGTCTTTACTACTAATTAAAGATTATTGATGTAAGTAGACTATTGATGTGAATTGAAGGTAATGGTTCGCTCTGAAGCTTGGGATAATTCAAGACTCCATACAAGACTTTATTTGTTTGTATGGAAAAATAAGACACCATTAATATTTATTAGCTCAGGAATTAGAGCTCGTCTTGTTTATTACATAATCCCATGTCTCATGTTTCCCAGCAATAGCAGCGCAGCACTGCCAATGATTCGTCTTCTGCCAGAAACTTTCAGACATAATATTGACTAAGCAGGCATATCAGCTGCCAGTGAATTTAAGGAAAATGTTCTGGAATGATCTGTCTATTCTCCCAAAAAGAAATAAACTCTTCTGACACCCTTAACCACTGCCAGATTAAACATAGCACTGACCAGCCAACTTCTCTTCATGTCCTGATGATGTGGAAAATATTTCAAGAATATGATTGGCATCATTGATGGAGGCCAGGGTTTTGGCAATATGGTGCAGATTTTAGAAATGCATTGTGTGATGGGTCTCCCATTTTTCCTATGTTTTGAGTACACTTAATACAGTAGTGGTATGGAGGAGCAGCTGATGGAGACCAGATGCGGGTATTAATTGACTAAAGGCTTGGAAACCGGAATATTCCAATTCCTCCCTAATTGATCATGGAATTATGTGAGAGAACACAGATAAGGTCTGGCAATACTATTCAGGGCAAACTAATGGGTTTGATTTTATTTGTACCGTTCTGGAATGTTTTTGGAGAACATTTTAGGCACATTTTGTATGTATTTTGTAATTCCTAAATCAGAAGATTACCTTTGCCAGCTATTATATAACAGCTAAGTAAGTAATTAGCCTACTTTTTTAAATTGATTATAATGATGATATTCTCTTCTTGCATTTACTTCTATTATTGTATTGCCAAACTGAGCATTTGAAAATTGGAAAAAATGGTTTTCCCTTCTCAACTGTCCAGTTTTAATGAGCCTGTGCCCAGTGCACCCTCCTATTCCTGTTCTTGAATGACACGAGTAGAACCTGATGTGTGATATTCTGTTGTAGGCCATCTACCACATAGTTGATGTGTTGGACTTTCTGAGATACTTCTCTGCTCAACACAGATTTAATGAGTGGATATTTAGGTTACTTTAGACTTCCTGTCAACTTGTTATTTCCTGACCTTGTTATATCCATTTGAGTTCTTTTATCATCAAGATCCACTCATAGAACTGTTCCTCACTGGATATTTTTTAGCTCATTCTGGGTACATTATAAATTGTTGTGCATTACAATCCCAGGAGAGCAGCTATTTATGCAATACACACACCGGTACATCCGGCACCTGCAACCATGCCACAAAATCACTGAGATTACACTTTTCTTGATCTTTGTTGTGATGCCTGTGATGGTTTGGTAGTGATTTTGCCACACGATTGGCCTATAGGGCAGCCTTAGGTTTGTTGTTAAGGAACCAACAGTGTGTTTGGAAGGTTGTCGGTTTGATTCCTGCACAGACAAAGACACAACTAAAGTGCCCTTGAGCAAGGCACCTAACCCCCAACTGCTTCCCTGGCACCAGCCTGGGCAAATGCAGAGGTCAGATTCCTCTGTGTTCAAGCATAGTCAGAACACAGTCAGTTGACCTCTTACAAAGAGAGGCCCATGTAAATGGCCTATGTCTATCTCATTCAGAGGCCCCTTTAAGATAGTCCAGTTGGTGGTCTAAGATGTACCTCAAGTAAATTATTATAAAATGTATTATAAAACATTTTCAAGAAATGTCAAAATGGATTCACTAAAATTAAACAAATGATTTATTATTGCTGACCTTGCAAGTGTAGCCATTGCAGTGATACCCTGGTATCCTAATAATGGCCTTAGTATCCTAATAACAGCCTTAGTAGAACAGAAACATTGGAGGCCTTGGTAGTTCTGTTGGCTCTTGGGCTATTGTGTCAGCAAAATGTACAAGTATTCACTGATCACAAAGCTTTATTTTAGAGCCCTTGGAGCAAGTTTAAGGTGTGTGTGTCTGTGTTTTTGTCCTTGGCCCTGTTTACTGTTTGTGCCTCCTGCTGAGATGTGAACGGTTTCTCACATGCTTGCTGTTTTACGATTGGATGTACTAAACTGGAGAAGACTTACCAGCTTCGTTTCAACTTCCAGGAAAAAAAGCTTTGTTCTAAGTCTTTAAGCTGAGGTTCTGGCTTGTTTTTTTTATCTCTGACAATTGGGAGAATTCAGGGCCAGATGTTTGTAGTTGGAGTTCATAGCCAAATGGCTGTTGTTGAGGATTTTTGAGGTCTGATTTACAGTGGTGTGGAGGAGCTGGTTTGCTTCTGTAGAAAGTCTTCTTGAAGTCAGCATCTCAGATAATGCCATGCAGAGGGGTTTGAGATGGCATTCACGTAAAATGAGCACCAAGCGGGACATGTTCGCAGAGGAAAAAGTCAACTTTGTTTACAAGAGACAAACTGAAGAGACAAACTGAAGGTTTTCTTAGCATGATGTGGGGAAAAATGACTTGTGGGAGTATAGGGCCAGTCATCAGTCCATGGTAAAATAATTAGAGAAGGTCAATTGCATGTTTCCAATTACAAACAGAGAATAGTTTAAATCCTGTTTAAAATTGTAAACACAATAACAGGAAAATGATGCCATAAGGTATTTTAGGTACCCTAAGAATCACAGTTCAGTTAGTTTTAAGGCTGCATTTCTTTTCTACTTTAACACATGTCACTTCATCCATTATTACAAGGTCAGGCTTTTTTTCTGTTTAGCACGTAAGCACTAGAATCCATGTGCTATAAATACAGGCTCTCATACAGGGTGGCTTGTTATTCTGTACGTTTTATTATTACACACCTACACATTATATTTTCATGCATGGAGTATTGCGAAATTAATAGTGCTTTCTCTGTGGCTTTATAAAAACAGACTCACCCTTACCCAAACACAAATACATAGACAAACACGCATACACACACTCCACCCAGCGGAAGACGGGAAATGAGCAGGCTTCCTGCGTTTCTCTCTTAGCATAGCAGTGCTGGGTCGAGTTGGACTTGCCCATGCTGGGACAATGTGAGAAAGTTAGAACATGACCCTGTGCACTGTGCACAACACAATGAAAAAAAATGTATATGACACAACAGTGAAAGTGAAATCTAATCCAGTGTTGGAAGTAATAGTCTCATAATTAGACCAAGGAAGGCATTGTTGCCGGGATTGTTTCATACAATGGCATTTTAGGTAAAATAAGAGAATAAATAAATAAACATTAGACTTGGAGAATCTTATATATTGGGAGATAAAAAGTCGTACGGTATGAGATGTAATATTGTGAGAATAAAATTGTAAGTTTTTTTATAGTGTTTATTACATAATAAAGAGAAATTCTATAATACATTATGAGGTTAGTGAACAAGCCAACAATTGCCCCCATATTAAAGTATATAAAAGTTTCTTTTTTTTATAGTGTGCACACAATAATATAAGGCTACACTCTAAGGCAGCTTTAATAGTGGAAGGATTCTTAGTTTATTTACTAATCCCAGCATCAAAGTACATTATAAGATTTCTCCTTTTTACGCATGTGCTATAAAAAGCTTTAACTTCCCATTTGTGCAGTCTTTATTTTTTGTTGGTACATGCCTGTCCTATTTTGTATATTTTTCTGTTTCTATTTAACTAATTTTGATGGTTTTGATTTAAAAAATTGATGTTGACCAGGCAGTTACTGATGGTTAATGAATGAATGCTTTGAATTCTTAGCACTAAGCATTAGCTCTGAACCTAGATTCACATGGATCTGACCACTGACTTACATAAAAGTAAAAACCTTATGCTCATATGGCTTTTAAAAAAAAATCTATAAAAAAGCCTGCTGAACAGATAACACCTTATCTGTTCATCCTGGATGAAGTATTCATATTAAAGTCCATCCTAGTAGTGTCAGTGTCTCTTCATATTTCTATCACATCCCATGCTGTTTCATTCCACAGTGATGAAACTTACAGAATCCTGAGTTTGTCAGTGTGTGTTAATGTCGATATGGGGCTTTTGGTCGGTCTCACTCACGGTAGGCGTATGCTCTCAGGGTTTTGGGGTGTGTTTATGGAGCTGTGTTCCAGTTGACGGCTACAGAGGATCGTTTGTGTGCTTCAGCCAAGGAAGAACCAGCTCCTTTTAGGGAGACATGAAAGCATTCATTTTCTCTCAGGCATCCGTATCCCTGCTATCATCCAGATGCAGCTTTATTATTAAGGTTTCTCATGTTTGTATTTTTCTCTTGACATGATGAAGGGGGCCTAAAGGAGGCTATTCTGTCTTTGTCTTCTTTTCTTTAATTTGTAATTCATAATAATATGTTTTATGTTCCATTGCATTGCTGAGTTTACATACAACACACCAAAAGATCGTTATAGCTGTGATGAGGTGTTAATGAATGTACAGTCAAATTACTTTTTAGCCAATTTTTTATTTTTTACACTCAGATTTACATTAATGTTCAAAAACATTTCATCATGCTAATACAAAAAGTCAGGTGGCCCAAACAGATAATGATGGACTACACTGAAATACTAGAAAAACTGGTACACCAGTTTAATACTTGGTGGATCCCCTACGGGGCATTGACCCTACGAGCTTGTGGAAATATTCAGTGGGCAATGAACACCGTACTTCCTGCAGAATGGTGCACAAGTCTGTTGTATTCCAAGGTGTAGGTTCCACAGCACCTTGCATGGCATCCCATGGTGGGAAAGGCAAAAGTCTCCCTCTAACCATAATTTGGCTTTACTGCATATGGTGGTGGATTGTCCTGTTGGAAAGGCCAAACCCATTAGAATGAATGCCACAGTGTTCCCCAGATGTCAGAGATGTTTGTAGATATATCAGGGACCCCATGGAATGCCAGATTAACAAACCCCATATCATTATGAAGCCACCGCCACAGGTGTACAAAGCTTTACCACTGTCTATATATTTCCTTCACCGCAGTTTTCTCACATTTCCCAAAACATGCGTGTAGGTAGACTGACTACTCCAGATTGCCCATGCACTCAATGTGAATCCAGGGTGTAATCTTGCTCCATGACCCCATGACCTCCAGTCCCAATGTCTCATTAACAAGACTAAATAATGTAATTCACCTTAAAAGTATGACTTGTAAAACATGTGCAATAATTAAGTGACAATTTGTGTCCCTGAGAGGAGGCAACTTTATGTAATCAGACACTTTATGTCCTGGTAATCATGATTTGATGAATATGTCAGGTCAAAAAGGCAAAAGGTCTTTGGTTAATGTCATACATAAAGATGTTCTTGGCTGTGTGTGCTAAAGTTAGAGCGATATTACTTGATTTGTGCTAAACAGCTGTAGTGAACCTGCGAACAATATTTTATTTTTTTCTTTATTACTGTTTTACAATCTACACCCCAATCTACAACCCATCTAAATGGCCCCTCAGTGTCTGGATAAGCAAAGGACAAAGGGCTCTGGCTCGAGCAACACAGGCGTTCGTAAAGATAAGGAGAAGGCTTTCAGGCTGACCCCCCAGAGTGACCCAGGGCATAAGGTGGTCGTTAACAGGAACAGACATGTAATTTTATGATCTTAA
>JAOVVF010000048.1:3724820-3735300 GCA_028565595.1 Duopalatinus emarginatus
AATGCCCACATATGTATAAGTTGTCAGATCTTGTGAGTGAACTTAAACACTGGCCAGCATGCTCATACCAAGACATGAATTTTCAAACGATGAGTTCAAACGATGCATGGTCATGGGTGCAAAGTCATGGGTGCCAGTGAATACATATCATAGAACACAATACCATCCACAGTGGACTGGTTAAACAGGTTTCATTGCTTTGGGACCGTTTGCAGCCCTGTATGGACTTCTTAAACCCCCACAATGCTGGGAAATTCAGGCAGGATGTTCCAATGCTGCCAGAAGTTTTCCAGAATTGGTTTGAGGAGCATTCTGGAGCATGCACCCCAGATTCTGCACCTACAAATACCATGGAGCTGTAGGTGAATAACCAGAAAACATGGATCTACACCTTGTCAACTTGCCACACTTCACTGGGATAGAGGGGGTCCTACACGATACTAGTTCCTGTCTAATGACTTTTGGCATGTTCGTTTCAGTTATGGCATACAAGAATCTTGTTCTTATCTAAAAAAATAAACAGACAGACAGATAAGATGTCAGCTCACAATGCTTACCTCAACTAAGTCTTGACTCGTTCGCACATCACTACACTGACACATCACAACCTATTTATAGTAAAGTGTAGTATAGAATAGAATCTATAAACAGTCATTTACATACAATAACAGCTTATGTAATGTGCTCTCTGTTCTAGGTCAGTAATCCAATCCACGAACCCTCACAGAGAACCGCTAACCTACCAGCCCCATCCAATCTACATCATCCTCCACCCAGATTTCTCCATGGACTCCCCATAACAGGTGAATCAGTAGGTTTGAGTGCACACTGTATCCCCTGCTATTCTTTTCACCTAGCAAGTGTTTAGAGGTTGAGCAGTGGCTCACACGCCTCTCCTTTCTCCCCGACTTTGACTCGTTGTGTAGAGCTGGCCAACAGTGCCCAGCTAGCAACGGTGTCCAGTAACCCTAAGTTACGCTGGGACTTCTTCACTTCACCAGGTAAAATGATTGGCTAAGCTTTGTCCCGCCCCATGATGTGGCGTTTTAACGCTAGGCTTTCCATTGGCTAAACATCCCTGTACGTCTTGTTGCTCTAACTCCATTCTGACTGTTTGTTGGTTTTATGCTCTGTTTTGTGATGTCTGTGTGTTGAGTGAGGCACAGTTTGATGTTCCCAAAACATCTCAAACTTTCCTGAGTTTATTGTCAAGTAATGTTGTATTCTCACTGACCTAACTAAGCTATACTGTATATTGAATACGTAATGACTAAAACACAAAAGGGCAATTGTTATATGGAAATAATTCTTGTATACTTAAATAATTAATAATTTATTGTTACTATACCAAAGTTTTACCTATAACAGCATGTCTGTTAGTGTTTTATTCCTCTTATACCACAGCAGATTTCCAATGACTTATTAAAGAACGGCACACTGCACATTATACTTGTGGTGGCAGCCATGAGCTTGTGGCTAAGGAACCGGCCATGTGACTGGAAGGTCCCAAGGTCAATCCCCGGCAACTGACATGACATGACTAAAGTGCCCTTGAGCAAGGACTCTAAACCCCAATTTCTCACCGGGTGCTGTGGATAGGGCAAGTGTGCTCACTGCCCCTTAGTGTGGGTGCTTCACTGCACATATAGGTTAAATACAGAGGTCTCTTTTTTTCCCATTCTTCATTCTGAAGAATTTGCAATGTCTGTGGTATAAGTGATCGTATACTTTTCCTAACAGTGTAATTACTAAAAGTAAACAATAAAGCAGAAGTGATTTTATCTAGAACTTCTCCTAGTTTGATTTCAGCCCAGGTTTCAACAATATAATAATAATGTTAAATCATTTTATCTGACTTTGTATCTGAATTTTTATCTGACTTTATCCAGCAAGGTAAAGTAAAATTAAGATTTCTCTGTACATACCCTTTCTTGGCGTTAAGACTTTGTGAAACCACCTTTACTGATGGTCAGGGCCTCACTTAAATGTAGACCCTGTGATGACGGACAGTACTGAGCTTACAGCCACCTTCGTCGTTACTATGGCAACTAACAATGACGTGCGAACAAATGCAACTCCAGTTGAATTACTTGGATTTGGTCTTGATGTGTGAATATCCTTCTTACTTACTAACTTACCCTAATAACCTTGTATTTACTGTTTGTCCAGTTTTCAGCTCAGCATTTATTTTTATTTGTTTGTTTGTTTGTTTTTGGCTAACTTGAATTTCTCAGCTTAAATTGGTTGGATCTTTTAAGGTATTTGTCTTGTTTTTCTGCAGAATCTGTTGAGAAGCAACATGGGAATGTAAGTGTCATTATTGTGGCCATTTCTATTCTTTCTTCATTCGACTTTTCTTGCTATTTTTCTCTGGTAGTAAAGTTTATTTCATATAAATAAAGTTATAACTTTTTTATAAGTTATAAAAGTTATATTAAGTTTATAATGGAAATATAAATTATGCTAAACAATAATAAAATAAGAATAAAAATATTCATCTTACTGACCAGTAGAGAATATAGCAGGATCCGTCTGAACTGTCATTCTTTTCCTTTTACATGATTTCTCTCTTTTTTTTTATAGAGTAGGGTCACATTTGGCTTGGGATTAGTTTTAGACCAACTCTGTCTGTCCCCTCGTTCCTTCTCGTTCCGTATGGTGTGTGTATGCGTGCATGTGTGTGGACCCGATTATGTGTGGCTGTGAACACGGTATGGTCAGGTCGCTCCCGCGGTTTTGAATCTGGTGAAGCGGGGTGAGCACTTTTCATGGGATCCTGAGGAAGAGCGCAAACGGCAAGAAAGGTGGCAGCAAGAGCAAGAACGCATGCTTCAGGTACAAATAGCTTTACTAACCAGAGCTCCTGCTTCAGCCAGATGCATGCTGGAGCTCTGAAGGCAAGCAGGCTGCAGAACGCAATAGCAGCATTTGCTAAAGCATGTTCTACCTCCAGAGTCTACTAATGAAATGAATTACGCTGTGTCTTTTAAATGGTGCCTTGAAAAAACGAAAAGCTTTGTCTATGTCTTTTCTGTTTAATGACACTTAATGCTGCTTAAGAGCAAGTTAAGAGCTACCATGACACGTTGTTTAATCACAGTAATATGGATGCATGCCTCAACCCCTAACTGATGTCTACGTCATTCAAATGCAAGCAGAATTTCGCTTTACCCTTAAACTAAGTGTTAAGATATTTGTAACCATTTCCCAAGCACCATGTATTAATGATAAAGTGGTATGTTTCAGCCTTGAGAACCTGAGGCATGTTTCAGTCCCTTAACCAAAGTCAAATTCACTTCCACTGCAATTAAACTATGGTTTCTGAACTCCAGAGTTTTGTGGAATTTCACTTTTGGATTAGATGTGTTTGGAGATGAAAAACAGGAAATTTGTTCAGGACAAGGGTTGGCAACATGTGGCTCTGGTGCCATATGTGGTTTTTCTACTGCCCTCCTGCGGCTCCACAGCAGACTTAAATTTACATCATTTACATTTACATCATTTGGCAGACGCTCTTATCCAGAGTAACTTACAAGGTTTACAAGGTTATTGGAATTACAAGTAGGTGTAAGTTGTAAGTTGTGTTAGGGGTCTTGCCCAAGGACCCTTATTGGTGTAGCACAGACTGGCTGCCCAGACCGGGAATCGAACCCAGGTCTCGCCTATGGGAGCCGATGATGTTACCACTGTACCACACCAACCATACCAGACTTTGATTTCTAGGCAAAAATAAAATAACCCTCCTCTGCAATAAATGGCAATTTTGCTGAGCTAAATCTAACACACAATTCTAAAACAGTTTTAATAATAAATGATCTTAAACACTGAAAATTCAACAACTTTTAACACCGAAGACTGGTCCATAGACTGCTGGTCATACAGCAACACACAATCTCACAACAATCTCACTTAGCTAGTAGCTAACACAAAGGCAGAGAAAAGAAAGATTGATTCATTCATTCCTACATTTAATTACAACAACATACTGTCAATCTTAAAAGATCACAATGCTGAAATCAGTTTCTCATTCACCAACTTCTCGAATTTACCATTCTACCCTGAATGGTGCCTCAGGTGCCAGAATGTACCTTTCGCACTATTTAAGTCAGACGTTGAGAAATATTTTACAACAAGCTGTGCTGCTTTGCGGAAAGGTATCCTGGCAGACAAAAAGGCATCAAGAAAAGCAACTATAGCTGAGCTAAAGCTTAAAGCAGAGCAAATGAAGTCTGTGTTTTCATTTATAGCTTATATTAGGATATTGTCACATACTGGGAGAAACGTTTGGGTTGCCAACACCTGAGTTTAAGACCTTCAGGACTGGAGCTTTGTGTCAGAAATCCTGACCTGCATGGTGCATGGACTCCATCTCTTAAGATAAGAAGCTCAAGCTCATATCTGTATGGGTGCATGTGTTTACACTTGTGTGTGGGTGTGTATGTGTGTGTGTGTGCACTTGTCTTTGGGTGTCTATGCACTATTTACTGCTAACACAAAATTTAAAGGCACAATCACCCACAACCAATGCATTGTACAGCCATTCTGTCCATGACAAATGTCTGTTATTTTCATATTACACTCATACAGTCAGTTACAAAGCTACTGCACATGCTAAAGACAGATTTTTTTTTCTTTTACCCAGCCACAAATGTTTCCAAGCTTCTGTTAAAACATGTTTTCTCTAAACATATCATTGCAACTATTATGCATATGGTTTGTTTCTAATCAGTCTATTATTCGTTCTTTTTATATTCAATTCAAAATCCAAAATCTGAAAAAAAAAACAATTAAGTATATAATTATTTGTTTAGGAATCTGACAAACACAAACCAGGGGCCAAGCTTAGATTTGCCATACATATGAGTCTGGTTATTCTCAAGGTTTCTTCCTTTTGTCATCTCAGGGAGTTTTTCCTTGCCACTGTCACCACCGGCATGCTCATTAGGGATAAAATTTCCAAAAATTCTATACATGTATATTTGACCCTTTTCATTATTTCTGTAAAGCTGCTTTGGGACAATGTCCATTGTTAAAAGTGCTATATAAATAAAATTGAATTAAAGTGAATTGAATATGGTTATCATCAGTGATGTATAGAATGTACCTCTAGATCAAATATTGGCCAGTAAGGGAAAGGGTTTACCCAAGTGTAGTAGTTATAAAATAATGCACATATATCTATCTGAAATCTGTTCTGACAAATATACAGGATCTGAAAGATCCTACCACAATTTTTAGGTTGTCATGTTGTCGTCCTTGACAGCATCACTTAGTTCCCCAAATAAGATGAAATTTACCATATTTCACTCTTTATACAACTATGGAACTCCAATGGTAGCAAAGCTTAGTAGCAACCAGTCAATAATTTCACAATCATATAAACATACAAATTAAACATAAGTTTGGCCCCAGGTTTTTGTTTTTGATTTGAGCATAAATTTAAAAGTATAAAAAGGTTTTTTTTGCATCAGATTCAGAAACAAATAAGTAAATATATATATATTTTTTTAATTCTTTGATATTTGTTTTTGAATTGAATATGAAAAGATTTAAGATTCTGTTTCTGCAACCCTGTTTTGCACAGGACCAGATTATGCTAATTACTGATAGATGAGGATGTTTATTATTTAATCTGATAAGGGGAGCATGTTATTACATAGGCTGAAAATTTGGTCAAAACTCTATTAGGTTGATTTTATACAGTGGGTCAAGTAATAATAAAATTATGTTATGCGCAACAAGCATAAAATGTGCATTTATGATATGGATGAGATGGTAGTTTTGGTAGTTTTGATTTTAAGTCATTTTGAAGTGATGTGTGTGGGTGTGGACATTTCCAAAGTGTAATAGCTGTATTGTGTTGCATATCAACCAAACAAATGATTTATATAATATAATTCTGAAATCTGAAAGATTGTGTCTTTAAAATGTTACTGCCCTACTGATTATGGCTGTCCCCTAGGCTGCTGCTTCTCTGTCTATCCAAAAATACCCTTTCATTTAAATATAATGCTGTTATAATCATAACATCTCTTTTAAGCAGAACAGTAATTGACATAATTGACACTTAACACAAGGATTATTCAGTTATTATTCGGAGATGCTACACTGGAAATGCAGGCCCAACCCGAGGCATTTCTTTCATTCATGTCCTTTCATTCCATTTGTGTTTGTCTGTTTGAGCAGGCGAAGTACCAGCGTGAGCAGCAGAGGCTGAAACAGGAATGGGAGAAAGCCCAAAAGGAAGTGGAGGAGGAAGAGAGGAGATACCATGAAGAGGTAACTCTATTCTCTAATGACTATGTTTAGAGTTGATTTAGTTTTGTAACTATAGTCCACAAGTTATGTCAGTTATGCCAAGACCAGATTAAGATTTTTTTCATAATATAAAATTAGGAACACAGAAATAGAAAAAAATACTTATTATTATTATTATTATTATTATTATTATTATTATTATTATTAGTATTAGTATTATTATTAGTATTATTATTATTTATTTATTTATTTTTAATATAGTCTTAGTAGAACTAAGGCAAGGTGACTGTGGGAAGCAGATGGTGTCCCTTTTTCTCTAATACTTAATCAGAAGTCATCAGAAGTGACCAAATAAAGTCAACTCTATCCAATTTTAATTAGTAATTATAAATAAATTAGACGTGGTCCCTGAGTTCTCAGTTATTAAAATGTGGCAGAATTTTCACTCAGCTGAATGGTTCTTCTTTAGTGATCTGCATAGAAATTCGTGGGGCATTTCATAACCGAAAAGTATAAATTCAGATGTTGTGGACATAATAACATAAAGCAAACAGGCAAAATGCACACTGGCATTCATAATGTTAGATTATTCAAAATGAAGCATGTTCAGTGATTTGATACTGAATAAGAAGAGTAGTAAGTTGTTTTTCCCTTTTAGTCAACCTGAGTGCAGAGAAAAAAAAAACAGTTTTTTTATTAACAGTAACCTCAGACAACTAGACTAGTCTTGACAACAATTTCCGAGTCCAACCAACCCCCGAGACAGAGACAAGAGTCCAAATGAGAAAGACCATTAAATGTCTTAAGTCTCAAAATTGAGACCGGACATGAGTACTAGAACACTAGTATCTAGACACAGGATTTTTTGTATTTTGATCATATTAAGATGATATTTTATATCATATTAAGCGGTTACTAAGTAGATTCTCTAGGTACACCGTTCAGATTGTGGAAATCACCTGTTAGTAGCTTACCACTCTGAAGCAGCCAGTTAAAGCATCCTGAAAGGGTTTTTGTCAGTAGCATCTAGGCTACCACCTACCCATTAGGCCTAAAAATTAGGAATAGAAAATATTTAATTAGATGTTTCAAATGTGGATATATTGGATATATTGATGGATATGTTTGAGATGATGTTTGATGTTTGATACTGAAAGGATTTTTCTGGGTTATTTGAGTGTATTTATAGCCCAGAACCAGAATGTTAGCATGACACATTGTAGTTACATCAAACTTTCAGACAGTGGTGCTGGAGTCCTGCTGCTCTTTGCCCAAGCTAATCTCCTACAACAAAAATGACATTGAATACGGCAGTGAATACAGGCGTTATGTAGTACATGTCACATCCATACACTGAGCATTTCTCTTCAGATTATGCCATTTTTTTTAGCAGAGCCTTTTGTATCAGTTATGATTTATTGTGTCTTTATTGACCTCTTGAAGGAGCGTAAGATTCTTGAGGAAACAGTGGCTCCTCTGACGCCCAACTCTCCCCTGCCGTCTTCTCCCTGCTATAAAGAATCTGCTCACACACAGAATAGCATCGGTCATGACTGGGAAGACAAGCAAGTGCAGTTGGAGAAAAAGAAGGTGAGGAAAGAGGAAACGATATATACACAGGTGCAATGGAGGCAATGGAGGGAAGACGAGTGCATGGGAGGATGAATAGGAGGTGCGGGAAGGTCTGTAAAAAGATACGTGGGAGGATGAACGTATTAGATGATGTATGGGCTATAAATTTGTGGATGCCTGGAAGACACTAATAGGGATATGAATATTAGAGTATAGATGAATATTAACCATGCTAATTATTTTTTCATTTAGGTGGAAGCTTTGCAGAATGAGAACCTGATGGAAAATGGGAGGAAAGAACCAACAAGGACAAAGGAAGAGCGCTCCCAGTCATCAGAATGGTCAGTTCTGTTAAACAGACATTGATCTAAAGCTACATTAGATTATGTGTAGGTTGGCACGTTTTTTTTCTCCTCACTGTCTTCTGTGTTTTTGTGGTCTTGTATTACTGCAGGCCTCAAAAGCCAAGCTTTGACCAGTTCCTGGGCCAGCATAATGGACAGCGAGGAGGAGGAGGAGCACAGGGGCAGTACAAGGTCCCTGAACAACAGCACACTAGTCAGGGTAATTCCAGTAATTTATTGTCACCCTCATTAACTTTCCAGTTGTTTTAGTACGCAAAATATGTCGGAAGGATATGTGCACCAGTCATCTTGTGTACATGCTGTTAACCGCAAGTAGAAACCAGTTTTAAAGGGCTCAGTGTGTTCCAAGAAAACCTTGCCCATACCATTACACCACCACCACTACTAGCCTGGACTGATAAAGCCAGGCACATTGGGTCCATGCATTAAGCAGTTGTGTGTCAAGCAGGAGATTGGGTTTCTTAAATACTCACTGAGCAACCAAAATAATACAAGTGACAAATTAATGGAAAAACCAATGGCTATGTTATGCTACTGGGGTGATTATTTACACACCTACCAGCCATAACAGTTAAAGTGAATAACAATGAGTATTATTACTTTGTCAAGGGGTGGGGTTATATTAGGCATCAAGTGAACAATCAGTTCTTGTAGTTGATGTGTTGGGAGCAGGGAAAATGGGTAAATATAAGAATCTGAGTGACTTTAACAAGGGCCAAATTTTGATGGCTAGAGGACTGGAGCAGAATATCGCCAAAACGTTTTTGGGTTTTTCCTGGTATTCAGTGGTTAATACCTACCAAAAGTGGTCCAAGGAAGGACAACTGGTAAACTAGTGACATGGTTATGGGTGCCTAGGACTTGCTAATATGCTTGGGGGGGTGAAGGCTAGCCTGCCTCATCCAGTCCCATAGAAGATTCACAGAAGGAACTGTCTTGATGCTGGATACCACAGAACAGCTTAAGATGTCTTATGGTTGCCTCGACAGGTCAAAGCTGTTTTGATGGCTGTTTGGCGTAGTGGTTTTAATGTTATGGCTGATCAGTGTGTTGCTGGCATGCTTTGCCTCCACATAACCCCTTAGAATGAAGCATCAGTGCAAATCAACACAACATTTTTGTGACTGACACAATGTTTACAACATTCTTCTCACTTTCAATTTTCAATTTTATAATAAAATGCTGTTCCCTGTCTGTATAATATTTGGCAGGGGTACACAACTTTATTATGGAGGGGCAGTATCCAGCACAGCTTGGTGGTTTCTCTACTAAAAAAAGCCTTCTAATGTCACTTAACAGGTAAATTGTGTTTAAATAGTGAAACCTCCAAGCTGTGCTGGACACCAACCTGCTTGTGAACCCCTGCCCTAATACATGCCATATAATGTAGTACATGACATTGTGCCGAGTAAGGCAGTACCATTTTGTGAACACTAGAGGGCACTGAGCACTAATATTACATCAGCATGTCTTTATGCGCTGGTATGATTCAAGGTTTCATGTTCTGGAAGATTGGAGTCTGACACATCTTGGTGATTTCTGTTCAAATGCATGTAATATGTGTGTCTAGAGAATGAAATATCTGACAATTAATTATTAAACTGCACTAGACGTATACTGGACACTGTACTATAGTATTAAAATGTATTTATTGTCTTTCTGTTGCTGTTTAAGAAATACAAAGCATATGCATTATAACTGATGCATGTCTGTGTTTGGCATAGATGCCTCATGGAGCAGTAAGCAGCAGCAGCAGCAGCCATCATCAGAGTCCTGGCAAAAGACTGCTGCACTGGACATTAACAGAAATATCCAGCCAGCACCTGGCAGTCGTAGAAGGTTTGTGTGTGTGTGTGTGTGTGTGTGTGTGTGTGTGTGTGTGTGTGTTTGAGTTTGTCTAAATGTGCAAAGTATTGAGGCTTTTGTGGCTTTATTGCGGCATCCGCTATCATGTTGAAGTACCCACATCTCCACTGAAGCATTACGGATTCCATTTTCGTGGCTGAAGCTGCAAGCAGGGAAATGTGTGTGAATGAGAGTGTGGCTTCTGCTCCTCAGGTCTGACTCCATAGAAAATGCTGGCGCAAAGTCATCACAGTCCATCTCACACACAGACATACAACAACCTCCATCACCAAACAGGTACATACAATGGCGTGCTCTCCCTTTGTCTCTTTGTCGCACTTTGTCTTTGTCTCAACCACAAGGGGGCACTCTTTCTCAAAGTTTAGCTCTCTTTTTCCAACCACACCCATGTCTTTTATCTATTTATTTATTTATTTATT
>JAOVVF010000048.1:3761335-3784736 GCA_028565595.1 Duopalatinus emarginatus
GCTCTGATTGTAATGTTTTATTCACTTTAATTTTCTTTCCTTTAAATCTATATGCACGAATAGCATGAATATCCATGAATGTTTTTAAAGAACCACACTGTCCAGTAAAATCCTCTGCATAACTGATGTCGGATTATTTTCTGTATTCATGTATAGGTAGTTGTGTTGGCAACCGTTTGTGGGTTATAGTAACTGGAACCCGAAACCTACCATCATATTTATCATCTATTCTTGCACATTTTTTGGCTCTTTGCAGAAATTATACATGAGTCAAGTATTGGTTCCGTTTAATAGGCCTGGGTTCCTATTATGGTAGCTATTTCAAGCCCAAAAATTAGATTTACATTCGACGCGCTGCCTGTTTTTCTTCAAGCTTTAGGTCTTCCCAGGAAAGCAAAGCCTCCCTCGCTTCCTTCAACTATTTCTCTCTCCTCTTGTCTCTCTCAGCAGGGGCTAAAGCTGCAATTCCCCCTCAACACCCCCCCTCCCCCCAAAGCCGTTCACCCTTCCTCTCTCCTTCACCCATCTCTCTCTGGCTCTTTGCTCAGTGCCTTCGTCGCGCTGGTGGCTCGGTAGCTAACTGGATTAGGGCACAACAGAGCACCTTTCCTCTGTGCCGCTGGCCTTCAGTCTGCTCGCGCCGGCGTCTATTCAGCGCCGTGGCCGGTGCCGGGTACTGCGTGCGCAGGCTCGCCTCCATTGAGGCCGCCGTGTGTATGGAGGTTTATAGTGTGCATGCTCGGCCTTGCCCCTTTCCCTCATCAATCATCCGGCTCTGTGTTTGTGGGGGGGAGAGAGAGCTTCGGGCACATAGACAGGTCTCAATGCGCCTGTCAAACTCTATGAGAGAGAGAGAGAGAGAGAGAGAGAGAGAGAGAGAGAGAGAGAGAGAGAGAGAGATGTTTACCACACTCCTTGCATGGGTCACTTACGCCAGTCAAACGTTTGCAATACTCCAACAGAATTTGGAAACTTATTCAGATAATTATATTTGACATTCAGTTGAAAATCGTATGTTATTAAACTTGGCAAAAAGACAATGTTGTATTAACACATACAGTGTACAGAGAAAAAGCACTGAAACTGTTTATTCAACACGGATGAATTTTAACACAAACTATGCGTCATGGCCTATATATATCTGTATAAAAATTAGGAAGTGTTTTCTTCTTAATTTAAAAAAAACAATAAAGTCATAAAAACAGTGCTGTTGATTGTTGATTTTAGATATAAATCTAGATGCTGTACAGATAATGAAAATAATCTTTATGATAACATTCGCATGGCATTCGCTTCTCAGCAGCTGCTTCAAAAAAAATAAATAAAAGTGATGGTGGTAGTGGTGGCTCTCCAGGTCTGTCGACGATATAGATCACTTTCTCCTTTTTTCATCAGGCCTCAACAGTATGTCGAATTCTTCTCTCTGCACTTAACTTTTTTAATAACGATCTTCCCTCTGGCCGGAGGTCTCCTAGAGGAATACCTCAATCTGATTAGGGCTCTATTTTACAGCAGAGACGGCGGGGCGCAATAAGAGCTGGGCGCGCGGAAACGGGCCTTCACCCATCAGCTATTAGATCTCTATTAGCGACCTGTATCTCGACCAAGAGCCGAAATTAAACAATTCTTCAACCCGATCTGATGTCGATTCAAACCTCACAATCCCGCTTCTTCCCTTCTTTCATTTGCCATTTGATTCTATTAGGCAAAGAGCATAGGTGTTGAGAAAAGACAATGTTCATGTGCAAATGAAGCCATCCTGTTATGGAGACCACACTGGTGTGTGTTTCAGTGAATAAAAAAATGTCAAATGCAATAAAGCCCTAATTCATAGAGTTATTGTTATTTGAGGTGTTTTATAGGTCTACGTCATGAACACAATTTCTCATAGCAAAATAAATGAGGCCAGCAAGACTGCAGTGTAATGAATGTAAATAAAAAAACAAAACAAAAAAAAAAACACTTAACGAGAGAGCGCATATTTAATGATTATTCGTTTGGTGATGTTATTTTGGTCCACATTTCAACTATGAAACATAGCCTACATCATGGTTGGACTGCGTTAGACTATATTCCTACAAGGGTCCAAAACTGCACCATTTTGTCTGTGGGATTGTTCTTTATGTAACTTTTAGGGTTTATTTTGCGAATTTCGGTCTATTATGTAACTTTAATCATTTTAAAGGTTAGTTATAGCCTACCATGTCCACATTTTCAAGCTTTCTTGCCTTAAATATAGCACAACAACAAAGA
Source organism: Duopalatinus emarginatus (assembly GCA_028565595.1). Taxonomy (NCBI): domain Eukaryota; kingdom Metazoa; phylum Chordata; class Actinopteri; order Siluriformes; family Pimelodidae; genus Duopalatinus; species Duopalatinus emarginatus. The sequence goes on from JAOVVF010000048.1 coordinate 3,763,589, forward strand.
AAGCTGCAGAGCTGCACTGTACTTACTAAACAATGCATTAAAGTTCATCATTAGAATGCTCAAAAATAAGCTCCAGATGATAGCAGGGTGGAGATCTACAAGCACAGGTCTAAATTTAGTAATATTGCAATACGTTCACGTGATTACAGGCCTATGGCTGGTATTTGTAAAACCAGTGGCTTACACGTGTGAGTAAATTGCCCAACAGACTCAATTATATATTCATAAATCGCATTTTTCTATTTGTGCAGATGTCTAGTCTGTTTATTTATTTAAATTAGGGTTTGTAGTGGTTGCAGTCTATTGCATTACTGTAGAAAATGACTGATCTTGCATTAAAAAGTGTTGTTAGTCACACTTTAAACAAATGGCTTGGAAATACTTAGATCTTATCTCTAACTCAGATGAACAAACCGCGCAATAATAAACAAACGCGTTGTTTTTTAGCTATAAAAACATGTAGCTATGAAAGTGACTCGAGCACGTATCTCTGTTTATTCAGTCAAAAGATGGCCATTTATCATCGATAGAGACAGCGTCGCATTTTCTACCTAGTTCTCTCAGACCCGCTCCCAAATTCAGCATTTTTATGGAAAACCGCAGTCATTTTGATTGATGAAATCTAAAGATGTCCAGAACAATCCAAGAGCTCCCCGACTGCGGCGCTCCTACGGGGTGCTTCTCTCTGCGCATTGTTGCACTGACACACGGGGGGGAGCGTCGTGAGAAGACACGAAAAAATCGCGATTTCAGTGTAAAAAAAGCTCACAGAAAGAAAAAGGATTTCTTTACATTCACCCAGACGGGCAGTGGGAAAGTCGGAGAAAGTCTTTCCATTTTAGAAGCAAACAATACCACCTCAGTCTCACTTGACTCGTTCAGACCATAGCCCTGTGTACTATATGGCTTAAGACCAAAGAATGGGCTATTTATTAAAGTGATGGACTTCAGCATGTGCCTTTTAAAAGTATTCGTTTAAGATTCAAGAGCCCAGGATGGAGTTACTTTATAGTGTCCTTAAATAAGATAATTTGATTTGCAAAATGGCACTTTGGGGGTTTCCTTATGTGCTGATTTAACGGAGCACGACTCGTTGCTACATTTGCCACATAATTATGACTAAGAATGAGAAATATTGCATTGCAGTATGTCGTCCGACTCTTTCTTCTGTTTATTTCCGAACAAATACGATCCCCGGTGTGAGTTCATAATTTTTCATAAACCATCGCTCGCATGTTTTTTTTCCCCACCATGCACTATGAGAATTATTAGAAATGCCACCTGCTTAATTGTCCCAAATTGGCGCGTGCATTATTAATAAGGGCAATGCTCTGGTGCATTCGCCTTCGGAAATATCTTACTTAACGTCGCGTCACCCACGGGGAGTTTTTAATAAATCTCCCTCTATTTAACTGTGCCTTTTCCCCCCTCAGACTCCTCCAGGCAGACACAGGCTGTGTCGGGATCGCGTTCAGGACCAGCTGCTCCAAAATACAGACAGGCCCTTGTCAATTAGGCGCTGACAAAGCGCGCGCTCGGATCGCCCGAGGCTCCGCACTGTTACAGTCCCGGCAATTAGCGTCCATTTCTGTCGAGACCTCCACGGAGCGGTCAAATGGCAAAACATTGCAAAGCAAACGGAAAATTGGGCCTAGACTCATCGCTCACTGTGCAAAGACGAAAATCAAGGCCATCAGTGTAGCAGCGCTGACGGATTTGGCGCCCGATTTGTCTATTTTTTATTGGCCCATACTGGGCCTGAGGATATGTGCTTCAAGACATCATTTAGCTTACTTATCATTTAGTTGCTGTTTAGCTGGTTATAACGGATTAGGACTGAGGGTTTAACCGTAATTGACGCTGAAAAAAATGTCAAGCTAATCTGGCAACCCTGCAATAAATAGCCCAATAGCCTAATAGCAGTTGCGCACAAAACGGATTGAATTAAAAATGAAACTAGAAGTGATTTTGAGCCAACAGATCAAATATCATGACAAGCCCCATTGCTCGAACCCTTTGTAGCGGGTGTCAGTCCAAGCAGCTGGGGCTGGCCTTTGGCCTGCTGATGGTTAGGGGGTGATGGACCTCCGGACAGGCCCGGCCGGCAGATATAGTCTAGGTCAGAGAGGCCAATTGGTCTCCAACCGGACAAGTGAAGTCCCTCGGCTTGAGGCAGCTGAGCCGAACAAAACGACTCCAGCTCAGTCAGCCCAGGGAATCATTAATGGAAGCGTTTGTTTAACTAATTAGCAAGCTGGGCAGCCAAAGAGGGAATTTGTAGAGACAAGGCATTCAGTCAGTCAGAGGAACATCCAGAGCTCAGAGTACAGGACGGGGCCAGGGGCAGGGCAGCGGTGCATGTACATACTGAAGTTCAAGAACAGAACAAACAGGGCATCGCATTCAACAAGAAAACAAAAAAAGCAGGCTAGCGAGTCCTGATAGAAAGAAAGGGGGTATCTTGGTGTTAAATATGGGAAAGTTTGGGGAACGGGTCGAGAGGTCAAGAAAAGTCAACAAGAGAGCAGCGTTGATGACAGAAGGAATTTAGTATCAAAAATGCATAAATCTTTACGTGAGGGCAGAGAGACAATGAGCACAAAAGAGGGCGAGTGGCCGAGTGCACACTGATTTGTTTTTGGTTTAAAAAAAGAATTAATGGATTGGGCTGAATTGTTAACATATAGGCTAACACAAAACGGATGGAGGGTAAAAAAAAAAAAAGAAAGAAAGAAAAAGGGTTTCCTTACGGCCTTTGTCAGCAAGACCGCTTAATCTTGATGGACTACCCACACATCTATGACCACACAGGGCATTCTGTAGGTTAGTTAATAGATGCAAATCTCTGATTATGGACTATAATAATCCATGGGTGGATCATAAAAAGAGGAACAAAGACTTGTAATTACAGCAAATCTCAATCACCAGCTATTGCTATTACATTATATGAAGGTGAACAGGCCTATATCTGGCAGTATGACTGACCACACAGTGAGGTCTATGTCATGACCACTGATGAGAACTCTGTGTGACCTCGAGCACTTTCTCAGCGCTATGCTAATAGTCCCCCTCCCTTAGTAACCCTTGTTAGTCCTCTGTCCCTACAAACGCCGAATTCCATAACTCTTCATGAGAAGCATTATTAGGGAAATCCTTCCTTTTTGACAATTTAATAGTGCGAACAGATCATGTGTGTGACAACGGCCATTCATCTCCACTCACAAAGAGCAGGCCTCTGAGCCTTCGTGTCCAGTTCAGTTCACAAGGCCGGCACTGTTCCGCATTAATAGCTATGTTTATGAAACCAATCATAATTAAGTGTATGTAGGCCTAGTTGAGGATGCGTCAGATTTCATAATTAAATTAGGTTCTAGTGTGGCCAAGCCTCCATTCCTTATTTTTGAAGAGGACAGGCATACAGGGTAAAATGCCTTTTGTTGAATTAACATGCATTGTTTAATGAACTGTTACACTTTAAAAACAAACTCTTGCATTATTTCCATATTTTCTTAAGCGTCGCACTAGTGCGTCCAGTGTGACTTTTAACAAACTAGGAGTAATTGTACTTTAAACCTCAGCTATGAATTCTTTTCTGAATCGGTTTAACAGTTTCAAAGCAATTTTGCAGCATCCTCCAGTGGGACTAACAAGGCAGAAAAATGGATCCTTCGTGGCCTCACCTTTGGGAGCGCCTCAATAACAGAGACATCATCTCCACACCAAGCTGTATAATTTTTAATATATATGCAATAAATGTTCAATTTGTTGCCTGAAAATGACGGGAAATAATTTCGTCATATTTTAAAGGCTTTATTACAGCCGTGTTTTCGCTCCAGCTCCTTTGTGTTTGATTAAGTCATTCGAAGATTGTGTTTGATAAGTTAATAACGATGCTGATATGATCCTCTTGACATTAAATTCTCCATGGGGCAGTTAGAAAAAGTGCTTCTTGAACATAAAAAAATCCACCTTGGCCTATTTGCCCAAGCCTGTCAATAATTCATTTCGTAATTTGATGTCTTTATAGGTTCTAAAATCCCAGTAGCCCGATCTCATTAAAATATATGCAGACAGCCTATATTTGTTAATTAGAAATAGCCTATACATGTCAGATAGGGGGCAGGTCATCACGTTGTTGGGTATTTGAAACCATCTTCTCTATATCAGCTTTATGGCACAAATTATATTTATTCTTAATTTATTTAATTTAATAGAGGTATTTCTGGGTGTTAGTCCTGAATCTTGAATTATATGTACTCATCTAATACAACTGATAAGCTAATCATTAACCACTTAATAAGCCAAGCTTTAATAACTATATATGTGCAAATGCTAGAAGATATAACAATGGATGTGATCTATATAGCCGTTTTTACAAAATATTTTATAATACGACAAAGATTTACATGCAATACAAAGTAATTTCTGCCCCTGCAGCTCAGTTTACGGAAAATTCAGGTTTTAGATCTTGATAAGTTTTGATAATGAGCTGATGAAATGCATCGAGGTTTTTGGGATTCAGCTGCAAATACAGACCACATCCGCCCCTGATTTTTTAATGTCGTTTCCACTTTGTTCCTACAAATCACCCAATGCACATCCACCCAGTCGTTCACATCTCTCAGAGCATTCAAGATTTTACAGTAAATGTATCTCATCAGTTTGCGCATATAGTGGAAAAAAAACACTTCTATGTGCTTAAAAATGCTGCTTTTTCCACTAAAAAATATTGACAAGAAGTCATTCGGGGTGGTCCAACAGTTAGGGATCACGTTAATAATCTATAATAAATAAAATAAAAAGTATTTTTAAATTAAATTCTATGAGAAATAAACAGAAAGTTGTAAAATTAAAATATGATTAATATCTGGAACATAATTTAAGATTCTTCTCTATTTCTAGGTCTCTATTTAAATGTATGATACTGGCCATGTCAAAATATGTACAAAATATTTTTTTACTTGAGACTTGAGACAAAATATTTTTTACATTATTATTTCATATTATTTACACAACCGTGCTTTAAAAAATATGCTTTTAAAATATGCTTTTAAGAAATAAGTAATCACATGACTAAAGGTAATTTTATAAAGATTTTCTAAATAGCATCTAAAAAAATAGATGCTTTTTAGAAAATATATATAAGATTACCTTTAGTCATGTGATTACTGATAATATAGGCATGTTATAGCTATGCACAGGCCTATATACGGATTTAAAAAACAAAATACAAACGTATGCAAAATAGAAATATTTTCACTAGTGATCTCAAACTTTTAGGTCTAGGTGAATATCTCAAGGCTTTGTTTTATGGCGACTGAAAAATAGGTTACAGACGTTTTTGTCTGTTTTACTTTCGCCAGTTCATTCAATGTTCCTTTAAATCTAAGTGAATAAAGGCGACAGTAACAATAGTCGGTGTCAAACTAGAAATCCGTGCAACGCCTCGGCGATTTGCGGTGACAATCATGAGCTCATCAATTAAATGTGGTCAGGTCAGCTAAGCAAAGTTACAAGACTAATGTGGGCAATGTAAAAGGCTAGTAGCGACTTATTTTCTTTCAGCCAAATGCGAATTAAATGTTGAGTAAAAAGAGAAAGGCACATAAGCCGACACAATAAAAATAGCTCATCTTAAATCTAAAATTATTTTGATCGTAGTCATCTTGATTATTTTTTCTGATTTTAACCTTAGCTAACAGTTAAAAAAAAGCGAATGTGCCGAGAGAAATGTACATTTTTATACTTGATTTAAAATGTATAGGCATTCAGTCTATTTAAACATGATTTATGTGCCCCTTTAACCCGATTTAACTGATTGTTTAAGCTTAAATCTCAGAAGAAAACTGGTGCTTTTGAGGTTTTGCGCACTATTTGTTTCTTTCTTTAAAGCCTTCTGTCGGAAATCGATTTACCGCATCGCCTTTCTTTTATTTCTCCGCGCTCTTGTCCCGATTTTCATCCGTTTCGGTTCTTTCCACTCCCTGTTTGTTTAAACCTCTTTATTTTCTGGGGTGCGATACAGCTGCACAGAGAATAGCTACTACAGTCCTCTTTTTCCGACACCAGCGCATTCCGCCTTTTTTGCGAAGGTACAGCCTTTGATTTCTCTCCCTTTTGCGCTCTTTTTATCGGCTCTGACTTGTCACGCCGTAGCCGCTTTTGTTGGTTTCTGTGCCGAACAGACGGAAAGACCGGAGTGATGGATCCGTTTTTGAAAAAGGAAAATAAAGGTTAAGGGTGGAAAAAGTTAACTGGTTGCCATAGCATTTATTTCAGTTCAGCGAAACTGTCTGAAATGTTTAGTCGCTGATTAGTTGTCCGACTGCCAAATAGCAACAGATAAAAATGAATACGCACCGACTTTAAAAGTCCTAAAGTTATAACAGCATCTGTATTTTCTAACAGGGCAGGTTTTAATAGTTTTTTGTTTGTTTGTTTGTTTTAATAATTATTGTTTTTTATTTAATAAAAACACCAAAAAAGAATAAATATTAAGGTAAATTTAGCACAGATGTAAAAGATAAAAGATGTCTATTCCGACATCACTAGTGAATTGAAATAGACTTGACAAAGGGTTATGTTAATGTATTAAACAACTATATTATAAAATAAAAATAAATACAAATAAATATATATTTAAGCACAAATGCATAGTTGTTTAAGAAATTATTTAAGAAATAGAAAAAAATAGAAAAAGCGTTTGCAGAAAGAATAAAAAAGTAGAAATAGTAATTGTGCATCCGTCATTATGCACGGAGTGCGCAATATGAAATCATACTTTATAGTTATAATAATAATAATAATAATAATAATAATAATAATAATAATAATAATAATAATAATAATAATAATAACGTGGGTGTTTAATTTGTTTAATATTTGTGCTAAATATGCGTTTCTATAAAACAGTACTAGTTCGCATTATTGCGCATCTTTGAAAAAAACAAACTAACTAACTAACAAACAAACAAATCCACCCGATGTTTGTTCTTTATCAAACGCTTATAAATCATGTGTTTTGATCTAAAAGCGGACCATGCAAGGCAGTTTAATGTCTCGATCCCTCTGAGGATAGCGCCTTATTTAGAGCTGCTTCGCCACGCAGCCTTAATGATCACGGCAATGCAGAGAAAACGTGTTGGCAGAAGAAAAAACGCATCGCCCCACCAACACCAACCCTCAGATCAAAAACACTCAAGATTTTCCAACCCACGAAAATAAACATTATACAGGTTGCGCGAATGAAAAAAAAAACAAGGAAAGAAAAGAAAAAAGATGGACGAGAAACATTAGGACGGACATGTTACTTACAGAGTCTTCATGCATCTTATTCCGTCTCCTATGCTGTCATATGTCCTACAGTAGCGCTTACAGTACTGTTTGCTCGCCTTTTTTCTGGCAGATTCACTTTAACAAGTGGAAACTTTGTGTCCTTCTGCGCCATTTTATACATGATGAGCCGTCAGTAATGGGATTATTAAACAAGGACGGTTTCAGGCGCTGGCGTTAACCTTTTTTTAATGCCTAATTAGGTTTTGCAAAGAAATAATTAGATTTTGCGTCGCGTACACATTGCCCGTATTTTTAACTGGCGCGGAAACACTTGCATCACGACAAGAGCTCCTTGTCGATCACCTAAAACAATATACATTCGGTGTCAGTGTACACAAGATGATTTTAAAATATGCTGTGATCAAATATTGTACATAAATTAATTAGGTTTCGCAGATGGCCGCAGCATCCGTGCTACTGCAGTGCAGAGAGCGCCCTCTGCCGGCCAAGGTCCATGCCAAAAATATACACTCCCAGGCCAAAAACATGGCGTAATGCACCATTTCCAAGGCCAGGTCCTGAACTTCAAAGCTTTTCCTGCTTTAACACTACTGACTCATCAGCAAATTAGCAGAAATATAATAAGAGGAGTCTTAAAAGGTTAGAACTGAGGGCATCAGGATGACATGTCATTACTTTTGTGTATATATTTTAACTGGGGGAAAATATTCTAATTTATATATTTGACACAAAAAAGATGGAGCTTTGTGGAAAGAACCCTCACTGCTAACCCTGTGTATGTGACACTAAGAACCTAATATAATATAAAGCTCCAGACATAAATGTGTGTCGACTACAAGTTGACCAAACAGTCTACTACACCCCTAATTTACCTTCTGGGGTTAATAAAGCCTTATCTTATCTTATCTTATCTTATCTTATCTTATCTTATCTTATCTTATCTTATCTTATCTTATCTTATCTTATCTTACAGTCTACAGTTTATGTACACTGTGAACAAAACAAGGTCCTGAAGCTCACAGACAGTTTATTTAGATCTAGAATTATTTCCAGCATGTTATCAGCTATAATATGCAGGACACTAAGACCAGGATCAATAGTCTTTATTTTATATACCTGGTCCAGCATCTTATAAGTTACTGACGATGTGGTGAGTTAAGAACAAGTGAAGTGCAGGAATCATTAAAACTGTCTGGATCATTGGATGTCCAGGACTTGAAGAACCAGTGGTAGAGATTCTAGAATAAGATAGACATAGATATTACAATTTATTGAAGAAGAAAGAAATATAAGTAGAAAAGTATAGAAGAATAAATAAGGCAATAAGCACTTCAGAATTATTATTATTATTAACTCTGCATATATTTCACTTATCCACACTTATATTATTATTATTATTTCATTTATTCCTTTGTCCCACTGCACAGCTCCTTAGTATCTTACTTCTAGCTCCATCTAGTGGCAGTTTACAATGAATGCTTTGTAGTAAGTTCATCTAACCACTGAAAACATTATACATTTTTTTACAGATCCCAAAATAAGTTATTAGTCAATCTAACCACTAAGCTGTTTAGGATTAAAATAAACCATCCAAATGGAAAAAGGGGGGAAAATGAGTCAGGGGTGTATATTTCTTTTTTGGCTAGGTGTCTGTAAAGTGAGAGGCAGATTCCTAAGGGGAGGTGGCTGCTGCAATCCAGTCTTCGCTACATAGTCTGGCAAACCCAATGAGGTTTATTAGGTGTTTATTAGAAATGGCAGGAACTAGCAGTCTAGATTAACGTAAAAAGTTCATGTTAGTGCTCTGGTTTTAAAGATACCCAGCTCAGCATCATGCTCTCCATAAAACTTGCAACCCAAAATACAATAAAGGTAAAATTTAATTTATACATTAAATTTAACTATACAGATTATACTATACAGTTCCAGGCTCATTTCCCATCCACACTCTCATAACTATGAACCTTCTTGTTAGTTTTACTCTAGTTGCTAAATAATCATATCAGTACAGAGTAATATTATTTAATAATATAATATGCCGTATAAATTACTGGATAATAAACTGTGGCTTAAAGGGATTAAACAAATACAGATATATTCCATTCACCAACAGAGATGAATGTTTACATCCCACCAAACAAACAACTCTAATAGAAAATGATTTTATTTCTATCTGTCTTCAGTGTAAAGAGTGTTCACATGACTGTTTTGCTGTATTCCAATATGTATTTGCTCGAGACCTATTTCTGTCTATCTGATACATTTCGGATCTGGATGACTGAGGCATACGTTTTCAACAAGTTCTCCTTTATGTGAAATGTGACTCATAAAATCCTGGTTTACATCAATGTCTTTTTCCTGTGATCTTCGATTCTGGAGATGAAAATATCACATAGCCTTCATCCTGGCTTTCTGGTGTAAATTTGAAACCTCACAAAAACAAATCAAGATCCTGGTTCAGGTAGTAACCACCTCGTTGCCTTCCCTGGAATTCCCTAAGAACCTTTGCATTTGGTGAGCTGGTGGAGGCCATCGTTGATCAAACTTGATGAAAAATTGTGGATCGGTGAAGGGTCCACCATATACAATTGCCTGCAGCAAATAAACCAGTACCACCACCAGGCAGGAGATCAGGAAGAATGGCACGAATGGACGGAAATGAGTCCAGGCTACTCCACAGACATATCCCAGACCACCATTATTCCTGTAATGGGAGGTGCGACGGGAGGACTGCATATGCTGACCGGATAGAGAACAGTCTTGAGCAGATGATGAAGAGATAGCTTCAGAATCCATGCAAGACAGGCTTTTCCAAGGTGATGCTCTAAAATACAATCCGTAAAAATGTAATAAAAAAATCCAAAAATTGGTTTTAGCCTGAAGGAATTACACAGTTATAATATTTAGTCTTTCAGCCATGTAACATCCATCACAAAAATGATATTTGTATTACAATTTGCAGATCTTATGTCCTTGAAAAAAGAGCTTATCTCTGTATATGTAGCTCGTTCCAATTCATCATCTGTGTCTCATAGTTTAATATTCTTTCAGCATAATTCATGGCCTAGGTAAACTTTCCAGGTCCCGCCGTGCTCTTTCAGCAAAACTACTGACTAATATCTTCTCTGTTTTCTTTTTCTCTTTACTGTTCCTTCTGCAGCTGAAGTGTCTTCTTGAGGTGACAGGATGGTTTAAACAGCACTACTAGAGCTGTGCCGTAAAGCCTGGCACTCCTGCTATCCACGGCTCGTAGAAATGTGATACAGAGAGACGAAGAGAAAATAAAAACGTGATAAGACATCTAAGTATATTTAGCTGCAAATGACAGGAACATATGGAGGAAAGCATGTGGCTGGAGACGAGGAGGAATTTGACCCTTTGAATGTTCTTGCATTGACAGAGGTTAAAAATCTTGTTCTAAGGTTCTCGGAGATCAAATCCTTCACTTAACTGAATTACATACAGCTACACATTAGTCCTGAAAGAACATTGTTTAATTTCACTGTATACTATACACACACTATATATAGTTACAATGACAACAAAATTCACCTGACTTGACTGTCATTGAACCTTATGTATGGCTAACACATAAGAGATCAATAGCAGTCATGCAGTCATGTCTGTAATTTTAGATATTAGATTGTGTTACATTAGGCATTAGGGCATGTTAGGCGAAGGAAAGTGTCTGAGTGAGAAAACAAGTTGCACCATATATTATGCAGCTCTTACAGATCTTTACTTGTAACATATCCACATAGTTGTTATTCCACAGGATTTATGTTGCAGCATGTCTTTAATACTTTGTGAGTCTGAAGTTGACCTCTTTTAACTTTGGCATGTTCATCAGCAGATTTCCAGAAATGTTAAGGTGACTTTAAAAGTGATGTCATTACCATTTGCTATTATGTTCCTGGACTGTTCTGTTTTAAAAGTTATAAGCAAATGTTACAGATATATAGCACTCCGGCATGGACATAGCCTGCACAAAGAACCAAAGGACTCATGCACTTGAGACTCAGTAAGCTAATTACAATATTTGCATGGTTTATTATTTATCTGCACCTCATCTCGTGGGTGTTTGTGCATGTGTGTGTGTGTGTATGTGTGTGTGGGCTGCTAGCTGAATATAAATGTATGACGTAATTATTTATTACTTTTTATAGTACAGCATGGGGGCTTAGTGTATTTTTCATGAACATGCATGTGGGATATCAACACATCATTACAAGCCATTGTACACAACTAAGGAACTATTTCTTGCATAGTAGCCAAGGTAAGCATGTTTCGATAGATTTGAATGATGTAGCCTATAAGGACTGAAACACATAATCAAATTAAACTCTACCTTTGCACAGCAGTATTAACAAAAACCCATTATCATTAGCCTACTTGCTATTATTGTACAGGTGCTGAATAAACAAACAGTAACTGGCGCTGGCTGTAGTTTCTGCTGAAGTGGCTCATTTGGTTTCAGCGTTGTTGTTCTTTTCATCCTTGTCCTCAGTAACCTTAGTATTTTGTCATTGGTGTTTGTTTTCTTTGAAATATTACTCGCCTTTTTGTGCTTGCCAAATGTGTAGGTGGCATCTCTGCCTAGAGTCTGTAATACTACCTTCCTTATAGGCCAATCTATTGTTCAAAACCTATTTATTAAATAAATTATTTAAAATAATTATAATATAAAAAGTCTGTCCCTACACCATTATTTTACACAAATGTATTACTATTTATGTATTCATCTTATTTTCCTTTTTTTTTATTCATTTTTGTAGGAACCAGTGTAAAGCTGGGGTTTGTAACGCCCTGCCATGAGACCCCCTACTCTGCACAGTTTAGATACTGTAGATTAATGCAGCCAGAATTAAGTGACAGTTCCCTTATGCATTTGTAATATATTATTTGCAGTGATAAAAGTGGTGGTTTACCTGGCCTTTGCATCCAATATATGATTATAGCTATGTGCAACTTCTCTAATTGTGTGTATGGTTTGCACAGATTGGTTAAATGTGGATTCCTCTGTGTAGAGGAAGGTCAATTGCATGACTTTCATTTAAGGCAATATATTGGAAGTAGGGCAATTTTTTTATCGCTATTACACCATTTGTGATTTCTGCTTGTGATGAAACAAAAATATTTATCCCAGTAATATGATGCTGATTAACGGTGCATCATCTAGCTTACTGGCACTCAGCTATGACTAACTACTATGACTAAAAATAGATAAAAGCTAATATATCAGCAGCTCAGATGAAGGCAAGGCGGGTTAATTTCTACAGTAACAGATCATTTATGGGGACGGTAATAATAGTAACAGCTACTTTTCACATCTGCTATGATTTGTCCAAAATTGTGGACTCATTTGCAGTGCACTAGCCCAGAGGAGGGGTTTATAATAATGTTTAAATAATGTTTATCGGTGTTGGGAAACAGAGGGATTTATATTTATCAAGAGCTGTTGAGACAGCTTGAGTGGGATTCGAGCTTGGCCGCCGAATTTGCGGTCTAAACGTGTCCCTTGCACAGCTGAAAACTCAATCACCAGTAGCAAAATGAGGTGGAATGGCTTCAAGGGTAGTGACTTGGTTGGGAAAGTTGTTCACCCCAATGTGGGACAAATCATGACCAAGCCCAGATGCCGATTATTTATTTTGGCGAAGCTCCACCCCCAGGCCAGTGAACCGAGTGTGCCGCTTAAGCAGCTGAAGCCTCAACTGCCAGCGGTAGAGTGGGGGGTTTTGGCTTCGAAGCCAATGACTTGTGTGATGGAGTGGTTCACCCTAGCATGGGACGAATCACAGAAAAGCTTGGAGGCTGATATGCAGATGAGCAAGTAGGGAGTAGGGAGGTCCTTCCCAGCAGGGAAAGAAGCAGAGGTGAAAAGCCCGTTGGGCTGAGAGAGAAAGCGCAGTGACTCTTCCAGCATGGAGAGAGGTGCCTAGAGAGAAAGAGAGTCACACCACATACCTGACCTTTCCCTAAAATCAGTTTTTACCTGACCTTCTGACCCTCTTTGAGGCTCACCATTACCTGTGACCCTGAACACTCACCTCGCACACAGAAGTCTAAAGGAGTACAGGCTGAATCTCTGCTTAAATAGAGACTCTGCTTAAATAGAGCCTGATTGCCCCTGGGCATATTGGGAGTTGTAGTTCCGCTTCAGCGCCGCTGACTACAACTATGCCTGCGCCCAGTGGTGACCAGCTGGTGTTGTCAACCGATTCATTCCTAACAATGTCTAACAAAATGTACGGAGAGTGTTGATCTACAAGAACGTGTATTTAAAAAAAGTGGTCTCTCAGTGGTAAAGTGGTAACTTTATGTTTTCTCACAGGAAAGTTTTCAGGAAACAGGATGTATTGCTTTGGGTTTTTTTTTAAATCAACTGAATTTTTTTTTATTAAGTTAGAGAAAAAAAAAATATTCTATTATAATAATATTTATAATATATGTAATATCTATTTATATTTAATTAAATTTAATTTAATTAAATGTAACTTTATGTCATTATACCAAAACACAGTCGTACAACATAATAAAAAACTGTCAGGCTACTTCTCTTGTACAGTTACAAAGAATTAAGTATAATACAAAAGTAAACAATAGAAATAAAAGTAAAACTAGTACTATAGATATAATTTAAATTATTGATAAAATTAAAATATAAATTTAATATAGATTTGTTTATTGAAACAAACAATTTTGAAAAGCAACTCTAACATGAAAATATGATAGAAATTAAAAAAAAATTAGTTTATTCACATATTTAAAAAATAGATATATCTATTTAACACATTTGCCATATTTAGTAGTACACATTAGATAATTACAAATAAGCAGTTTATAACAGTCAATAATCTTTGAAAAAACATATTCACCACAAATTTGATTAATACTGTGAGAATAATCTCATAGCTATATTGTACTGTATGTATCTCTATTTACTTATTTACTTTACTTAAGTCTCAGTTGCTATGTCTGTGTTCGCCTCACTGACGGTTGCTTCTGTATCCACTGGTGTATTGCTTTTTTCCTCAGGGCCACCCTTCTCTTCATCTGCAGTCCCCTCTCCTTCCCTTTCTTCTTCCACCTCAGCATTCTCTTGTTCTTCTTCTCTCTTCTGTTCTTGTTCTTCTCCTCTCGTCTCTTGTTCTTCTCCTCTCTTCTGTTCATCTGCACCCTCTACATCCTCCGCTAGTTCAACCTTGTTTTCAGCCTCGCCTTGTTTCTTGCTTTCCTCCGCCTTCTTCTGCTCCCTCCTCTCTTGTTCAATCTTGGAGAGATGCTGGCAGAGTGATTGAACGTAAGTGAATACGCTGAAAGGGTCTGGCTTGCTCCCCATTAGTACCATATCTGATACGTCCAAGAGAGGGCAGCAGTCAGCTAGCGATCTGAGGAAAAGTGATCCAAAGACATGAGCTAAATTTAAATACTTTCCAAGCACTCTTAACACTAGAAGGGCATTATATGACTTAATATTAGGTTGCAGATATAGAAACCGTATTTAAAATATAATACAACTAATGAATAAGTAATTGCTTTGACTACATTATGCTACTTGCGAAGGCTGTGTATGTGCTATTAGAAAAAATTGTGCTTAATGTACCCACTCATGTGGTGTAGTTGATGGTTCTAAAGTCATAACAAATTTAAATATTAGATTAATTCTCTTTGGTATTTTTCATTTAGACATACTCCGCCATGCTGAATGCCAGGGTGAAGTTCTTCTCTCGTTCACTGGCTTTGAGGGAGGAGAAATCAAAAGCAGTGGGGAAGAAGCGGTGAACAAGTGCACAGAAGGCCAGGCCATCGCTCCAGGATGAGGAAAAGTTCTCTATGGAAACACCCTGGAGACACACAATACCCCACAACAACCCACAACAGTATATTGAGTTTGAACCATTTAATCTGTGTTCACATTTTAACTTTCTAATATACTAAATAAGGTGGAATAATGAAACACTACTATAAGGTATAACAGATCTTCTAAGGGCTTACAGTTAAACAGACGTTGCTATCATGGTTTAAAAAGATTCATAGTTTATTATTAGATTGTCACTGTCAGACTAAATGATTAAAATTTTAAACTGAATTTGCATTGCTCAGCTAGGTAGGTTGTAAACTAGCCAGTATACCTAGCAACAAATGTAGCATGCATATTACACAGTATGTAAAGAATAACTGTTATAATTTGTTTTAACATAATACCTATGGTATCGGTAATGTATGGATAATTACCACCATTATTTTGATAGGAATTTATTTATATTTAAAGGGCAGTCTTTAACCCCATCACCCAATCAGTAAATATGCACGTGAAACAGAGGGGGATTTTTGTTTTGTTATTTATAATTTTTTTAAATAGAATATATTCATGGCATCTTCAAGGAGTGTTGTAAATAAAATTATAATTTATCTTATTTCAGTAGTACAAAAAAGTGGTTGGTATTTTACCATTTTATTCTAGTGTTAGCATTATTAAAACTACATAAGAACTGATTCATTAAGACATCCTCTTATGTCTGTCTCAAACCTGTATTTCAACAGCTAGCATTTACAGTTGTAGTTTTGAAATTGCTTTATATATTTATGTATTTTAAAACCGCCAACTCAAGAGACTTGGCAGAAATCAAGCTAATTCCTGTTATGCTGGCGAACAAATGTGTGCTGAAAGCCAAAAACAAAATAATCATAAGAAGATAACTGAATGTGGAGGAGATGGAAAAATTCCTTCATATTATTTGAAATCCACTGGAGATATTTACTATTTTGTCTTTACTGTCAAATATTGGCTAATAAACCAATGATTATTATTAATTCTAAATTATTTTAAAAACAAAACAAGCTTTCTTTAACAATTTAACAACTGCCCCCAAGGTTTAAGACAAAGATTGTCTGTCTGGTCCAATCTCACAGAGGATCCACAGAAGGATCGGTTGCTAATGTTGCTGCATACTACAGACACCACAGAACACCTCAAGAGACCTTGTATTGTCATGTTCATGCTTTGTTCTGGCAGGTGGTGTTAATGGAATGGCTAATCGGTGTATACCCCTAAACAAATGTGTATGGTGATTATGTTGAAAAATACTGGAATATGTCCACATTCTCACCTCATAGTTCCGTGTTTTGCTGACACACCAGTGGAGGATTTTCTGTTTGATCGTTGCCCCCACAGATATACCTCCTGACGTCTTTTGGACCTTAAAATTGCGAACCGCTGGAGTCCTATAACAAGCCAAAACAGCCTGTATTCATCCATTCGATAAATACAGACATACTTCAGACGAAAACCCCAGCAACACACAGCAGACACAAACAGAGTGAAAACAGACACGTTATTTCTAACACTAGTATATTCACACCACCATGCATTTATTTTATTGAAGGCGATAACAGAGAGCAGCTAATTAATTATATGACTGTTTTAATAGTGACCGCAACATGCCTTTGTGGGCTTTATGTAAATGCACAAATATTATGATTACTATAAATGCTAATGTATATGGTTATATGATTGTTTTAGGATAATAATGATGATGGTGATGATGATGATGATGATGATGATGATTATGATTATGATGATTAAGATGATGGTGAGGATGATGAGGTGTTAGTAACTCACGAATCTTGTTGAAATTTTGCCATGGCGTCTCTTCTGGCTGAAGGCCTGGCACCCCGCTGGCGAGAAGACATGGATGGTCTGGGAACAGAGGAGGAAGATGCAGCTCCACTCTTTCCTTTAGGCTTCTCCTGTTTATCTCTGGTGCTTGCTTTCTTCAAATCAGCCTTTGCTTCATCTTTGGCTTTTATTTCTGTCTCCGCTACCTTTGCAGCCAGGTTTTCAGAGTCAGCAATTTTGTCTTTCTTGTCAGTTTTCTCTTCTTTTATACATGTTTCATCAGTTTTTATTTCAGCTTCATGGCTCTTTTTCTCCTGCTCTGCTACTTTTGTAGGCAGGTTTTCAGAGTCAGCAATTTTCTCTTTCTCATCTGTTTTCTCTTCTTTTACACACGTTTCGTCAGGTTTTATTCTAGCTTCACTGCTCTCTTTCCCCTGCTCTACGACATTTGCTTTATTCTCCCCGACTTCTTCATTTCCTGCTTTATTTGTGTTGATCTCTTTTTCCTTTTCATCATTCTCTTTCTCCTCTGCTTGTGTCTCAAGCTCCTTCTCTCCATCTTTGTTTCTGTTATTGTCACCCTCAGCCTTGCCGTCACTCTCGCTCTTGGTGCTTTGTGGATTTGGTTCTTTCTCTCCGTTCTCCTCGTTTGTCCTACCTGTGGTGTCACTGGCTCCGCTTAAAGACTCTTGTCCACTTAAAGTGTCTTGTCCACTATGTGTCTCTTCCTTAGGGGATTCTCCTGTGGCATCCTGTGAAAGCCCCATCAAGTAATAGTTATATCTGGCAGCAAAAAATACCCCAACCTTTTAAGCACAGCTTATTATAGTACTTAAAGTATTACACAGAGTGCTTGGGGCCAGTTGTAGGCTTGTGGTTAAGGAAGCAGTCTTGGGATCAGAACATCCTAGGTTCAAGCCTTGCAACTGAGAAGATGAGACTGAAGTGCCCGTGAGCAAGGCACCTAACCCACAAAGTTAGGGGACAGGTGCTGCTTACTGCCGCTTAGTGTGTGTTCACTAGTGTGTGTGTGTGAATGTTTTACTGCTCAGATGTGTTAAAATGCAGAGGTCAGTTACACTGCATAGTGGTCAAAAGACTAACTTTCACACTTCACTCACTTATGTATATTTTGTGCAAGGTGAAATCTGCACCCGATTAATGGTTCCAGGTGTCACATAAGGTCATGACTGGTAATAAATCAGCCACAGACATTCCTCTTGATAAGCAGGTGTAAGTACGCACACATGTCAGTGCATACCAGCTAGTCAGTAAAGTACAAATATAGATTTCTGGTATTCTGGTAAACAAGCGCTCAGGACAAAAAATTCTACTGAAATACCAGAATGTGGAGGAGATCACTGTACAGCCTTTCAGATGATTTTCTGTCATGTAGAAATATTCCAGGAGAGCCATTGCTGTCTAACTCTGAGCCATAAATAAAATATCTAAACTCCTGCAACATCTGTAACGCTTTAAGATGGCCTACATGTGTTACTATTAATCTGTAACTAAATGGAAGAAAACTTCTAAAAGACTAAAAAACATCATGCAAAAACATCAAAACATGATATGATAACATAGAAATGTTTCAAAATGAGTATTCTTACCATGCTCTTCTCACCCTCCACCTGACTGGCCGGTGCAGAAACGTCCATTTACTCAAAATTCTTACAAGATCGGAACAAGTTCTCCGTATGCCCTTCTTTATTCTGTCTTCCCCCTTTGCAGACAGGCTGTCCTTAAACTAAACTGCATCTGTCTCTCACTCTCTACCTCCCATCTGATCTCTTTCTCTCTCTCTCTCTCTCTCTCTCTCTCTCTCTGACCTTTATAACAACACATGCTACAGAAATAGGCAGTGTAGTGTTGGCAATAGTGGCTCAGCCAAATCCCTGAACAGCTGCTACTGTTGGAAACCAAGACAACATACAGCACATACACACACACACACACACACAAACACACACATGGGATTCTCTCTCTGTCAACTCTTCATGCTAAAACATTCCTGTCCCTATCTCCAGGGATTACATGGAATGACATATTTAAAGACTTTATATGTTAAATATCCATATGAATAGAAACCACTGACACCCAAATCAATAACTGATGTTTCATGGAAAAGCTTTGGCTCAGGGTTGTGCCAAATGGCTTAGGTGAACACTTTCTAAGGCCTACTTTAGTGTGTCTATCACTGTAATGAGTATCCAAAAACACACCACACTGTGCTTAAGCTTAGTGTTTGTCCATTCTTACAAGCCTTTTAATAAACTTCAAATGCCTTTACACTTCATGGTGTTAATGTAAGCCTTCTTGAACCACAGATATCTATTTATGTTCACTCTTATGGTTGTGTCCTCTAATGGTGCATCCTCTCCTTCAACACAAAGCAGATGGGGTTAAAAATAACCAACACCCCATTATCAGCCCTCTTTAGCTCCTGTTGTTTCTCTGGTCCTCTTTCTTGACCTTAGTGGTTAATGTCAGAACTTGCATGCGTATGTGTCCATCTTCACATGTACTCTCTATTTGGCAGTGGACCTGTTTATTATGGTTGTTATCCATCTGGTTGCTATTTGCACGAAATAGATTTATTTATTTTATTATTATTATTAAAATTACACACTGAAAAACAGTCTATATGCTTTCATACAATTTTTCTTACCAATGTATTTAAGGTTTCATATAATTTGAGCATTAATATAGAAAGCACTAACTAAAGATGGTCAAACAAAAAAAAGGAAAAAACAAAGAACGAACAAAATGTATTGAGACACAAAATTAAAGTGTTTAAAAATATATTCATTAAGTATTAAATACAAATTAACTAATCATATTTTTGCAGAGGTTGGCATTTGTTGTAAATAGACACACAGAGGAATTGTAACAAACCATTATTTTTAGCATAACACAAAAGAGTTCCAAATATTATGGCCTATGTAAATAAATACCTTTTAAAGAAGAAATCCCTTTAAAAATATATAGTAAATTACAGTATCTTCTGTGTTACAAAGGCTTTTCAAATGTACCTGTATGGCAATGAACAAGATGAAGTCAAGATTTGGCATGACAAACTTTGTAAATTTCAGCTTATTCTAAAAGGAATTTTTAGAATTTTTTTGTTATGATTCATACTAAACAGCGTGTGCCTTAGGCTTGCCCAATTCAGCCCCCTGACTATGGTGAGTGGAGACTCTGTTTAATGTTTATAAGGCTGGTAAAAGAAAAGATTATTTTATTTAATTAAAAAAGGTAATCACTCAAGTTCAACCTGTGGCAGGTAGGATTTAAACTGTGGTCTTTTGCACAGCTCCTTGGCTTAGCTGAGTGCACCACTGGGACACTGCGTAATGGCTGTGACTGAAGAAAGAGTAAGGACACAGCTGAGCCTTGGAAACATACCTAGCAGCAATATGAGGTGTTCTGCACAGGTTTGGAAGGAGGAGAGGTTTATAACAAAAAATGAATGAATGATTGGCTTTAGAAAGTTTCAAAAGGTGAAAGTCATGTAATCAGGCTCTGCACTCATGTAGAGCAACTGGAAACCGCTACTGAAATAAGAGATACAGCACGAAGGATCTATGAGCACTTAACAGGAGGCCACGTGAACCAAAACAGAGTGGCTTTTCCAGCTTGGAGGGAGCCTAAAAGAAATAGTGAAGACTCACACCGTGAGTGTAACCTTACCCTTAATTCATTTCTATTACCTCGAACCCAAGTTCTACCAATGACCCTCTTTGAGGCTCACGATTACAAGTGTCTCTAACACTCACTTTGTGCAAAAGGCACGAAAAGCTAAGGGTGTGATGAGGAGCAAGCTGAAGTTGAAGAGTTGAAGATGGCTTAAATGAGCAAAGTGACCGGCTGGTGAGCGCAGAGTGAGCCATCGCAACACTACAAAATGAAAATGTCTGGTTGAACGTACGAAGTTAGACGACCTTAAAAATCGTTCTAATGTTTAGGCGATCTAACCTGAGAGTAGTTGACATCTTGGAAAACTTGAAAGACTCATACTCTATCAAGTTTAATTTTTATCAAGTTTTTTTGGTTTTAACTTGTTAGGAATCTTGCATAGACGAGTCAGGAGACTGGAGGCTTCGGTGCTGACTTGAGTTTATTTACACATACAGAAGTTAGTAGTGTAGTACAATTGGGTTCAGTCTATTGACGGAGTTCAGCTTGAGTCTAGCCTAGTCTGTCAACGGGGTCTGGTCCAGCCTGCAACGG
>JAOVVF010000048.1:3789280-3804757 GCA_028565595.1 Duopalatinus emarginatus
TTGTTTTTTTAACAAGTAATAAGAGTAAACAGTAAGGTTTAGAGCTACAACAAAAACTCTCATTTGCCTGTCTCTGACTAAAATCAGTTTAACACAGCTGAATTGTGTGCTTGTTCATAATCTGTTCTTCATCAACTTCTCTGTGTTTGTATTTAAACATGGGGCACCTCATTTGTAGGTCACTTTACAGATAATGGATAAGAAGCATGTTTGTATCTCTCTACATGTGCAGATTCTCATGTGCCAGCTGCTTTTTCAGATCTAGTGTGGGAAAAAAAAGAGGAAGAGGAGGATCTGGAGAAAGAAAGGTAAAACAGGGAGTGAGAGATGTCCATATAAAGGAGGAGGACGCAAACCAAGTCCACAGTAGCAGAGAGACTACAGAATGTACATTCACTAGTGCAGAAGTAAGATACACGACAATCCGATTTTTGCAGGGATTTGTGATAGTCTTTCTACTTGTTTCTACAGGAGTACACAAGGTAGAGAAGCTAGTGTGATTGAAAGTGTGTCAGGATGGCATGCACTGGACTAAGAGTGCGTTACTGGCTCACACTCATCTCAGGCCTGTTGGAGTGTTTGTGCTTCGCTGGCATCCTGTTTGGATGGGCCTCGTTGGTCTTTGTGCTCAAGAGCGATGGCTATTTCAGTAATCTGTGTGTAAATAGCACTATCAATGGGACAATTGCCAAAGGTACTGTACAATATAATTCATATACACTTACCACTGATGTGTGACTGACTTATTATCTAATGTGTTTTTGTCTTAGATTGCATTCAACAGGATGAGCAGCTCTCCATTATCTTCACTATTGCCTCTTTCATGAACAATTTCTTCACTCTGCCCAATGGTTTTGTGTTTGACCATTTTGGAACCACAGTGACCAGACTCCTGGGAATGTGAGCTTAATTTTACTTTTTTTTTAAATAAACAAAATCCGGGATTTTTGTGAGATTTTATTAAGTATAACCTTCCGAAACAGGCAAAGTATTGAAACTTTTTAGAAATTAAACACAATGGTTTCAGTCTGAACCTTGAACCAGCACTAAAAAGACATTTCCTTTAACTAAAACTAAAATGACAGGTTTTTTACATGCATAACATCAGATGGTATGGTATGATATTAGGGCAGCTGTATGTGTGTGTGTGTGTGTGTGTGTGTGTGTGTGTGATCAGTCTAGACTCTTCACAATGAGGAGTCTGACAGCTTTGGGGAATGTCTGAATGATTTGCTTAGATCATCCCATTGTCCATCCTACTATATTTTGAGACTGGTTCAGTATTAACATCCAGCTCAGCTGATTCAGTCACTAATGGACAACCAAGATAGAAATATCAGCCAGTGATAGTAGCAGTGCAGTCTACTGTAAACACACATAACTACATGACTTTAGCTATTCATCATGCTCGAATTCTAAAATGTCTAAAAGGTGCTTTGTTTATCACCCAAAGCTGAGTAGTTAGTGGTGGAGTAAGGACACCTGACAGTTACTGCTGACGATCAGTGCAATTAATCAGAGCACAGTTTTCTAGCAGCCTCCAATTTCAATAAAGACTGTTCCTCAAAATCTGTTTGAAAGCAAAACTTCGGTAGAGAAACTCCAGTTCAAAGAGATACACCCAATATAAATCATACACAAGGCTAACAAAAAAAATAAAACCTACATTCGAGTCTTCTCTTGTAACTTAATTAGTACAAAACAGAGACTTGGGTCCCTGGATGTGCTCATACACACAACATTGGCAGGTTTTCCTTTGTATACAGTATGATTCAGTTATAATTCTGAATGTTGTCTTAAAAAGATTTTTGCTTTATCTATATTTGTGTGTTTCTGGGCCGTTCTGTAATGTATTGATCTGTACCATCGTATCTGAGCACATTAGAGCTGCAACTTATGATGATTTGTATAACTATTAGTCTGCTGATTTGTCTTTTCTTTGCCGTTGTTGTTGTTTAGTGATACATTTACATTAATGGCATGTGGCAGACGCTCTTATCCAGAGCGACTTACAGGGTTACTGGTATTACAGGAGGCCAATGTAGTGTTAGGAGCTTTGCCCAAGGACCCTTATTGGTATAGCACAGACTGGATGCCCAGACCTGGAATCGAACCCAGGTCTCTCACATGGGAGCCGATGATGTTATTGATATATTGATATTGATTAATAGATATACATCTTGTTCACTATTTTAAAAAGCCTGTCAAGTCCCAAACTTCTGCCAAAAATCAGGAATGCAACCACATAACTAACAGACAAGAAGGAGGAAGGATTTAGGAATCCTTAGACAGATTACATGCGTTGTGCTTTTTGTTTTCCGATTGCCATCAGAGGTTGTGAAAACTGTTACCAAGTATCCCTCTTGCTGTGTGAAATAGAGAATGTATTATTATGTACACTAATCTAGTAACTTAATAGCATTTATTAGTGTGTGTGTGTGTGTGTGTGTGTGTGTGCACGTACAAATAGGGTTCAAGTGGTTTACTTGCCATGTGTAAAAACACACACTTTGCTACAGTAAAGTGTTTGCTTGTGTGGGAGTGTGTGCTTAGACTAGTGTGTGTTGGGTAACATTGATCGACGATGATCCTGGCCTCACAAAGTTGAGAGCTGGGATGATACTTAAAGCTCCAGTAACAGTTTGTTTTCACTACAGGAGGGAATGATAAAGGTGGGGCACTGATGGGAGAAAATTTAAAGAGCATTAGGGAATGGACAGGAAAAAGTGTGATTATATCTCATATAAAAACGAACAAAAAAAGTAATATATAATAGCAGTATAGTGGGTAGTGCCCTCTTTTTCAAACTAGCTCACTGTGCATTAAATTAAATTTTGTGTGTGTGTATTTATTGTATTTATCTCTCCTTTAGATCTGTCTACACCACCGGGACATTACTGATAGCCTTCTCAAATGCTGGTGAGGTTTATATATATATATATATATATATATATATATGGATTTGATCCAACTGTTCCTATGATCTTAAACCTATAGCCCTAACATTTAAATCCTAATCCACACAACACATTAAACACACTTATTTACCCTCAAGCAGTTGTCTCCATCACCTGGATTGGCTCGATAGATAAGGTCTGACTTCTCCCTATGGACCGGTTATTTAAATATTTGGTAGCCTACCATATGTACTTACTAGAGCCATAAGAGCTTTTTATTCCTAAATATCTATTCACAGTTACACTCTGTTAATCTTTTAGCTAAGTCCCAGTTCATGGTTTAGTTAAATGTCTTAAAGTTGAAAGATCCTGAGATTTTAATAGGTTCTGCAGGTTCTAGTTTACTTTATACTCACAGTATTTTACATAGTTTTATTAAAACAACAGTTTGGTGCAAGTTAAGATGTTACATGTTTATAAATATTTAGGTTTTAATTAAACCAATTCAGATGCAATATGTAACACTGTTGCTTTAAAGCAAAAAAGGGCAATTCCTCCTCTTTCTATGTGGACTTTATGTTCTCTCTGTGTCTGCATGGTTTTCACACAATTTGGACATTTTTTTTGGCCCTGTACCTGCCCTGCAACCTGTCCTGGGTACACCACAGGAACCCAGTAGTAGACTAGACAATTCCAATTCACTATGTGGTCCAACTATGTAATAAATGACTCTCTCTCTCTCTCTCTCTCTCTCTCTCTCTCTCACATACAGCTTTATCAGTCCTTCTGTATCCTGCTCTCTCACTTATTGCTGTTGGAGGAACTCTTTTCTTAGTCACTAACATGCAGGTATGACTTGGTTCATTGTAATTTACCATCAGGTTTATGGACTTGGTTTATTGTAATCCCTATTTCCTTATAATGATTTGTCTATAAAATCTACAGTCATCTTTGAAGAGCTCATTGATTGGATTGGTCTTGTGACTGGAATGTCCTGGGTTCGATCCCCACAGGACAAAACATGATTGAAGTGCCCTTGAGCAAGACACTTAATCCTCCATTGATGCTGTAGTTTGCAGCCACCCTCCGCTCCAGACAAGTGTATTATTGTCCCCTAGTGTTCACTAAGAGTGTGAAGAGTTTCCTGCACTGATGGGTTAAATGCAGAGGTCACATTCCTCTGTGTGCAAGTGCAGTAGGCATATAGTTCACTTTCATTTGCTCAAACAGGTTTAGATGCTTTTGTCTTTTGCCAGTTCTGGCATCTATATCCTCAGCTTGTTCAAGAAATTATTTCCTATTTTGTATGATTTGCATAACTGACCTGTCAGTGAAAAAAAAATCCAGCTTCAGGTAATGCCATAGAATGAAGTAATTAAAAAGGAATAAGGTTGCCTATGATTTTTGAATGTACTCACTGATGCCCTCTAGTGGACTACTTGAGGCAGCACTGAGACAGAACCAGGCTTAAAAACAGTTTTTAGACTATTTTATTATACATAAACATTAAGAAATGTTGAAATGAGCCGAATCGACTCTATTTAATCTTAGTTCCTACAAGAAGTGAGCTCATGCCATAGTGAAATAGTGTGTGGACAGGGGGTATGTTATTATATCTTGGTGGGGACCAAAAATCCACATAAGAATAAGAATATCTGATTATTTTATACTTCCCGGGACATGTGTATGGCATTAATTAGCTACAATGATAAGGATTTGGCGTGCAAAACCATTCCATATATACTGTCTTAGGTGTAATTACAACATTTACACTCACTCTCTAGGTCGGAAATCTCTTCGGTGCCCATCGGTCCACTATTATCACTCTGTATAATGGAGCCTATGATTCCTCCTCTGCTGTCTTCCTTGTTGTCAAGGTAAAAAAAATATAGAAAGAAAATTAAAGATATATAGTTAAATGTGTGACATGAAATCAGTTTATTTGGTTGTGATGATAATGATGATGATCTGATGCTTTTTTTTCTTAGCTGCTTTATCAAGATGGAGTGTCTCTCCGTTTCTCGCTCATCTTCTTGTCCTGTTGCAGTGCTGTTCACCTGATTCGCACCTTTCTGCTGATGCCTCGCAAACACATCCCCTACCCTCTACCTGAGAATTACAATTACGGGTAAACTACACAAAGAACAATGTTCCATGGCCTGTATTTCTGAGTCAGTGTGGACGGTCTTTGTCTTGCTTTCAAGCAACAGGTCTGGCCAACTGCAGCTCCCAGCATTAAAGTAAAAACTGCCCACCTTCCAGTAGGATGCTAGTCAATAGGATGTCTGGACTGTGTAAAATTTACTCATTCACCGCTTAATTATCTAAGCTGCTTATCCTATTACTATATTACTAGATTTTGCCTGGGGGCAGCTTTACACTTGTGCTATTGAGGAAGGCACCTAATTCAATTGCCCTTGAGCAAACCAACTAATTCCAAGGCATTGTGAATAGGGTTGCCCACCGCTCTGGGCAAGTGTGTTCACTGTCTGTACTGTGTGTTCAATAGTGTATGTGTTTCACTGCACAGATAAGTTAAATGTGACGGTCAGATTTCCCTGTGTGTACAAGCACAGTGGTCAATGAGTCATTTCACTATTACTGGGTTGTGAAGGGTGCTGGATTCTATACCAGCTTTTATTACGTAGAAGGCTGGGAAACACCCTGGACAGGTCACCAGTCAAACACAGGGCAGACACACCGATAGATACACTCTCTCACACACACATACACACACGTAGCGGAATTTAGGTAATTCCAATTCACCTAACTGCATGTATATGGGAGAAAACTGGAGCTCCCAGAGGAAACCCATACAGACAAAGAGAACATGCACTTTGCAAACAGAAAGGACCCTTGTGCCATAAACTTTTTTTCACTACAGCATGAAATGTGGGGATGCTCCGACCTCTGGCGAGTCAGAAAACATAAATGGTACAAAGGACATCCAGAATTATGAGGCTACGGAACGCAATAGTACCAGGAACAACAATGCAGCCGTGCCAGGTGAGGAGAGACTGAAACTCTTCCAAGTCACTGACACGAGTCAGACGGTTTACTTTTATTAAAAGACTGTTGATTTCTGCCTACAAACATACACTGAAGTGCCAGAAAAACTGATGAGATGAGCCTGTGCGAAAAAAACAACAACACCACTTTTGCACATCATTGATCGTATCTGCCAGTGTGTATATAAAGTGATAGACATCTATCAAAGATTCATAATGGAATAGAATTTATTTAGCTTTACATTTACGGCATTTGGCAGACGCTCTTACCCAGAGCGACTTACAAGGTTACTGGTATTACAGGTAGGCCAACATGTTAGGAGTCTTGCCCAAAGACCCTTATTGGTGTAGCACAGACTGGCTGCCAAGATCGGGAATCGAACGCAGGTCCCTCACATGGGAACCCACTGATGTTACCAATGTGCCACACCATGGGACCGCTGGTACGACTACAAACGTCTCTAATAGGTGAACACACATCTGAGTATAAAGTTATGCCATTCCAATTTAAGTCACCAGATATCAGAAGTTTGGACCGTTCTGCAGGACATATGGTGTTAATTGCCTACAAAATAAATCCATGCCCCACATATTTCTGCAGTCCTATACTCCTGATGGTGGTGGTGGTGGGGGGGAAGGTGCTACTTGACTGGTGTATCAGTTTTTCTGGCACTTCAGTGTATATTAGCACAGTACAATGAATAATTCTTCATTTATGTCTTTCAGTGCGAAGCTTCAAAAGCTGCGTCTTCTCATGGTTCTTCTTATGGCACCTGCTGTGGTTGTCAGTCATGCAGCTTAGACACTACTTGTTCATCGGGACTCTTAACCCCATGCTCAACCATCTAACAGGTGGTGACCCCAGCCTCGGTATGTACAAACACACACACACACGATATACATGCATGACGATAAATATTCAAATCAAGTGCACCTTGCACGGGCAATGGTAGCACAAGATTTAAGGCTCTGGGTTACTAATCTTACATTTGGGGTTCAAAACACTGTTTGGGCCCTTGAGCAAGGCCCTTAGATCTCTGCTCCATGGGCGCTGTATCCTGACTTCTTAACAAGCTGGGATATGTGAAGAAAACTAATGCAACGTATATGTGATAAATAAAGTCGTTGTCTTCTCTGTTGTGCCTTTTCCTTAGTGAGCACATACACAAACGCGTTTGCCTTCACTCAGCTGTGTGGGATACTGTGTGCCCCCTGGAACGGACTCATTATGGATCGGACTAAAGGAAAATCCAAAGAAGGTTAGGATTGATCCTTTATGTGACAATCATATTATTACGCGCTGATCTTTTATGTTGTACCCGTCAACTTAAAATAAATCTAATAGTAAATATTATCATACACACTGTGGAAATTTGTCCATGCCCTACACACACTAGTGCACACAGATACATAATAGACCAGTGTTTTAATACACGTCTCTGTCCCTGTACTGCAGGTCCGAGTGAAAGCGAGGCAGACCTGAAATCAGTCATGCTGTCTCTGTGTATAACAGTAGTGCAGTGTGTGCTCTTCTCCCTGTGTGCGGCCATTCCTGTACTACCCCTGCAGTACCTTACCTTTGTACTACAGGTCCTTAATCGGTCATTTTTGTACGGAGGCAACGCGGCTTTCATCAGTGTGGTGTAAGTCCACAGCTAGATGTGATACTTTGTTCTCAGTTAAGTACTGAAAATGTAAAATTATCATGAGAAACATTGTATAATATTATACACTGACATGCTAAAAGTAATGGGACAGGAAATACTATTATGTAGGAGCCACATGGCATCGATTACTCAAGTGAATGGAAATGCCTGAAGGGGATGTTGAGCCAAGTCCTCTGGATGTCCACCCATATCTCAGTGGTATTTGTAGGTGGCAGGATCTCCAGTGCAAATGTACCTCTCCACCACATAGCATAAATGCTTAATTGGGCTGTCAGGCGAAAGTGCAGGCTACAGAACAGTGCGTTAACCTACTGGCGTATCCCATCATTGTGGTGGTGGTACAAAAAAGTAAAACACATCAATGACATGTTTATGCAGTGGACCCAACCCATGCCATAAAAGGTACACCCACAAACCCTACTATCAGCCAGAAGCTTGGACCATGACTCATCAGACCACCCCAGTCCTCCAAGGTCCAGTCCGCAACCTCACAAGCCCAGGTGAGGCACCGTGTCTGGTGTCATGGTGTAAACAGAGGCACACTCGTAGGTCTTCTGCTCCTATATGTATTGGAAGCTAAAGAATGCTGGATATGTGTGTGCATATGAAAGGCCAGCTAAACATTCCCCATACCATTATGGAGCCAATCTGTACCATTCCTTCTGGCATGCCTGTATATATCAAGCCCGGTCTGTCTGGGCTTAAGGCGATCATGGGATGGGGAGGAGAATACCAATACAAATTTGCACAGAACACAATTTTTACATTTTAAGTACATAGAAAAATCGGAGCCATTATTAGTAACCAATGGTCTCATGAAAGCTTAACCAACAAATAACAGAGACAGAAGCTTTGCTGAGGAACGCACCAGGAATGTTTGTGTATGTGTCAAATTGTGGAATTAAGCTCATCACTTTTTTTTTCCTCCTCTTGTAACCCACTGCGTCTGTGTAGGTTCCCTCCTGCACATTTTGGAAAGCTTTACGGAACAGTGATGTCTCTCTCAGCGGTGGTCTCACTCCTCCAGTATCCCTGCTTCTCTATCATCAATGGACCTCTTAACGGAAATCCCTTCGCTGTGAGTCATGCATGCACAGCTTTCTCCTTTTCACTTACACACTTCACACTTAGCATATCTGAACACTTGGCTGGATAAGAGCATGTGAAAAAAACACAATTGAAAATATTATTTTTTGTTCGATTTGGGACTGAGCAAAAAAGACAGAAAGGTGAGAAAACGCACTGGATTCAACAACACATGAATACTCTTGTCGAATTTCCCACGCCTACGTGATAATATTATCTTAAGAGCACATACTTATGCATCTTTCTGTACCGCAGGTGAATGTTGCTCTGACTATCCTGAGTTGCCTGGCCTTTA
Organism: Duopalatinus emarginatus; assembly: GCA_028565595.1. Taxonomy (NCBI): domain Eukaryota; kingdom Metazoa; phylum Chordata; class Actinopteri; order Siluriformes; family Pimelodidae; genus Duopalatinus; species Duopalatinus emarginatus. The sequence continues at coordinate 3,798,234 of JAOVVF010000048.1, forward strand.
TCCATCCTCTCTACGTATACCTGCACTGCCGACGTCAGGCAGCTCAACGGGCCTAAGATGATTACCCTACGTCTACCTATGCCTATTTTTACAGATTTTTAAACAGATTTTTTATACCTGAATATCTGTTATAATGGTGCTGGAAACTTTGTGAAGCCTTTAAAATTTATATTTCTATATATTACATGCTTATGTTTTTATTTGGTCTTTGTTGGTCAACTACTCTGGTTGGTCTTAAATGATCTTGGATTATTTTATCCGTCTGACTGTGGACTGGTGGAGTCCAAATTCATGCAAAATTGTTTTGTAACCTTTTCCAGCCTGATGAGCATCAGTGACTGAGGTCTTAAGGTATATCCCTTGTTCATGCCATGAACCATGAACACAAATATGTTGTAAATATATCAGACTTTGCTAGATCTGTTCATTAAATAAAACAGGGCACCCACTGACATCTGATTGTCATCCTATTGACTGACAGCACCTAACTCAAATGTTACCTTTGAATAATCTGCTAATACTAAAGTTCAGATCATTTTTCCACTCACAAATATGTAACATTGGATCATTCTCCTCAATAATTAAATGAAAGAGTCAAATCTATTTGTCTCATTTGTTTGACTTGGTTCTCATCATCTACTTGTGACAATTTGATGAAGTTTTAGGTCAAATAGATGCAGAAATATAAAAAAAAACATCAAGTTTCAAGCACTACTTTATCTACTGCACATATCTATATCACAGGACCTACTTAAGCATGTAACACGTTATATTTCACACACTTCCAGACAGTTTTAAGGCAAGGTTTAATTCTTAAAAGAGACCATTAATAGACTGAGCCCACAGCAAGGTCTACCCGTTGTGTTGTTACAACATATAGAGTGCATTAACAGTAGTATATGAACAATGTTAGCATAGAGAATTTTACACCTTCAATAAAATTCACTGGGTAATGAGTTTGCAGTGGTAATGTCAGTAAACTAACCAAACAGATTGAAAGACACATGTGTGTCATTAGGTTTCCCTCTGCAGGACAGAGAACAAATCCTGCTAACTTTACCTCACAGCAGTGATTTATAGCCGTTTGGAAGTGTAGTGCTGCCATGACAGAAAATAAAAAACAGATCAGTATCACATTATATTAAATATAAATAATAATATAACATGAAATATTATATTGTTATAACAAGATGTATTTCTCGTGTAACATGCATTGCTTGGCCAAAAAGTTGAGACACACACACACACGACTAAAGTGCCCTTGAGCAAGACAGCTAGCCCCCAATTGCTACCAGTATTGACGCGAGCAAAAAAGAGAGACAAAAAAAGGCAAACATTAATCGACTAAAGCACAAAGTGGTGGTAAAAGACTACCAATCCGGAGTAACATTAGACATGACAGCTCCAGGGTGCTTGCAGTTCAGATGCTGCAGCGAAATGACTTTGCCGCCATATAGAGTTGGGCGGTATTTCGGTATACCGTGGTTGAAAAAACAGTGGCTGTATTTTTTACAGGATTGTAAGACATTTCTCTCATCCATAATAAAACCAGGCTTATACTAGACGCATTGCAATAACGGGAGCAGGCAATCGATGGCGTACATCGTCATGTATACCTATACATTTCTGACAAGTTTCTGACTCCATGGAGTGTGGAGTTGTGTAAGACAGAAAGATAAACAGGTCCCTCTTTTGGTGTTTGTAGAAGCAGGTAATATTGTTAGCCCTGTTCGTAACTTACTTAAATCTGACAAAATAAGCCAGTTTTCCGGTAAAAACTGTGAGTAAATGTAGAATCTGGTTTTTTTTTATTAAACGCAGGTTTAGCACAGGTTTATTCTCACTGTTTTGTACACACAGAGTGAATGTCATGATCACACTGTGCTCTCCCTTGTTAAAGCCTCATTTTGATTGGATTAGTTAGCTCATGCCATTAGTTGGATTAGTTAGTTAGTCATACGGTCGACTTCTACTCAGTGATAAACCTCTTGCATCTGGACTACAGTACAAACAAACAAACAGGAAGACCAGTGAGTTTCTAGCTTTCTCAGTCACATGATACCGCTATCTCTATGGAAGTGCACACTCAGTATCTAACTATGGTGCGTAACAGGTGCCAAAAATCTATTTTATTGCATCTGTCTGTAACAAACTTAGAGACGCATGTCTGGACCGGACTAAAATGATCAGACGAACGCAGAGTTCAGCGGTCAGATGAAAGTTATATGTATATACATGTATAAGTGTACTTGATGGCTGTTTTTTTACACTTTGTATTAAAACATGTATTAGAATTTAGATAGAATAGGCAATGTCTGACACCGTTTCTTTTTGCTTTTTTAAGATAAATCATGAATATTGTAAACCGGCCCCACCTCACCTCCGGAAGACGGTAATGATGTTAATGACGACTGCCCAACCCTACTGCTGTAGTGTCTGCAATCAGTCTCCCCTTTCCTGCCTAGCCTTCTTCACATTCACTTCAATGTGCCACCATTTACAGTTAAATTAATGACACTGAAATTAAATTTTTATAATGAGTGTTGCAGATCATGTAAGCTAACCGTTGCAGCCCTTGTTATAACATGTCGAGTTTGTATGTCATAATAACATGAAAATTTATACTGTTATAAATATATATTTATAACATGTCTGACATTATAACATGATACTGATTCGTCTTTCTTTTTCTGGCTTGGCAGCAATATGCCTCTGTAGTAAACAATATCATTAAAACATAATATATAGGATTTCAAGTAAACACAAGGCTGTTGTGGTACACATAAGTCATAACCAAAGTCATAACCACGCCCTAATTTAGACATGACCAATATCACGTGCTTTCTCTAAAACACCACCACGTCTTTTCGTACTGCTTGGAACACACTCAGAGGTAAGCGTCCCACCTTCTTCTGTATACATGAGCTCATGATTGGCTAGCGTTGCTGTAATTGACAATATGCCGCCCCACCATTCTCAGAGAGCATGGCCAGTTCAGCTCTCTGGGCTCCTAGCTATAGATGGCTGTAGCATCACCCAGGATTCGATCTTCAGATAATAAAGCACGTGATTTTCTCTGATTTAACGTGAACTTCCACACACGCTACATAGCTATGAACAACACAACCATGTTTCCACAATGCGATAATGCATGGTGGAAAATAGTGGCAATGTTTTACATAAACATTTTTTTTAAATAATCAGCTCAGTGTTTTCCTTTCTTTACAAGAGTCTGTTTATGTAAATTCACTTAAATATTTTATAAGTTATTGTGAAATTGGGCCACGTGTTAAAGACACTTATGAACTTCAAGGATCTGTGGCTACACCGTGCACCTTTTCCTTGTGTTTCCGCAGGTAGTTTTTGCGCGTGAACTTCAGCTCACAGATGTCACACATGTGCGGCTTCTCGCTGGAGTGCGTGATCATGTGTGAATACAGGTGACTCGATTGTTTAAACTGGCGCGAGCAGATAGTACACGAATACGGCTTGGCCCCCGTGTGTATGCGTTTGTGAATCTCAAGTGAAGTGGCATTGGCGAAGCGTTTGTCACACGTCTCGCACTTGTTAACTTTTTCCAGGCTCATCTTGTCTGTATTCGTTTCTATCAGGTGGACGTTGCGCAGGTGTACTTTCAGGTAGTCTGTCCGGTTGAAGCTCATGCCACACTTATCGCAGACGTGCGGCGTTTGCTTGGTGTGTACGAGGATGTGCCGCAGGAGGTGGTACTTCTGGATGAAGCCTTTGCCACAGTGTTCGCAAATGTGCATCTTCTTCCCCGAGTGTCTCATCAGGTGTCTCTTCAGATACGGCAAGTGAGTAAACTTCTGGCCGCACTCGTTGCACGCGTAGTCCATTTTGCCGCTGTGGCTGAGCTGGTGGATGCGCAGGTTGGAGCTGCTGGTGTAATGTTTGCCGCACTCGTCACATTCGAATGGCTTCTCTCCTGTGTGCGTTAGCATGTGCCTTTCTAATATGGCTTGGCACCGGATGCTGCGGCCGCATAATTGACATTCAATGGGAAAACTGTTATGAGTGCGCCGTTTTACTTTTTTTTTTACTTGTGGATTAAGTGATGAGCCCTCAGAAGGCTTTTCCTGGTGATCAGACAACTGTTTCAAAGCCTGTTCCTTCCTCTTAGGAGCTACTCTGGCACGCTGTTTTTTTGGCTTTTCTTTTATGTACTCTGCATTGTCAGAGAATGCAGAATCTGAATGTCTGTGCTGGCTGTGTTTGGCACCATTTCTGGCTTGATGCTCTACAGAGTCTTTACTGTCTTCAAACTCGGACATGACACAATCACTCGCACTGCTGTTGTCTGAGTCAGTTAAATAGACATCTATTTGTTTAAAGTTTTCTGTCGACACTCTACACTTTCTTTTTGATTTTCTGGACGTAGGGATGCTCTCTGGCAGCGAATCATAATCGTTTTCTGTTGAAACATGGCTAATGGACTTTCCACCCCTTGCACCCCCACTCTTCCTGTTTCTAGATTCCTGCTGAGTGCCCTTTGGTGACTTACTCACTTGTTTTCTAGCCTGACCCCTTATCTTTTGTGACACTTCTGAAACGTGGTCTTCCAGCTCAGACTCACTATCAACTGTACTGATATCACTCCATCTCTCTGTCATTTTGAAGCTTCTTCTTCTATTCGGCTTTTCTTGGTGTGAACTTTTCATGCACTCAATTCTTTGAGGCTTTTCCAGTATGTCATCTACATCACTGCTGATTGGACTCATATAGCTATACGTCCTGCCCTGACCACCCTTCCGCTCTGTTAGTGAAGTGTTTCCATCTGATGCAATGTCAGAATCCTGATCCAGGTCACTTCTGGACCACGTTTCAGGTGAGCCGTGCTGCATGGTCATCTTGTCTGGAGAGGATGGGGTCAGGGAGATGTCATCGTCTGAATCGTCGCTAGCCATCAGGGGTGCTAAAAGGCCATGAGGAAATAGGGAAGATAAAGAAATGTGAGAATTAGAAAAGATGCAAATCCAGTCATTTTCTATAAACAAGCTGGTGACTGTCACCCTTAACAGGAGATGATGGGAATGGCAGAAATGACGCCAAACATTTGGTATATACATAGAAATTCTTGACTTAATGTATATGGGCAGAACATTGGAGGTTACAGCCCAGAATCGCCAAACTGTCCTCCTGTTGAACCCTTGGACAAGGTCCCTGCTCCAGGGATGCTGTATCGTGGCTCATAATACACACTGACAACAAATTCCTAACAAGCCGGGACATGTTTTTGTGACAAATAAAGGGTTTTTCTTCAGCCTGAAGCTTATGATTAAGGAACCCACTTTGGGACCAGAAGGACCCAGACTTGAGCCACGCAATTACAAAAGACTTGACTGAAGTGCCCTTGAGCAGGGCACCTCACCCCAACCGCTCCTTAAGTGCTGAGGATAAGGGGCTGACTACTGCTCTGGGCATGTGTGCTCACTGCCCCCTAGTGTTTTCTAGTGTGTGTTTCAACGCACAGATGGGTCAAATGCAAAGGTGCATTCCACTGCACAGTGGTCAAAAGAGTAGTTCAGTATCATGAATCAATATTAGTAAAGTGAACTGAGTCACTGACTATTGCGCTTGCACACAGATGAATCTGACCTTCCCATTTAACCCATCCGTGCAGTAAAACGCACACACTAGGGGTAGTAAACACGTGCCTGGAGCGGTGGGCAACCCCTATATCCACAGCACCTGGGGGGGAAAGTGCAGGTTAGGTGCCTTGCTCAACGGCACTTTAGTCCCATCTTGTCGGTGCAGGAATTGAACCAGGGACCTTCAGATAACAAGGCTGGTCAGCTGAATACAAGACCTGGATGTACTGAATGACTGGGGTATCAACAATGCCAAGATTCATCAGACTCAAGTTGTGAAACAGTGATTTAGGGAGCATAAGGAAACTGGGAACACAGTCAGTGATGCAGGTGAGTCAAATTGATTCAGATGAGTCAAATTGATTCAGGTGAGTCAAATTACTCCCAGCTGCATGCACAGAGACATGACTCCCTGTAGACTTTGTCTGGATCACCAATGTATTAACCGAGCTAGTGTTGACTCTTAAACATAAATCCTTTCCTTCATCACTGAGTTCAGTCATTAAAGACCTCACACACTTCATGGACTCGAACAGAACCGAATCACCTGCAGGTTAGCACACGACTAGTTCATTCAGGAGCCAGTGTCCGTCCTGTAGCAATACAAAACTGCAATAAAATGAAGTTAAATTAAAGTTTTCCGAGCACTCGACACTCACACAGTCTGTGCATCATCATTGTGTTTCTTGAAGACGGTTTTAATGTGAATTATCTGATGAAACAAGGCGCATGCTAACTTATAGCTACACAACAGCCTTCACTTCCGCTTCCTTTCACTGTTTGTTTTGCTTCCTCAAGCTGTGTGAGGGCGCAGACACTAAACAGCGCCTCTAGCGGCATGAAGAGGAATGTCCTGAACATGAACAGCAGGTGTGTACAGTATACAGGTGAGTGTATAAAGGTGCAAGGAAATAA
>JAOVVF010000048.1:3872299-3900631 GCA_028565595.1 Duopalatinus emarginatus
GCTAACTGCATTTCGTTGCCTTGTACTTGTACCGAGCAATGACAATAAAGTTGAATCTATCTAATCTATCTATCTATCTACAAATGTCTATGATAGATAAATGCTATGTGTGACTCCTTACTGACTACCCATTCCTACATTCATTCTAATGGATTTGGGCTCTTCCAACAAGACAATGTGCCACCACATATGTCTAGAGACACTGAATTATGGTTAGAGTCACCAGATATCACCATTATCTAACACATCTGGGATGTCATGAAACACACTGGAACATAGAAATCCTACACCTCAGAATACAATAGAATTGTGGACCGTTCTGGAGGAAGTATGGTGTTCATTGTCTACAGAATGTTTCTGTATTTACATATATTCTGTTTCTCTTGTGCTCCTGTGAGGGACCTAGCAGTTTTTCTGGCACTTCAGTGTATGTATGTATTTGATCTATTAATATTTCCATATGCATATATTAACAGTCACAGAATTATAAATCTGGAAATTCAGGAATGTTTGCTTTACAATTCTATGGGTGAGTGTGGAAGATCTTGATCAGCTTCTGCATGTGTATATTGTGGATCTGAAAAGCAACATGTGGTACCGAGGGTAGTTTTTTTTTTACCAGGACAAACTTCTGAGCACAAAAGATTATAGTAACAATTTTTCACATGAATTTAACATCATTTTAAATCAAAGTCAAATAAGACTAAAAAAAATAAAATTGGTTTGGGGCAAGGTCCTCAAATTTACCCAGAATGTTATTTTTCAAAGCAAAGCCATGAAACTGATCTTGTGTCAGCTGGCGTTCAGTGGAGGTAACATCCGATTTCTAGTCACTGACACTCCTCCAGTCACTCAAAGAAAGGAAGTCTGGAAAAATTCAAGCTTCAAGCATGTCTTGGGCTGTCCAATTCAGCTGTTAACACAGCAGAAATCACTTTGTAGTTGGCTTTCTTGTATTTTCACCTTAAATGACCCCCCAAAAGTAAGATTACTGAAAAGTGTCTAGTTACCTAACAATCATTTATAGGTAGGTCTGCAGTAACATTTATTCTCAAATTCACAGCCGCAACACATGATTTCTGTATATGGAAAATTATTTACAACTTTTCAAAAGAAAAAAAAATTGTTCCTGGTTTCCTTTCCAAACAACAGCCACAGTTAATATACACTAAAGTGCCAGAAAAAAAAAACCTGGTACACCAGTCGAATACTTGGTAGGTCCCCCACAAGCTTGCAGATTCTGTGGGTAATGAACACTATACTTGCTTCCGGTCATCAATTCTGTATTCTGCAAGCTCTTGGAGTCCATGCTACCAAGTATTAGACTGGTGTACCAGTTTTTTTCTGTATACTTCAGTATACAATCATTCATTCATTGATTCACTAATCTTCCATTTTATTCTAGTCAGGGTAGCAGTTACTAGGACACTAGAAATACTAGAAACACTAGAAATCCCAGAAATACTGGGCATAAGGCAGGAATATACCCTGGATATAAAGTAAAGTGAAGTCATCGGCCACTGTGCTTGCATCCAGAAATTTTAAACTTCAGCACCTGTCTGAGCAGTGATACACATATTAGAGGGCACTTGCCTGGAGTGGTGGGCAAGCCTATCCATGGCTCCTGGGAAGCATTTGGGAGGGTTAGATGCCTTGCATAAGAAGACTTCAGTCATGTCTTGTCAGTACAGGGTATTGCCCCCTACAGTCATGTGATACTAATCCATTCTAGCAGAACAAGGCACACACATGCAAACCTAGAAGCACTTTACCATAGCCAGTGGAAGGGTAAAGACAATTGGAGAACCAATGAGGAACCACTTATTAACCACTGTGCACCGGAATTGACCTCCGTGCAGTAAATCCACATACACACACTAAGGAACCCACACTAGGGGCAGTGTGCACACATTCCCAGAGCAATGGTCAGCCAGGGGTTATCCACAGCACCCTAGAGCAGTTTGGGGATTGAGTGCCTTGCTCAAGGGCATTTCAGTCTAGTCTTGTCGGTTGCAGGGATCAAGCCATGGAGCTTCTGGTAGCAAGTCTTGTACCTTAACCACAACTCAATGGCTGCCCCCCTAAGGGTCAATTCTGGGTTATAAATATGTGAATAATCACATATTCTCCTTATATATATATATATATATATACCTTATTTTTTAATCTATTTATTTACAAAAAATGTCTTCAATGTAATTTTATTTCTGTCAAAATCCTCAGGTAACCTGCAATACTGTTGTCAAGCTGTTATGATAACTTAATTTATTTGAAAGTATCGTGCTAGCTTTTGTAATGTAAATGGTGGGCAGGAAGTGGTGGGGGGTGGGTAGGGGTGATTTGTCAGGTCTGCATTAAACGTAAGACCATAGAGCACTTCTTATGACCAAATTTTGTTTTACAATGTACAGCAACAAAATTGGTATAGAATATGGCTTAGCCTGACCCCATGCCTTAAGTCATGTGACCATTATTCTTGTCATCTAGTCATTTCGATAATTGGCGGTGCGATATATTGGTCTACCAGCACTAGCTTTGGATATTGGATATTGGATATGGAGTTGATGACTAAGCATTTTTGTATATCGCTTTGAATAAGAGTGTCTGTTAAATGCTATAAATATAAATGTAACACAATATGCCTAAAAGTAAATCAATGTCAAAACACCAGTATGTCATTATGCATCAGATTTGTGCAGACTGGTGATAGCTACATAATTGTTCCATAGGTACATCTACAAATGTCTATAATAGATGAATGCTATGTGTGACTCCTTTCTGACTAGGGACCACATTGTGGTTAGAAAAGATTAAATAACCGTCTAAGTGCAACGAATTGGAAATAGTGTCAAGATTGTAGCATCATATTCATACATTTGATTTATACATAATTTTCACCAATATTGCCAATTCTGTGAATGCTAAATATTGTGCTTCCCTATGCTGCATGTACTGTATTTGTGAGTTGCAAAATTTTACAGTGTATAATAAAATTCACCTGATTTTATTTATGCAAAAGTAATTTGACCACGATGAATAATTTCAGAACTTTTTCAACTTTTAATATGACCTATAATCTGTACAATTCAATATGCTTTAATACATGCACATCCTTAAACTAATACTAATACTAAACATTCAGTCATTTTGGGTAGGAGTTTATCAGCATGGCACATCTTCACTTGGCAGTCTTTGCCCTTTCACAAAGCGCTCTAAATTTGTCAAATTGCACAGCCCTTTCCAAGTCACCCCACAGATTTTCAATTGGATTCAGGTTTGGACTTTGGCTGGGCCATTCCAAAACTTTGATCTGAAGCCATTGTTTTGTTGATGTGTAGGTATGTTTTGGGTCGTTGTTGTGCTGAAAGGTGAAATTCCTCCTCATTTTCAGCTTCTTAACAGAAGCCTGAAGGTTTTGTGCTAAAATTGACTGATATTTGGAACTGTTTATAATTCCCTCCACCTTGATTAAAGCCCCAGTTCCAGTTGACGAAAAACAGGCCCTAAGCATAATGCCGCCATCACCATGCTTCACTGTGCGTATGGTGTTTACATGGTAATACACAGTGTTATTTTTGTGTCAAACATACCTTTTGGAATTATGGCTAAAAAGTGCAACCTTGGGACAGAAGTATATTTTTTTGCCACATGTAGTACACAACCAGTGCTTGCCAGAAATTTCTGACACTTATTCAATGTCACTGTTGGCCTTCTGGCAGCCTCCCAGTCAAGTTTTCCTCTTGTCTTTTTATCAGTTTTGGTGGGACGTCCACATTTTCTATACTTGTTAATGACCATCTTCACTGCGTATCATGGTATATCTAATGCCTTGGAAAACTTTTTGTACCCTTTTCCTGACCGATACCTTTCAACACTGGAGATCCCTTTGATTTTTTGTAAGCTCTTTGTGGACCATGCCTTTTACTGTAAGATGTGACTAAGTAAATTTCAGGAAAATTCTACTAGAACTTTATATGGGGTTTATCAGAGTCACTTTAACTGATGGCAGATGTGTACTGACTACTGTTTAACATGAGTTTGAATGTGATTCTGAACACAGACTGTGCAGACTTCAGCAATCGTGTTACTGTATGTTATTTTATTTTTATTTGACTGATTTCAGTTTTTTTAAGTAAATTACACAGCTAGCCTATAGCGCACATTGAAGGTAAAAATAAATCTGAAATGTGGGATGTGTAAACTTTTTATATCTACTGTACATTAAAACCCCACTGAATCGATGTATCTATTATGCGAAAATATGCAGTATGTTAACTTTTCCAATTTTACTATGCAATTTACAATTTTAAAACAATGCAAGGTTGGTCTTAAACAACGCTTTCGAACTGAGCAGTATTTCCAGGAATGACAGGGAAATGTGGACCATGCCAATGTTTTAAAAGTGTAAGTGCTTCAAGGAATAACAAATGGGTAAATAATTTAATCTGACAGCTAACCAATGTTTATTCCAGGAAACTAAACAGAAAATCTTGGCACTACCTTTTATTTTTTATTTTTTTGGATTTTGGCCACATGCTTGGGAGTTCATGAAAGTAATCACCTATTCACAGATTGTCTGAATAATCATTTGGCAATTGCACAACACTGATGAACAGAAGTAGGGTCTTCATTTATTATAAGGTATGAATTGTGTGTAAAAGCATTTGGTGGTTATTTGGATCCTATCATGTTTTGCACATTTTATACTATTGTAGATTTAATGTAGAATGAGTTGAATGTGGGTGGCAGTATAGTGCAATGGGTAGAACTGCTGCCTTACAGCAAGAAAAGCCTGGGTTTGATTTCCTGGCTAGGTGGCCAGGGTTCTTTCTGTGTTCTCCCGATGTCTATGTGTGTTTTCTCTGGGTGCTTCAGTTTCCTCCCACAGTCCAAAGATATGCCGTCAGGAGAATCAGAGATACTAAATTGACCCCTAGGTATGTGTTTGTAAATTTGTTTATCTGCATGTTTGCTCTGCAAAGGACTGACAACTTGTCCAGGGTGTTTCCCTGCTTTTATGGCTAATTCAATTAATTGGGAAGGCAGGCACCTGTGTATATATAAGGTTGTACAATTTACATTTTGGTCTGCATTTCAGACCAAAAAGCGAACCATAAAAGACGACTGCAATCAAATTTATTCAACACAGATCTGGGCACAGGTATAAAAAAAATTCAATGTTCCCAGGAGCACAGTGTAGCCATCTTTGTTCAGTGGAAGACGTTTGGAACCATCAGAACTTTTCATAGCACTGTCCATCTCCTCAAGTTCAGTAACCTGGCTATAAGAGCCTTGAAGATGGAGGTGAACAAAAACCCAGTTTTGGGGACTTTTAAAAGTCCACTGCAAAAATGCCAGAAGAACAGCTATCTCAGAAATACTTCACCAATCAGGTTGTTATAGTAGAGTCACTATATGGATGCTAGTTCACTCCAGTGTAAAAGGCATATGGCAGACACTTAAAAGACTATGAGAAAACATAAGGAAAAATTCACAGGTCCAATGAGACACGGTAGTTGCAGCATCATGATATGGACCATTTCTGAGCAGTGATCAGAGGAAGGGTCAGAATTGAGAGAAGGTTTACTGTAGCCAAATACAGAAAGGCCCTTGAAGAAAACCTGCTCCAGAGTGCACATGAACTCCGACTAGGGCACCTTTCAGAAGGACAAAGACTCGCCACGGGAGTGGCTTCCGAGCTCGCCCCTTAATGTCCTTGAGGGGTTAAGCCAAAAGACCAGAATTAAACCCAGTAGTACATCTGTAAGGAGACCAGAAGATGGCAGTTCACACATGCTCCCTATCCAATCTGATTGGGTTTAAGAGTATCTGCCAGGAAGAATGTGAGAAACTGCTCAGATCCAGGTGTACAGAGCTTGTAGATACTTAACCAAGAAGACTCGAAGCTGTAATTACCATTATAGCTGCCAAAGTGCCTTTATAAAGTATTAAATAAAGGGTTTGGGTACTTATTTAAATGAAAGGTTTCTTTTTTATTATTTTTAATAAATTGAAAAAAAATTTAAAGCTTGTTTTTGCTTTGTCATTACGGGTTATAGTGTGAAGATTGATAGCAAAACGGTATATATAATTTAATTAGATTCACTTCAGATTAAATCAAATTAAATCTATAACACTGTCCAAAATCTAAAGGAGTTTAAATGCTTTTTATCCTTTTCTACAAACTTACTGCCTTTCAGAACACTGCACAGGCTGGATGTTATTCGTCTCCAGACTTCGGCTTATGTTTGCATCTGTTATGTATCATTTGACTCAATCTCTATTACTCATGGCAGTTTGATTACATTACACCGATGTGACGTGCTAGTTTTCTATGTTTAAAAGCTTAAATAAACTGCATATGAAAGGGCCGATGCTTTGGTGCAGAGCTAATATAGATTCAACATTGTGTGATAGCAGAGGATTTTTCGGGAATCCTTTGGCTTATAGACCAACAGCAACAAATCACTTTTCAAATATTTGTCCCATAATGACATAGCTTTGGTCACATAAAGACATCACATTCCCGGCGTTGTGCAGTCACAATGAGCTCATTCGTCTGGCAGCAAAAGATGGTCTGCTAGACTGTAAACAATACATTACAAAGTGATTTCATAAACTTCTTTTACCCTATTCTTCAGTGCCACATTACCTTATATAAGATCTAAATAAACCGCTAATATCATGGACAGGGAATTTGTTAGCGTTCATTCCTTCAAACATTGTCATGAAGTAAAACTGGTTATCCAAACAAGCTTATGTCAAAGTTCTGGAAAAGAGTGATTATAAAACATTCATGGGGGCACCTTCAATTAAAACCTATAAAAATGCGAACACTACAGTATGTCTCAATTGTAAAGTTTTCTTAGAGGATCTAACAAAAGTCAGTGATCAGGTGAAGACCATGTTAGTGAGAGAAGCCACCAAAAGAGCCAAGTATAGATAAGCCAAATGGATGGGACATTACATTTCCAAAGTTGTCCAGGCATTTAACATTCCTCAATCCACAGTGCTACATGTGTACCAGGAATATGTCATACAAGGCATTACCACCCACAGTGGACTGCCCAGGGGTGTTTAATAATCGTGACCAGAGGCATCTGGCTAGAATTGTCTGTGTGAAAAAAATAGTGACTCTGGCAGAAATCACATACATATTTAATACAAGAGGCATGCATATCCGGCAGTTCAGCGTTCCCTAGCTTCTGTTAGATATAGGAACAGAAGACATATCTGAGTGTGTCTGTTAACACCACAACACTAGACACAGCTCCTCATCTGGGCTTGGTGGTTGCTAACTGGACCCTAGCAACAGGTCTGATATGTCCAGCACTTTTTGGTCTGGTACCTGTTGTTTTGGCCTGATGGTAGGGTTTGTGTGTGGCACAGATACAGATGTATGCACAGTATCATGAAGCCATAGACCCAGCTGTCAACAAGGTAGGTCACACTGTGTAGGCTGGTGGATGTGAGATACTGGTATGGGGTATGTTCTCATGGCCTAGGTTGGTTCCACTGGTCCACCAAAATATGTTTCACTGCTTGGTGACGATTTGCAGCCCTTCATGGACTTTGTGTCCCCACACAATAATAGGATATTGCAGCACGATTATGCATCAGGGCATTGGGCTGTCTAACAAAGTAAGTAAATTGTGCAACCAAGAGGCCAAGGATAGTTAAGCTTGAGAGACCAGCAACCTTTATTTGTCACATATACATTACAGCACAGTAAAATTTCTTTCTTTGCATATCCCAGCTTGTTAGGAGGTTGGAGACATAGCGGAGGGTCAGCCAGCACACAGTGTATCTGGAGCAAAGGGGTGAAGGCCCTTTTTTAAGGGTTAGGTCTACAGTGGCAGCTTGGCAGGGCTGAGGCTTGAACCCCCAACCTTCAGAACAGTAACCTAGAGCTTTAACCTTTGAACCACAACACTGCTCATCACCATCTCCAATTATAGTGAAGCATGGTTGTGGTAGCATTATCTAATCGGTTACCTTTTATCAAAAGGGATTGGGTGTCCTTTAGAATCGGGGCTAAGATAGCTAGAACCATATACAGGTTAATCCTATAAGAAGACAATCTAATCCAGTTTGCAAAACACTTGTGCCTGGGGCAGAGGTTCTCCTTCTGACCTTGAGTATACTGAAAAGGCTATACTGGCATGGTTCAAACCCAAGAACCTAAATGCATCTGAATGGTCTAGTTAAAGCCTTGACGTCAGTCTAATGTAGAATCTGTATCAGCACTTGAAAAAGTGCTGTTCACCAATGGTCTCCATCAAAGCTTACCGAGCTTGAGCAGTTTTGTCAAGAGGAATGGGCTGAAGTATCAGGCTCCAGATGTGCAAAGCTGATACAGACATATGCCAGAAGACGTTTAGCCATAATTGCAGTCAGGTGGTTACCCAATACCAAGTATTGACGCAGCAAGGTGAATACTTATGCAAATACTAGTTGCCTGCTTTTTGTTTAATTACCGTTTGTGCCACAATAAATAATTGCAACTTAAAATGTTAAAATTGAATTACGTCCATTTTTAATTCCAGGTACAAAAAAGCTCAAGGGGGGTAGATACTGAATTTAGTTAAAAAAACTATGGGTCTACTGGGTGCTAAATGGATTGGACATTTTATTTTCTAAGCTGTCCAGGCATTTAACATTCCTAAATCTACAGTGTCACATGTGTACCAGGAAAATGTCATGGAAGGCATTGCCACCCACAGTGGACAGCATAGTGGCTGCCCACGGGTGCTTAATAATTATGACCAGTGACTCTGGCAAAAATCAGACACGTTTTTAATGCGGGAGGTCCACATTTATATGCCACAGGTCAGTACAATGTTCCTTAGGTTCCATAGGATATGGGAGCAGATGTTAACACAGTGAGAACACAGCAACTCACTTGGTCTTGTGTGGTTCCTAAATGGACCCTAGAGGACTCTCAACATAACATAGTCCTAGAAGTCATGGTACAAATAGTTTCAGGCTGATAGTATTGTTTGTGTGTGGTGCAGACACCATGAAGCCATGGACCCCAGCTATCAACAAGGCACTGTGCAGGCTGTTGGTGGTTCCATACTGGTGTGAGGTGTGTTCTTATGGCATGAGTTGGGTCCACTGGTTGACCCAAACACATTTCACTGATTGCTAACCATGTGTAGCCCTTTATCAACTTCATGTACCCCCGCAATTATGGGATATACCAGCAGGATAATGCATTGTGCCCAAGTTGTCCAGAACTTGTTCAAGGAGCAGTCTGGAGAATGTTGACGAACGGTGTCCCAATCATGCATCAATGAGGTTATGATGTAGAGGTCCATTTGCACAGAGCTGTGAGTGGATATTCGAACGGCCTGGTTCAACATCCCTCAGGACATCTTCCATCCACTTTGTGGCATAGATGGCGTGTACAGTTGCCGGGCTAGAGGGGATCCTACACGGTACTAGTTACAATTCCTATGACTTTTAGCATGTCAGAGTAAATTCTCCTAGAAAGGCTGATTGGAACAGATTGCAATTTGTGTGATGCAGGGTAAAATGTATAAATATGAGGGAGAAATTGTATCTTCCCTGCCAGGTAAGTATGACTGTTTACAGTAGTAATTACAAAGTAATTGTCATTTTAATAAAAAAAAATCTATTTACTTAACTGGTAGGAACCTGTAAAAAACATTATGTACGCACCGGATCTGTCTGTGGGCTGCTTATTTAATAGTCTTAGATCTTCACTTCATGCTAATGGATATCACATTTGCTAAGTCATTCAGATTGGAGATAATTTTTAAAACCACCGAACCCATTTTTTTTTTCTGTAAAACAAACAACGATGATTAGTGGAGAGTCATAAAAAATTCTGAATGGATGATTCAATGGAATAAAATCATTTCCCCCCATCAAACAAGCTGGCATGCTATTAGGTTCATGTAAGTCCAACATAACTGTGCCAAATCAGGAAGATGTGTCTTAGAATCCACTGAGCTACATTAATCTAATGATTTAGTGGACCACAGTCATGGGATAAGTCCAATCGTACATAGACCAGCGCTGGACCGACATCATGAAAATTACATAACAGTCTGACTTTATATAACTGTCTAACATATCCTCTAAGTTTCAGCACCATTAGAAAAATCATGCAAGTCGAAAAAGAATAATGCATTAAGCAGAATCTTGGGAGATCATAGACTCTAGCATAATAAGCGAATGTTAACATCAATAGATGTGTGTACATCGTTTACAATACAGTACATTACATATGTTTTCATCATAAGTTTTTTCTGGAAACATTCTGGTCGCTTTCATTAATTAAACCCATTTAATACTGTAATCAGCCGTCGTCTTATGATCGGAAGGTCCCTGGATCGAGCCTTAATACTGACAAGACACTTTTTCTAAAATGCCCCTGAGCAAAGCACCTAACCCCCAGCTGTTACCCAGGTGTGATACACAGACTTTTCCAGTGCTCTGAGAACACTCAAGGTCAAATCTACAGAGGTCAAATTCCTCTGTGTGTACAAATACAGTGGTCAATGAGTGGTTCCCAGGAAGCAACTCCTGTAACAACAATGTTTTGGGGTTCTATTGGACGCTGCAATATACTGGTAAGTGTTAGGCACAAGCCAGGGCTGGTTTGGATGCAGGCGAGATTTATTACAAAGTCCAGACAAAGGTATCCAAAACAATCCAATAAACGTGGTAAGAAATGGGCAAAGGGTCAAACGATTGTCAAACAACTAAAAAGGAGAATCTTAAACAAAGAAATGGCTAGAGGTGGAAACACTTGGCAATCACTCAGTAAACACAGTAAAACAAAAAGCAATGCTGGCTTGTTAACATAAAATATATACCAATTTAAAAAAATGTGATTGTTGACAAATTGGCCTGGTATAGGAATAAAACACATTAGGATGTGCCGTTATTGAAAATAGTCTACTGTAAGTGGTAACAGTGAGTTTGCTTTATGCTGGGCCTCATCACATCCTCTCCTCATCACATTACTGTCCTATATGCCTGAAGTGCTTTAAGACACATATATATTTGATAATATTATAGCATTAAAAAAATTTAATTTACACTTAAATGCTAGTCTAATATTGGTAGGTTCCCCAATGGGGCATGAACTTCACAAATTTGCAGAAACATTCTGTAGGCAATGAACACCATACTTCCTGCAGAACGGTCTACACCAAGGTGAAGGATTTCCATTATTCCATCAATCATTCCATATGTATCTGATAACGTTGTCGATCTGGATTTCCACAGCACATTCCATCGCGTCCCAGATCTCTTTGATAACACTAAGATCTAGTGACTTAGGTGGAAATGGCAGAGCCTCAAACCCAGACAAGTGTTCCTCTAACCATAATTTGGCATCCTTAGATGTGTGTGGTGGCGCATTGTCCTGTTGGAAAAGGCCAAACTCATCAGAATAAATGCAGGACATGAACGGGTGTAACTTATCAGAAAGGAGGCACACATAGTATTCACCTGTCAGAGACGTTTGTAGACGTACCAGGGGTCTCGTGGAAAGCCAGTAAACAAACTCTTGAGAGGAGAAAAAGATTTTAAAAAATTGATTAATCTCTTTAAAATGCTGAAGAACATGATGGTTGCATTAGTCTACTTTATAAAAAAAGCTGTATTCCATGAAATGAATAAAAAGAAAGTGCTACAATAAGCAAATGAATATCACTTTAGGAAAGCATAAATCTTGTTCTTTATACCTCCGGCCTGTGGGCAGACAGAGTCATGCTGGGTGATGTGTATGGGAATATCATTAGTCTCACTTTTTTGAAGATCAACACAAACCTCCCATGTTTAGTGAAAAGAAATCTGTCTCAAAGCACCCTGGCAAGACCAAAGTGTGGCGAGAGGAAGTCGTGTGGTGAGAAATGATTTATTGAACCGTTACATATGTAAATAAATGATAAAGTAATTTGCAATTGATATGCTGACAACATGTTATTAATATAAATTATATCTTTTTTATTATATTGTACTTATGTAACACTAAACTGTATCAAATAATTTTTTTACTGCACAGATGTTTAGACTGTTAGAACCTACTTTCTAATTCTTCTTTTTGCTGCAAAAGCAGAGTATTAGCCAACAATAACAGACGGTTAAACACAGCACATGTGTAACAGCTGTATAGTTACTTCCTATGGTATATTATCCGTCTCTGGTTTTGTGAACATTTGCAAGACTATCCGTTTGTGCTTTTATATATGTTTATTGTTACCCAATAAAAAGAAAACTGACAGACTGGTGGTAGTTACAGAATGGTATGGGGTTTGTTTAGCTCGCATTCCATGGGAACCGTGGTATATCTACAAACGTCTTTGACAGGTGGACACTGTGTGCACCTCCTTTCTCCTGACACCCGTTCAATGTCCTGCATTCATTCTGATATGTTTGGCCTCTCCAAACAGGATGTCTAGAGACGACAGATTATGGTGAGAGAAGAACTCATCTGAGTTTGGGTTTTTGCCATTCCCAAATAAGTCACCAGATCACGATGTTATCAAGCACATCTGGGATCCTATGCCACATTCTGTAGAACACAGAAATCGTACACCTCAGAAAGCAACAGAATTGTGGCCCGTTCTGCAAGAAGCATGGTATTCATTGCCTACAGAATATTTCCATAAGCTAGTGGAGTCCATGCCCTGTGGGGAACCAACCAAGTACTAATACTTGGCAGGTAACCAGTTTCTCTGGTAATTTAAGAGGATAGATTAATCTTCTCTTTGCATAAAAGCATCTACCAAACAAATCGTTATTAAAGGTTCAATGCTAAACTATATAATGTGTATGTTTGGTAAACAGAAGCAGAAGACGTACCAGGGTTCCCCTAGAATGCTAGCTAAACAAACCCTATACCATTATGGATCCACCACCAGCCTGTGTGGTACTTCAGTCTGTGTCTGGCACTTAATTGTAGAAACTGGGGCAGCTAGAATTAGGACCTTAAGAACAAGAAAATTAACCGACACCTGGAGAAAACTAGCACACTGGAAAACCACCACGACCAACATCTTAGATTCGCTGTTTATGCTTACACAGGCCTTTGGAAACACATGATACAAATAAAGTAATATACAGTATTTAGACTGGTGCGGATTACAGCGGAAAAAGAAACATGTGAAGCTAACTCCACACAGGTGAGAGTAATTGGGAGAAGTAGACTGGGCCAGCACCGGTACAGCACCGAGTGTTTGAGCTGCTAACAGCTATTAACCCTACTAGCTCCATCATTTGCACTGAGTATTTGATGTCACAATGTTCTTTAAAAAATTTTTTTTTACCTAGATACAACGAGAGCCATCACTTCAACCTAATTTCAAATGACGTCAAAAGGTGCAAGTGCAATGGCCTTTGGATTATTCACAGAAATGGGGGATTCTAAGTTCTAGGTGTGAATAGCGGCTTCCAAAAAATGGTGGAACAGATGACATTCCTGCTAAAAGTCACAATAGCATGTAAGGATCACACAAATTACACAGGAGCTGAATATGCAGTGCCGGGGGCAGTTGGAGGAACCCACAGAGCTGGAAGCAACTCCATTGGTTTAAGATCACTGCAGGTTCTTTGAGGTGAAGTCACAGGTGCTGAAGGAGCTGAACATGCAGTGCCAGTATCAGTATCTGAACTGCATGCACAGGACACTTTGGATTAGTAAAGTCCCTCTAGAGGATATGACAGTGATTTTACTCACCAGGCTACTGTACTGTACTGTTGTAGAGCCAAGAAGGGCCAAGGGTAACCACTTACATTGGGGATGAGGGCGTGGACAGTACATCAAGGTGCAGTGAGGTTCGAGTGGAGATGTTGTGGATTTAATGCAGTCAGCCAGAAGAGACCCAGCTGGTACAATGGCTTCCAGAAAAGTACCAGAACTTGACTGTGGTTGACTGTGAGTCACTATGATGGTGGACTTTCAAGGCAGGCTATGTGGAGACAGCCACAGGATTTGAGGGAGTGGGTGGCACTTTCGGATTTGGGCCTTATGATGCTCCATGAGCTCCCATCATGCATCACTGGCTGGAAACTGGAGAACAGGGAGGTGGGGGGTTTGGGGGCAGATGGGTTGGTTCTGTAACCTACCCTCCTCAGGCTAAACAGTCAAATTGATGCACTGTCTGTGTGGTTTCATGTAATTAAGCACTAATGGTCCTGTGTTTAAATTCTGTCTGTTCTTCAGCCCTGTTTAATAAATCAGCTGGATTGTTTGGACCAGCTGTGTCATGTGAGATGGCTTTCAGCGCACACCCTTCCACACCGACGTCACAATAACATGAGGAAACGATTTTGCATGAAGTAAACACAAACATCTGAAATTTTTCACTCAATCAGCTGAGAAACCATTCTACAACAAAGAACTTATTTAAACAAGCAGAAATTGACACCAATTGGGTGGCTGGGGATGCCTCTGCAGCTAGTCCATCTTGTCATAAATCTGTATGCTATATGCCAGTCATGCAGCAGCCGTGGAATGCATAAAATCATGCAGATACAGGTCAAGAGCTAATTAGAACATCAGAATGCGGAAAATTTGAACTCTGTGACTTACTGGTATGAGTATTTCTGAAACTGCTGATGTCTATGTATTATATTAGATATTATAGACTATATAATACTTTTTTATAAAAAGAACACACTGAGTTTCACTAATACAAGGCTCAGGCTCACCTAAACTGGCAAATTCAGAAAACACATCACATAGTCTTTTTCACATCTTTAACGTACAGTTTTGGTTAGCCAGTTTTGGTCATTCTTTTATCTAAAGCCTTCTAGCCTACTACTGGGTCATGGGGGGAGCTGGGGGGAGTCTATCCCAGCACTCGCTGGAGTCTATCCCAGCACTCGCTGGGTCAAAGGCACGGAAACACCTGGGATAGGTTGGCAGTCCATCACAGAGCAGACACACAGACAGAAAGAAACGCACAGCCCTAGGGGCAATTTAGTTTCTTCAACTAGCCTAACTGCATGTCTTTGAACTGTTTGAGGAAACCTCAGACCTCTACACAGAAAAAGGACCCTTGATGCCCAGCTAGAGCCTTCTTGCTGTGAGGTGACCGTGCTACCATCACCATCACCATGCTGCCATTAGCCCAAATCATGATTAGTAAATCTGGCACACCTCATTTTACTTTTACACCTCAAGAGCGCCATGGCGGTCTTCTGGGGGTATTCCTGCCTCGTGCCCAATGATTCCTGGTGGGCTCTGAACAAACCGTGACCCTGATGAACAAAGCGGATAAGAGAATGACTGACTGCCTGTTAAGTGACATATGAACAATTGGGTTTGGTTTTCTACGATACAAATATGATGTTGCACACATGTAAAATGTTTGTCTTCCATGACTAAGGAGAAAAACCTTTCAACACAATGATTACAAATGGATCTAAGATACAGATACGGATCTAAGAAATCAGTTTAACCACAGTAACCACATTATTACAATAATAATAATAATAATAATAATAATAATAATAATAATAATAAAGTTTCATATGTTAAAAAACAGGTTGATGTTTGCCAGGAATTTGACCACCCACACATTCACACAATCAGAGCACCAGTGAAGCAAGCAAAAAGACCCCAAAGAAGACCGTTTTAGATTTGCACAGTTTATTTGACTTTTGTGGTTTCATGTTTCAAAGCCAACCATTAACATCACCTCCGTAACAACAAATTGTTTGTAAGCATTGCAAAAGGAAGTCCTCTTGAGGGGAACCCATACAGTGCAGCTCTGGAACTTCACCAAACCTCATTGGAGCTACAATTAGAACTGTGTGTTGCGGTTAAGTGAGACTAAATCTAACTTTGTAGCTGTGCACACACCATCAGAATGTTTGGCAGCAGAAGGGGGTTGAGTTTAAGGAAAACCACCAGATAAACACAGTAAATCATTGACAATCTTTACTTATACAAATTATGTAAATTGTTGAGAACAAAATCACATAAAAAATGGTCAATGGAAACCGAAATCATCAACCCGCTGAGGTCAGGCAATAGCCCTGTGGATTTCTATCCTGGTATCTAACAGTCAGGGTACCACTGGCTATCACATAGAGGATTCTGCAGCACTCCAAGGATATGGATTCACAGACTGGTCATGTTGGATGATATTGTGGGCAGCCTAACAATAACTATGGTGTCTTCAGATTCCTTCACATCTGTCACATGTGGTCATTGTGTACCTGCTCTTATCTGTGATAAAATGGGGCAGCAGTGGCAGACCTGCTAATTCTGGTGTTCTCTGGCAAATGGCAATCAAACTGTGCAGTGCTGCACTGTTATCTGAGGTCCCATTAGAGGACGTTGGGTCCTTATGCCACCCTCAAGGAGTTTGTTTCTGACAGTTTGGTCAGAAAAATGCACACCAGTAGCTCACAGAATGCCAGCTTGTAAGGCTCTGCCAGTGCTGCTCCACTGTTTCTGCTTGGACAAAGAAGAAGATACTAGTCCTGTTGCTTGGTTGATGCCATCCTATGGTCCTGTCCAGCTCTCCTTGTTTAATGGCCTGTGTCCTGGTACCTCCTTCTGACTCTTGAGACTGTCCTGGGAAACATAAATAACCTTCTGCAATGGGGCTAGATTACCTGTACAAGCTGAATGAGCTGAGGGTACCGCATCATGCTGGTGGTAATGAAAGAAGTGAACTGCTCTTTTGACCACAGTGTAGTGAAACACACACATACACACTAGTGAACACACACTAGGGATAGTAAGCACACATGCTCACAATAATGGGCCCCCATCCACAGCAACCGGCCAGCAGTTGGGGGCTAGGTGCTTTGCTCAAGGACAATTCAGTTGAGTCTGATGCAGGACCTAAACCTGGGGAATGCTGGTTCGAGGCTGGTTCCAAACCACAAGCTAGTGACAAGAACACTTGTGCAAAACTAGAGACGACTCAATCAGGAAGGATAAGCCGAGAGTACCACCACCTGCAAAACCATTCCCTTTTTGGGGGTTGTCTTGCTGTTCTCCAGTGGACCTGTTGTGATTTTCGCTTGCAACAAAGCAGGTGAAACTGATTTACAATTATTGTCATGACTGCACGTGAATGTCATGTGAGGCCCCAACCCTCTCCACTCACATGTCTCCCAACATGCACCTAAGCCATGTTTCGGTACAGATTGTACAGACTATTTAAGTTGCGGCTGCACAACGTGGCTTGCAGAGTATTGTACTATTCGCCCGTTTTGTGGATTACCCTGCCATGGACTCTTACGCTGTACTGTTTACGTCCCCTTCGTCTGTTGATGTGAATTTAAGATGCACTCACCCTCATCCGAAAGCACGGTGCTTACCCTGCCCAGGTACAACTCCATCCACCTACCGCTCAAGATGTTTTGGCCCACCCCGTCACCATACAATGGGCTGGAGTATGAGCCAGATGAGCCAGTGTGCATATGGGTGAAGCCTTGATTAAGCACGTCAGGTTGGGGAGGACCATGGAGCTAGCCTGCTGGATGCGAGGAGGACAAGCCCAAGGAGGGCGGTTCTGAACTCAAGTCTGTCTCATGCCCAGAGGAAGGGTGGTCCTGAACCCAATTCTGTATCTTGCCCTGAGGAGGGCAGCATTGATCCCAAGTCTGTATCTCGCCCTGAGGAGAGCAGCATTGCACCCAATTCTGTCTATCTTCTTTGGGAGAGCAGCACAGAACCCAAGTTTGAGCTCAAGTCTGTCTCGTGCCCTGAGGAGAGCAGTCCTGATCTCAAGCCTGTCTCATGGCCCAAGGAGGGCGGTTCTGAACAAAAGTCTGTATCTCACCCTGAGGAGGGCAGCACTAAACACAAATCTGTATCTCGGCCTGAGGAGAGTAGCATTGAACCCAATTCTGTCTATCGTCTTTGGGAGGGCAGCACAGAACCCAAGTTTGAGCTCAAGTCTGTCTCGTGCCCTGAGAGGAGCAGTCCTGAGCTAAAGCCTGTCTCATGCCCCAAGGGGGTGGTTCTGAACTCAAATCTGTCTCTTGCCCTGAGGAGGGCAGTCCTGAACCCAAGTCTGAACCCAAGTCTGGGTACTTTAGTTGAGTCTTTTCGCTTGCCCTGGAACTTCTGGTCACCAAGCTGGTTCCTCAACCACAAGCCTATGGCTGCCCCAAAGTGTTTTGCTTTCAAGTGTCAACGTTTTCATACACTGTTTCAGCAGACTTCTTGTGTTTGCCCAAGACTCAAGTCACAATATTTGAAGACTTAAATATGCTTGCTCTCGCAGTGTCATTGTTTTAATTATCATTCTTTTGTTTACAGCCTTTTATAATGATTTATCATTGTGGGTCTTACCTCAATGTTCTGTGGGCAATTCAAATTTACATTCTTGGTCTTATAAGGGCACCTGACATTTCCATTTTTCAGAATGGCCATCCAAATTAAGCACACTGGAAGATGCTGGAAAGCGGTCTTTTCACGAAGAGTGCATGTGGGTTCATGCTCCTTGGGGGAAGCATGAACCCACATGCACTCTTCTTGAAAAGACCGCTTTCCAGCATCTTCTCTTGGTACTGAGCAATTTTGAGCACACTGTTTCACTTTTGGACTGTGATATTAGCCTACTGTTACTGATTAGCTATAAATGTCTTTTGACTAACATAAGTTATTAAGCTAACAGCCTGTGTCAGTTATGTTTGTTTGCGTAGCTTCACAGGTTCTGTGATTGGAGGAAAGTAAAGGCCACAAAGTTTCACACAGATTGCAAAAGAGAGGTGTTTTTTTTTTTTTACTCCAAGATTTTGTACTTGGTCTGTAATGAAATGCGTTTAGTGGTGGCCAGGACCAGAGTCAGCCTACTGGGTATCACTGCTGTAAAATATGGTGGTTTATAGGCTGCTTTGATGCATTGAGACTGTTGATTGTGAGGTTTATTTGAAGATTTTACTAAATGTTTCAGAACAAACAAGATCCCCCCCCCCAAAAAAAACATCAAAGCAACACTGAAATTCAGCTTAACGATTCCTCTACAAGGGTCCAGCCTTGTTAAAACTTGAATAATCATTGCTGTTGTGCAATCCAGGGCAACCAGAGGTGTCAATACTACCCCTAATCATGTGTTCTTCTTCTTGTTCTCCTTATACACTGAAGTAACAAAAAAACTTGTACTCCGGTCTAATGTTTGGTAGGCCCCCCACAGGGCATGGAATCTACAAGCTTGTGGGAATATATTATAGGCAATTAACACCAAATTCTTGCAGTACGGTCCTGAAGTATAGGATTTCTATGTACCACAGCATGTTGCATGACATCCCAGATGTGTTCGATAATGTTGAGATCTGGTGACTTAGGTGGGAATGGCAAAACCCCAAACTTAGAGATGTGTGTGGTGGCATGTTGTCCTGTTGGAGGAGGCCAAGCCCATCAAAATGAATGCAGGATATAGAGGCATTCACCTGTTAGAGGCATTAAAGTCCTCACGGAATGCCAGCTAAACAAACCCCAAATAATTATAGAGCCAACACCAATCTGTATCAGATTTTTTTACAGTCTGAACCAGTTTTTCTGGTACTTCAGTGTACATTAATTTTTGCTTATCTTCATAAAGACAGCCAATAACTCAAAAGGGCACCATATGTGTGTGTGCACCCACACTGACCACATGGAGTGACATTTCACACAGCTTGAATGAATAATCAGTGATGACTGCTACCAAGTGACCTCAGAATGACACAGGCATGAAACCACATGTCCACCACGTTTGTGCTACATTTTCATGAAACAAATATGACTGCAGTAATTGCATATTAAAGACTGTTAAATCCAGTACTTATTCTAAAAACGATGGATTTTTGAAGTATAGGACACACACACACACACATGCATCTCACTGGAAATGAAGTGTTAGGTAACTAGAGATAGTCATTAAAAGGTTGCCAAAACGTGAGCATGTGGAAGCAATTGCTGGTGGCATGCGGGATCATTTAGCTTAAGGGTAAGTGGTGGTGCCTATACTGCATCGGCAGGAGCCAAGTCAATTTCCACACTCACATCCACACACTCCACCCTTCTCACTCTCCGTCTCACTTCAACAAAAGACAATACGACTCTACAGTGATTTCCCTCAAGCATTTTCCCAGGAGGAGGAGGGGGAAAAAAACAGTCTCCTGATTCCAACTATGACATCTTTAAGCTCAGTTGCGTGCTCATGAACAAATCCTAAATGGAGTTGTGAGATGGAGGATGGAGCTCTCGCTTTTGGGAGGGGTCAGGAGGTTATTGATACGGCTAGACTGAGGGGACTGTGGAAGGGCATAAATAGCCGCAAGAAGCAATCGAGTTTCGCAGTCACTCTCAGACAGCCCAGGCATAGGTGACTACCACTCCTTCTGCAGAAAGCTCATCTGTCTCTGCAAAGCCAGTAAGTAGTCATGCTCTGTTTAATCAAGCATGCATTATATAACAGATATATAGACACCCAGTCCAGTTCAAACATTTATTAAGGATGTTGCATGGACATTGGGGCACTACTGTAGATTTAGAGCTTTTGAGAATGAATGCATGAAATGAAAAACAAAAATCTATTATATAAGGTAGGAAAAATTGTTCCTGGTACATTTTAATAAACTTTTAATACCTAACTACCAAACCATTGTACACATAATACAAGCTTCTACTTCAGGAAATGGAAATCCACCCCAACAGATGTTTCAGTGTGCCTTGTTTTATAATTTATATATGCTATATGTGACAGGAGCTAACCACATGCCTATGTTTAATCTCAATATTTTCTCAGAGAACCAGCAATGGAAAAGATGAAAACCATCTGCATGAGATGCTTGCTGTGGTGCTTCACCTTAATAGTCACCCTGCTTAGTGGAATCACTGCCATGCCTGTGAATGTAGTGGAGCCGCTCTGCACTGCCCCTTCAACAGCCAAGTACAGACTAACATTTACAGGCAAGTGGAGCCAGACTGCCTTCCCCAAGCAGTACCCCGTTTACAGGCCTCCTGCTCAGTGGTCTCCACTCATGGGTAAGTGGAATACTCTGTCTGAATTTCAGAGGGCATACCATTATAGGGCATACCAGAACTATAAGTGAGAGAATGCTATAGCCTTTTAAGTGCTTAATTGTTTTACCATAATGGCTTCAATCGCCTGATTACTGAATAATGGATATTTACTGTACAATAGTATTATGCTACAAATGATCTATTCTCTTCTTCAGGAGTGACTCACAGCTCAGACTATCACATCTGGCAGAAAAATGAATATGCAAGTAATGGGGTGAGAGAGTTCTCTGAAAAAGGAGAGGCTTGGACGTTGATTAAGGAGGTGGAGGCAGCTGGGGAGCGCATCCAGAGTGTATATGGCCTCTTTTCAACACCAGCTGTGCTTGGAGGGACAGGCCAGACAAGCACTGAGTTTGAGGTGTATGCCAGGCACAGCTTCGTAAGTATAATACTAGATATATTGTAAAATAATGAGACATAAAGTCATGGCTGTATGTTTCAAATTTAATGCACGGTACTTGCAATGGGGCTACATGATTTACGATTTATAATTTTAGTATGTTTTTATAACATTTTACCCATTAGCTACATAAATACCGATAAAACTATGTAACTACATGCAAGATTTTTACCAGGTCAGACCAAAAACCAATTTTCCTAAGGTTTACCAATAAGATATACATAGCAAGACGTACAAGTTTAGCACTCCTTCATCCTAGTTTTAAGCCTTTGCAACTATAACTTGCAAATCTGCAGTGCTAAGTGTTCATGACCTTAAACAACCCATCTTGTTTTACAGTTGTCTTTCATTATGCGGATTGTGCCGAGCCCCGACTGGTTTATCGGGTTAGATAGTCTAAATCTGTGTGATGGAGACCACTGGAAAGAAAACATCAGCCTCGATCTGTTTCCTTATGATGCTGGCACGGACAGTGGCTTCACTTTTTCTTCACCCAAATTTGCGACCATGCCCCAGGACAAAGTCACACAGGTAACCGGAAGCAAGACAGATAGTCTTTCTTAATACACAAAATCAGTATCAGAGGTCACTAAAGGTTTTTAATGTCTTCCACAGATCACGTCATCATTTCCACGTCACCCTGCTAACTCGTTCTATTATCCACGACTGAAAAGTCTCCCCCCGATGGCCAGGGTCACAGTCACCAAGATCAAGAGCAAACAGATCTTTAGTTTGCCGATCGAGCCCACGCAATCCAACCAAATTCCCACTGGCAATGAAATAAACGAGTCTCTCATAAGTAAGTGATAGTTTCTTACAATGCAGTATTTTTTTCTTCCTTTGTGTGCATGTCTTAGTCCAGCAAAACAGCAGAAAACAAGACAAAATATGGCAGGTCTTATTAAAAATAAAAAAATTGTGAGCATGGTGTTTATTTGAACTTAATGTCAAATACATCTACAACCACAAAAGGAGGTTTTAATGTATCTCATACTGTTTTATATAATAGTTCAGAAGTAAGTTCATGTTTTTAGAGAGAAGGAATTGTAATGGAGCAAATTTGACCAAAAAAAAAAAAAACCCAACACAAAAAAAACCAAAACAAAACACCCATCCCCTTGGTGACCAAAACAACAAACCCAAACAAGATTATGGGGGTCGGTCCATTTGGAGATTTTGTGCAGCTCAGCAGTCATGAAGAGTTGATCATGGAAACAAAATATAATGTCAAGTCCAGTCATGCTTTTATCGTCATGTGCCAACTCTCTGTTTTCCCACTTTTTTAAACATCTCCAATATGTCATAGCGATCAATGTTTTACAAGGCTGTAACTTCAGTGACAGTTTTGTAGAAAACGCAGCTGGTTTTATGATGAAGGGTATCTGCCAGATTTTACTTTTAAGAAATGTTTAGTTACTACTTAGGTCTACCTAGCAACTGAAGGTGGCATAAAGTTTATATATAATAAGAGGAATTCAGAAAAGTATTAGCTAACTGCTAACTACCCAGGTCTGATTCACAATATAACCTATTGTCAATGACACATTGCATCACTTCTATACAATTTACTTGTGTTAAGACCATAATGCGCACTTCTAAACCTTCTTAAACTTATCAAATGTTGTACATGTTTATACTACACAAATTCATGATTCTAATGTTTACATTGTGTTTGCCCTCAGATACCCCTCTTGACTGTGAGGTGTCGGTCTGGTCACCTTGGGGGTTATGCAAAGGTGAGTGTGGCGAGGACAAAAAGAAGGGCATTAGATATCGGACCCGCTACATTCACATAAAGCCTGCTAACAACGGCTCTGCCTGCCCACCTCTCGAAGAGGAGAAATCCTGTATACCTGACAACTGTGAGTGAGAGTCTGTCGCATAACGTCCATCAATTCAATTAATTCAAAGCACAGTCTGGGCTGGACTATTGTTTATGGATCACATTCTGTATTGACCCAGAAAATAACCCAGAAAATATACTTAGGACACAAGCATTGGCGAAAATTGGAAGATATAAAATTGTTATATTGAATTAATATTAATGAGCTGTTTTGATGATGTAAAAATTGTATTGAAACTTTGTAAAATGGTAAAATTGTCAATTTAAATTACAAAATTTATTTTCCATGTTTAAAAAAATAAAAATATTAATAAAAGAAGAATAATAAAAATGTTACAAATAAAATTCAAACTCAGCTGTTTTTTCAGGGGTATTTAAGCAACACTACTGCTTTGCTGGCATCAGTTTTGTAACACAGTAAATATCGTAGAAATGTGATATGACATTTAACATCAGCTCAATAAAACTGAAGAAAACTTTTACTATAATGTTCACTATACTAAAATTCTAGGTGCTATAAAAAACTACTTTTTTGTTCAATTTATGAAAAGTATCAAACTGATATAAACTGATGCCCTCTGGTGAAATAACTGAGCAACTACACTTCTTTTGTCTGGTTTGTTTAATGTCTGTACATTAAATGCAATAAACTGTACATATGAACTGTAAATATGAACAAATAAACAGTTTCTTGTCAACCTGTATGTCCCTGCTTCAGCTACAATACCAGGGTTTAGTGATTTCTGCTTAAGTATTAAACTTTATGAGAAACTTAGGACAAAATGAAACACGCCAAAGCTAAACATATGATGTTGTGTAGGGACTTTATCAACTTTAAGCACCTGCTGTGGGCTTATCACTCTCTCCCTGTTAACCTTGTTTGAGTAACACTAAGCCATGCAGGTGGACATTTCACACATTTGAAAGTGAAGTATTTGCAGTCAAGCTCTACAGTACACTACTACAACTATTACATATATCCGTCCTATACATTAGTTGTTAGCTGTACTATCTGTCTTCTTAAAAACCATAACAATTACCACGATGAATATAACACAGACCTGCCTTCTGATATCATGCCTGGTTATTTCGGCTCCAGCGATGTTCTTTGAGTTGACACAGCAGCGGGAAAAGTGTATAATTGAAGAGATTCCTGAGGACACCCTTGTCACAGGTAAAGAACATTACGAATACTGCTTTGACATTCCTTATAGTTATTAAACATTCAGCAAATCTGTATGATCGTGTTATACTGGTTTAGTTATCCTTTTAGAGTATAGATAATAGAGTTATTTCTAGGCTATTACCATATTTCCAGAGTAGTCTGATTTTTAGAGAACCAACTTACCAAACAAAGACAAAAAAAAAATGTAAATGAAAGCTAAGATTGTGGGTAAAAGAAAGAAGTGAATTTGCTTATATAAGTAAATAATTGTATACCGCTTTTCTGGTTTTATACACTCAAGTGCCAGAAACTGGTATACCAGCCTAATACTTGGTAGGTCACCCCACAAAGCATGGATTTCACAAGCTTTTGGAAATACTATGTAGACCAATAATGAACACCATCCATCCTGCAGAAGGGGTATGAACAGGTATAACTCAGATAATCAGATAGAAGGCATACATAGTCAAACCTGAGACATTTGTAGATCCCATGCAATGCCAGCTAAACAAACCCCATACCATTATAAAGGCACCGTTTTCGTTTTCTGGCATTTCAGTGTAGGTTTTTAAGGCTCCACTGCAATGTTACATAGCACCCCAGATGTGTTCAGTAATGTTGAGATCTGGGAATGGCAAAATATCTTAAAACTCAGATGAGTGTTTTAAATTCATCAGAATGAATGAAGACATAAACAGGTGTAACTCGTCAGAAAGGAGGCAGATATAACATTTATCTGTCAGAGATGTTTGTAGATGTATAAGGGGTCCTATGGAATGCCAGCTAAACAAACCCCAGTCCGTTATAGAGCCACCACCAAACTGTACCACTCTGGCTCTTATTCAGTCTAACAACATTATGCAAATGGTGTCGTCTTCCCTCTAGGTTATATCTTATTAGAACACTGGGATAAAAAGCAGGACCACTCTCCACACCTTGGATTAACCATCACTATTAAAGACCCTAATTATGAGGTTGGGTGCTATTTATTAGATGGAATTTGATTTCTGCTACATGACCGCAGAACTGTTTTTAACCCTCACCCTTAATTTCTTTATGTTCGCAGGTATTGCTGATGAAACGGTTTGGCAAATATGGCAAATTTACCTTTACATCCCATTTCGCTGGTCAGCACTTCCTGTGTTTGAAATCAAACACTACAAGATTTTCTGTGTTCACAGGCGAGCGTTTGGTAGGTCAAAGTCAAACCTGACTGTACCTTATAAGTGAGTCATAATATTTTATTCGGAATGTTTGAATCTGTAAAAGCACACCAGGTTTAGCTCTACGTAGGCTATACTTCAATCCTTGCCGAGACAGCTTGATACACATATCTCAGGTACATTTCCGACTAACTAGTTTGTAGGTCACTCCGAGGGTAAAACCAAAGTAAATATTCCTACCTGTTTTTTTTTTTAATATTATTTCGACATTGTTAAACAATATGTTAGGAGTAACCAGGAACAGGAAATTAAAAGGAATATCTCCCAGGAATATCTACCAGATGGGTGTCATTAATCATGCTCATTGTGGATCTTTATATACCTCTGCATACAGTCTGTTTTGTGAGTATGTTTATTGTTAAAATTGCAGACAAATATCACCACTGATATATTTATATTGACTAGAAATAAAGATCTTTCAATAGATCTTATTCATGAAGATGGCATAAAGTTCATCATTGAAAAATCACCACCAGATGGCACTATTACAGATATTTGTCCAGTAATGATTACGATGTATGATCCCAGTTAGTCAGTCAGTCCACCCAGTCCGTCAGGGTTAAGTTTTTGTTCCGGGCCCACCTTGAATCACTGGGTGCAAGGCAGGCATACCCCCTAGAAATGGTACCAATCCATTGCAGAGTACCACAAACACACACCCATTCACTCACAAATAGGGAAATCTAGGCCTATATGCAATGCCTACCATGTGTGTTTTTTTTGGTGAAACTTCTTGGTGAAACTCCTTACAGACAGAGACCAGAGTGAGGCTTGAACCCACAACCCCAGATCCTTGGAACTGCGTAGCACACACTACATGCAACACCACTGTGCTTGAGGAAATATTCTGTAGGCAGAACGGTCCACAATTCTGTTGTATCCTGTAGGTGTGGGATATCTGTGTTCTGGAGCATGTTGCATGGCATCCTAGATGTGTTTGTTAACGCTAAGATGTGGTTACTTGGCTGACAATGGAAAAACTGCATTTTACATTAGTGTTTTTTCTAAACAAAATCTGGTTCTCTAGATGTTTCTGGTAGCACATTGTCCTGTTGGAACAGGCCAAAAACATAAGAATGAATGTAGGATATGAATGGGTGTAACTTTTCAGAAATGAGGCACACAAAGGAGAGCATTCACCTGTCAATGATGTTTGTAGGGGTCCCATAGAATGCCAGCTAAACAAACCATTATGGAGCCACCACCAATCTGTGCCAGTTTTCGTACAGTTTGTACCCCGTTTTCTGGCACTCCAGTGTATTGTTTTTATAAAATGATTACTGATTTGTTGTGCCATTTACAGACTTTTACATTAGTAGTGAACACTCACATTATTAGCCTCAGTGCACAGCAAAATATGTATGAAAGACGCCTTGATGTATCTATGTATCGCCTTGATGTGTTCTATGTATAGAAAGTGCATCTAGATGTTCAGATGGTAGAACACACCATTGATCCCAGTGCTGTCAAGACCAAAGACACCATTGAATCAGTGGAGTTTAAAATACAGCACCTCATAAGCCAGATGCAGTTCATCAGTAAGCAGCAGAACTTTGAGAGGGTAAGTAAAAAGGATGTGACTTCAGTAGTCTGAAAACAAAATGAATTTTATAAGAATTATTACTTTACTGACAGAAAACTAAACTGTATTAAACTGTACCTTGATATATGTGCAAATGGACATGACTTAATTTTGTCTGTCGTGTTGATCACAGGAACGTGAGGAAACATTTCGCCAAATGAGCGAAGAAACGAATGGAAATGTTTTGTGGTGGGCAATAATCCAGACCTCAATACTACTCAGTGTGGGATTCTGGCAAATGAGAAGCCTGAAGAACTTTTTCATCGAAAAGAAACTGGTCTAACAGCTGTTTAGTTATGGCTAGATTAGTAGCTATCTAAGCTAAAAGCTAACATAACTAGCAAAGATTAGGCATCTCTCATATTATGCTCTATATTATTTGACTAACTAATGTTTGTCTTATTACAGTGATGTAGATTTTAACTCTTGACTTCGTACCTGACTGATATAATAAAATGTTATTACTGTACGAGTGTTCCTTTGCTTTTGTAGGTTAATGTTAGTTACATACCGTGGGTATAAAACATCTACACAACCCAACCCTGTAAAAATAATACTTAAATCTTATCACAACACAAACAGGAATTTGACAACACATTATCCTAACACAAAAAAAATCCAACAACACAACATTATCCCCAAAACAAAATCAAGGCTGTGTCCGAAATCGCGTACTCAAGCAGTACATACTGAATTTGAAGCAGTGTGCACTGTTTTACCGGTAAAACGCAATTGAAGTATGCGAGCGAGAAGTATGCACAGCCTCGGACGCACTACATCCGCCATCTTTCCAATGTCATGTGACACATAACGTCACATCACAGCTGTTTTTTAAATCCCCAAATGTACTTTTTTAAACCTTAAAAAGTTTTTTTTTTTACTCAGAAGAAATTATTAATATAATATATTAATATAAATTAATAAAATAAAAATACTTTTATGTTGCTTCTGTTTAGTTCCGAACGTCTGCGCTGCTCGAATTGCATTATGGGATAGAACAGTGTGCTCTGCTCGCATACTGCTAAATGGCTGCCGAAACAGTACGTCATCCGGGAACTTTTCACATACTGCTTGATGCATACTGCACATTCGGACACACT
>JAOVVF010000048.1:3905144-3941443 GCA_028565595.1 Duopalatinus emarginatus
TATTTATGTTTGTGGTTGTAATGTGACAAAATATGGAAAAGTTCAAGGGGTATAAATACTTTTGCAAGCCACTGTAAGTCACCAGATCTCAATGTAATCGAACACATCTGGGATGTCATGTGATGCGCTTGTGAATTGTGGACCGTTCTGCAGGATGTATGGTGTTTATTGCCTACTGAATTTTTCCACAAGCTCATGGCATCAATGTCCTATTCGGGACCTACCAAGTATTAGACTGGGGCACCATTTCTTGTGGCACTTCAGTGTAAAGAAAGCACTACATAAACGATGCATTTCTATGTTTTTGTTGTTGTTGTTGTTGTTGATAATTTAGATGGTTTTCTTTAAATTAAGGGTACATGTCTCCAACTTCATCAGTGTCCTCTGTGACAAAAATCTCCTATTCCTCTCCAGTGTGTCTGTCCCGCAATGCATCAAGCACAAACCTGTAAGTACCATTTTTGCTGTACGACACATTCTTATCTGCACAGTGGGTTATGCTTCCAGAGTTAATTTTATGCTTTGCTTAAATACTTAAATGTTTTTTTCTTAATTGAAATGCACTGACACAGTGGTGGCCTACTGAATTACCCAGTTAATGCTTTTAATTGCTCCACTGAATGTACATTCAAGTGAAGCATGTCCTGTTAAAAACTTTACTAAGAATAAGGGTTTAGAACATTTAAAGTCATTTAGTTCACTTAAGTGCATTGTAATGCTCTTCCTGAATAGTCCACAGTCTTTCCATGCATTCATTCCCCCGTGTAAATGGTTGACACATGGGGAAATCGTTAACACTGATACAGTGTTAACACTGACACAGTGTTAACACAGACGATCGTCTCCAGCTTTTTCCTCTGGTGCAAAGCCACAGCATTTTCTCACTTCAAGACAGAAAGGTGATCCTCATCATGAAAATTCAGCACATCCTGCCTCAATTCATCGGAGAACCCTATTAGTCCATAGCTGTTTGGATAAGCTCCGCTCTTATAGAGTCAGCAGCCACGTCAGAGCTACAGTCGAGCATTGCCGATGCTATAATAGTCTGGACGGCTCACTTTTGCTATGTCTGCTGTGGTTTCTTATGCAAACAATTTACTGTAATGTCATGTGGTACCCATATAGAGATAAATGTATAGGGCAGTGGTTTGAGTGAAGGCGTGTGAGGTCTAAGTGAGAAAAGCAGCACAAGGGGGCACTGCTGAGTTGACTAATATTAATTGTGAACAGCAAACAGATGCATGAAGCAAATGAAGTCACCAGAGTGTGTGCTGTGTAACCAAGGTCAACTCTTAGTAATCCTTATGTAATTATGTTCCTACAGAACTGAAAACATGGACATTGACAGCAGGGCATTTTCCAGTAAAGTAAGTTGGTTCTTATAGTTTATCTTTAAATCCCCCTTTAAAAAAATATATCCATTTATATATTTAGGTTGAACTGTGTACCGTTTTCCTGTGTAATATGCTACAGTGTGTACCACAAGTCAAATTTATCATTATCTTGATATAACCATAATGTTCCTGCAGTTTTTTTCTAAATTCTTGCTTTCCCAAATAGCCCTCAATGTCTCGAAGCATTTCCAGACTTTGTCTCATCAGCCCACCACAAGATGGCCGGATAGGTTAGTCTGTCAAATATTGTTCAGCTGATGACACACTTTTTTTCTGCTGATTTTTGTTTCACTGATTTCTCTGACTGTTTAAGAACAGCAAGATTAGGAGAAAGCTAAAAAAAAATGAACAGTATTTAATTATTTAAATAAATAGTTAATCGGGAAAAAAGATTTACTTTCCATGAGTGAATATTGTTTTTACTTGGTTGCTGTTTGTATTAGTGCAAAATGAAGCAAACGTCAGATGTCAGACAACAATAGGCCTCATTTATTAATCAAATTTATTCATATTTTTATTTGTTATTTATTAAACTTGATATTAATGAAAATACAGTTAATTTGAAAAACATTAATATCCTAAGTATTACAAAATTTACTACTAATTAATGTGAACCATAATTAATCTAAGGCTTGAGATTGTATAGTTAGGATTTATTTCTTCACATGTACACGAATACCTAAACAACTTTGACCTGTTGAGGCATCGATCTCTGAAAGTGTGCTGTGGTATCTGGCACCAAGACATTACCACCAGATCCTTCTGTGGATATTGTGGGGGATCAGGCACCGGGGAACAGACTAGACTTCACCCCCCCACACACACATGATTGAGCCTTGGGCGACCATGACCCTGACACCGGTTTACCATTTGGCCTTCCTGGAACCACTTTTGGTAGGTACTAACCACTGTATACAGGGAACACCCCAAAATACCTGTCAATCATGTAGCCCCAGTTGTGTAGACAGAAAAATTGGGTCTTTTGTCAAAATCTCCAAAAATTATTATTATGCTTGATTTAAGAACTGACTGTTAGCTTTCAGCCTAATATATCCTACTCCTAAACAAATGCCGCATAATAAAATAATTTGATCCAAGTTATCAAATTATGATGTTAGATGACTGGGTAAGAGGAGCTCCAAAACATTAGGTCTTGTAGGGTGTTTCCAGTGTGCAGTGCTTAGTACCTATCAAAAGTGGTCCAAAGGACAAGTGGTGAATCAGTGACAAAGTCATGGGTGCCCAAGGCACACTCGGGTGCCTTGGGGTGGCGGGGGTCAGAGCTTGAAAGGTCAGAGCTGTTTTTGCAGCTGTGTGGGCAGGTGATGTGAATGTTACGACTGATCAGTGTATATACAGACAGGATTCAATCACTTTTTATTTCAATGCATGAATATACATGAACACATGTTTTATATTAATCACACAAATCCATAAATGAAAACCAGTAAGACAGGCCATTGAATCAGGATGTAGTTCTACTGTATAAAAAGGACTTAAATCGAGGATGTGTTTGTGGCAGCCAGTGCACTGCAATGGCTAAGCTGCATTACTGGAACATTTAGTGCACATGATGCTTAGAAAGCAATCTTTCACTTTTAAGTCATCCTTTTAGTTGTTTTCGTTTGTGAGCTTCGCCTTTTATGGAGTTTTGCGGGCATCACTAAAGCAGCTGTGCTGTGAATTCTCAAGAAAATCTGAGTCGCAGAACATTTTGTAAATCTGGCAGGAATTTTTTCGTTTGATTTGGCCTACAAACATTTACACAAGTCCTTACGAAAAGATTGATAAATGAGGCCCAATGTCCTGGCTAACAGACTTATTTAGGTAACCAGTAAAATGATGTATATTCTATTTATTATTGTGTACTTTATTTATTACTCTTTTAAAGAATGTCTTACTTTGCAACTGTACAATATCTGCAGTATATCAGAGCAATCAGCGCACAGTGAACAGTTTAGTAAATAC
Organism: Duopalatinus emarginatus; assembly: GCA_028565595.1. Lineage (NCBI taxonomy): Eukaryota > Metazoa > Chordata > Actinopteri > Siluriformes > Pimelodidae > Duopalatinus > Duopalatinus emarginatus. The sequence continues at coordinate 3,908,507 of JAOVVF010000048.1, forward strand.
TGTAATTATCATTACAAACGTGTATGTGTTTCAAGCAGCTAATCAAGTGTTCTCAACCTTTTACATCCGTCGACCCCTAGCTTTTCTGATTGAACCTCATGCTGAACGTAGATCAAAGGCACTTTATAATGAGCAAGATAAGCTATGTTAGTCAAACAGCTGTAAATGCAATAAGCGTATAAATTAAGTTAATAAACAGTAAGTCTTTGGCTTTTCTGAAAATCACCCCCCACCTTCTCAGTTTTTTAAAATGTATACTTTAACAAGAATACCACTTGTACATATTTAAAATGTTTAAGAAACAATCCCACAGACCCCCCCAGTCATGAACCACAAGGGGTCTACAGACCAGTTAAGAAACAGCAATTAAACCAAACCTTAGTGTAGTGCAAGAAAACAGAATGGGAAATTAAATTCTTATAACCAGAGTGTTTTCTGCTTTAGGTACCATTTCCCACAGAACAGCGAGTCAGAGCAATTTGAGTAGCCACTCAACACAAAGTGCTAATGTCAGGTATTTTTCCCCAAATCATTGAATTAGTGGATTTTAGATCACAAAGTCAAATATATAGTATATATATACACATTGTGTGTGTCTGTGTCTAGGTGCACTTTATTAGGAACACTATATTAATACTGGGTAGGGTCTCCCCTTGCTCTCAAAACATCCTCAGTTCACTGTGGTGTGGATTCCACAAGATGTTGAAAATATTCCTACGAGATTCCTGTCTATTTTGATACGCAGTGCAATTCTTGCAGATTTTTCAGTTGCGCTTTAATGCCATGAATCTCCCGTTCTACGACCTCCCAAAAGTTTTCTATGGGAATCAGATCTGGTGTCTAAGAAGGCCGCTGAAGAACAGTGACCATGAAACCAGTTTGAGACAACGCCTGATTTGTGACATCATCATGCTGGAGGTAGCCTTTAGAAGAAGGACAGCAAGGACAGCAACAATACTTAATTGTTCTGTTGCATTCAAAATAAAAAGTGTGCTGAGAAAATTTTAAACTGTCATACCAGCTCCTACAGCATAGATTGTTGAAACAAGGCAGGTTGGGCACAGGGGTTCATGCTGTTTGTGACAAATTCTGACCCTACTATCAAGGGCTGTGAGATATGACCAAAATTTTATATCGCGATATAGATCCATTCATATCCCAATAACGATACATAACACAATACAGCATGTTTTCTGTAAATTCAGTCATTTTTTTATTTAAAATAAAATGACCACATGAAAAAAAAAAAAACGATTTCTATACATTGAATTATACAAAGTCAAACAATTAAAGATATTTTCTGCCATATGGTGTGCGTTGCCTAGACAACGGTCTTGTGAATGTAAACTTCCATTTTTCTGTTTTTGTTTCATCTGGATTTTATTGTCTGTTTTGTGAAGAAAGAAAATAGATACTGGTTAACTATTTGTTTTTTATTTTTTAATTTCTGTTTATGATATGACATGAAAATGAAATGAGCAGAAAATACACAGACCTTTTAGGTATGAGCTCCTCGTTTTGTGTTTGCTGGTCTGGGTCCTTCTCTTGTTCGCAATTAGTCCGGTCTGCGCCGCATGCGCTTTCCTACATTTGTGCGTGCGCCGCCTTAACGTGTCTTCCAAACAACAAAATGACTGCAGTACAGTGTGTATTTTGCAACACAACCAGACGATAGATCGTAGTATTAAATGATATACGGTTTCTATCGGCACACGATATATATTGTCATATCACATAGCCCTACTACTATCTATAAGCCTCACCAGAAATTGAGATCATCAGATGATTTTTTTTTCTTACCATAATTGTACAGAGTGGTTATCTGAGTTACTATCCCCTGTATTGTCGGCTTTCTGTTTAGCCTTTCTCCACCATGACCTCCTCTTTCTGTGTAAATGACTGCTGTGTGTGAAAATCCCACGAGATCAGCACTTATAGAAATACTCAAACCAGCCTGTCTGGCACCAAAAAGCACAACTCAGTCGGAATCACTAAGATCAGATTTTTCTGCATGCTGATGGTTTATGTGAACATTACCCAAAGCTGCCGGTATCTGCATGATGTAATCTGTTGCGCCGCCGCCATACGATTGGCTGATTAGGTAATTACACAAACCTGTAGGTGCGCAGGTGTTCCTAATAAAGTGCACAAGTGAGGATATGTCTTATGTAATACAGGACAGATGCTATGTTTTTTTGTCTCTGTTTTCAGTAGAGTATTATCCAGTGGCCTGAGGGAACCCACGTTGTCCTCCTCCAGTAACACACTGTATTGCAGAGAATCACCGTGGGAAATGCCGGTATTCAAAAAGCCCCCAAATTACAAATACCCCTCCATGTCCTCTCTAGGACCTCTGCCCTGACATATTATAGCAACGATCTTAAAATATCACCAGAGGCCTATCACTAGTGGCTAAAGAACAAGGGAGGCTATTCTTGTATAGCTTTACTATGATGCTACCCTGGAAACACAACAGATTCAATCGAAGACAAGGTCTTGTGTTCAACCATCTGCAAGAGGACAAGAATATACATATGCATGCTTATTCATAACAACTGCAGCAATTTGTAGCTTCCCCTGAGCTCATACCACAATAGTTTTATATTAACTAGGGCTTCAGGGTATGATATAATAGCCTGGACGTGTTGTGTTTTTTTTTTTTGTGCTTAAACGTCTGCGTTTGCTGTAATCAATCACAGACGTGGCACGAGCAGGCTGTGAATGTGGATTTTAATATGCTGTAGTATGATTCATTGCATGTCAGCTGCACCTGCGAATCTGCAGAGTGTTTTATTCTCCAAACTCATAAATACCATATCACTGAATTGTTTGAACCTGGTTGTGCATTGATGATTCGGCATGTTAAAGTGATTGCTTTGATTTGGACACTTTTTTTTTTTTTATTCGTTGCTGTAGGACATAAATAAATGTCAGATTTTTTCTGCATATTTTGTGCTAAAAAGCTGAAAATTGGCAAATTACACATTTTGAGGTTGTCAAGTGAGCTAGGAAATAAGTCTTTGATATTGTGCTTGAAATATGGAAGAAGAAAAAAAAAAGTATGAAACACACCTCGGAGCATTCTGAGTCACTCCAGTAGCCCAGTCCAACTTACAACTTTCCCTGTAAGGCATGCGGTGAATCAGACCACTGTGTGAAGAGACATGCAAAACATAATTGTGTCATTGCTCTAAACGGCTTGTGTTACATGGCAGACACGACACATTAGCGCAACCTCGGAAGTCTTTGTTCGATCTCTGCCTCGTGGTATAAACGTATCTCCTTACAGCACACAGTTCAGCCTGTCACAACTGCACTTAAGATTTACAGAGCGGGATGGCAGGCGCTCAAATGCTGCATGTAGCCGTTGTTTTATGGAGACGTTTGGCAGTAACGTTTCTGGAGTTGGTGTAACTGGCAGGCATCCTTGATGGGTAGGGAGGGGAAAAGCTTTTTGGCAAACGCATATTCCACAGCCAAAGCAGAGCGCTGTACAAAATTAGAAAATCTAACAAGACAACAATTACACTGTTAGATAAAAGACCTGTGTATTTACCCCCCCCCCTTCCATCCAAACTTTTAGATGAGTCTCTAACAGATGACAGGAATCACAGGAAACGTTTATCTTTGTAAATCGAAAGAAAGATTGTGATTTTGAAGTGATCTGCTACTCATTTTTTTTGCATCACACTATATTTATTACAAATCGCTCTACACTCACTCTACACTTAACAATGTCTTTCTGTCTTACCTCTGTGCATGTAAGGTTTGCTCTGGTAATGGCACATCTGGTAGCTGTTTTCCCCTGACGTGGTGGTATACTGTGTGTGTGTGTGTGTGTGTGTGTGTGTGGGAATGTTTTTATGTCTTGGTGAGGACTTGATAGCTCCACAAGGAGTTCATTAGCTACGTTAGTATTTGTATTAATGGATCGTCCTCAGAAGGATAGTAAGATGGATATATGTGTGTGTATAGCTGAGAGAGAGAGATGTACAATAATCACTTCCCACAATTACTACAACCGGGCAAAAAAAATCTTTGCAGGCAGTTAAATTTCCAGGCTGCTCACCTCGATGGCATGCACAGGAAACTCACAAAATCTTGCTGAAACCTGGCAGTAAGGAGACCAGACTAAAACTGAAACAATGAAGACGCTGCATATCACTTATGTCACAAAGAAATTACTAAAATCTGCATTCGTTATATTCATTCATATATTCATTATATTCCTGTTAGGATATAGAAATATGTAGAGATTTTTTTTTTTTTTTACAGAATTGTACAACTGCTCTCTGTAACCTGTAGAAGGAGCTAGAGGAGGAGTTAGGTGAATATCTAGGCAGTACGTATAGTTAAAGTATAGGCATACGTGTACACATACACACACACACACGCACCTGGTGCTCATTAGCTCCATATGCAGACTTTGTGTTGGTACGGGCCAACCTGCCTCTGGCTTCAGAGTTCAAACACAGCGAATCTCAGGCAGTCAGTATTACACTCTAAATGGACAATCCAAAGACGGACAGGAACAAAACATCTTCACAAAAGTTGGCACGGTCCCGCAGCGTGTTTTCACGGCGCCGCTGCGAATCAATGGCTGAGCATTAAGTTACACGTTTCTAAACGCAGCTTGACGAGCCGCTCAAATGGCCGTAATTGAACATAAGGGTACATATGTTGGGCTTTTTAAGCCCACTCAGACCGGGAGGAGATTGAACAATGGCTTAATTGTATCGTACAGATGGCGAGGCATGCAATCGAGTAAGGCATAAAGCTCTTCGTGACGGAGTCACGGTGAAGCAGATTGGATGTGAGAGGCAGACTCGGAATAGACTGGAACTCAGGAAAGCAGCAGGTCCAAAAGGCCTAATGACAAATAGCTACACCGGGCAGTATCCAAGAGGAATACAGTGAGCCTGGATATATAATACTCATAAAGTATTTCAGTTGGGAAGTGACTGGTTTAATATTGCCTACTTTATGGAGAGCAGTTATTCTGAACTCGCTAATAAATAATTACAGTATTTTGTACTTTATAGCTAGTGTGTGTAAAAAAAATTAACCAGTGACTATGTTCACAATTATTCAATAAGTACTGTTTATCGTTAAGAGGAAATGAAATCCAAATACACTACATGGCTTGTTATCAATCGATCGATGCCGAGTAGCAAAATGAAGCATAAATATAACAAAATACCATGACATCTGTAAATAAAACAACCGTAAATAAAGAATCAGACATGACCACATCAGACACAGTGACCACTATAGAAAAGGGAGAAAAGGAAAAGCTATTCAGTGCCACACAAGAAAAACTATGTCGCAGTAATGTAAAAGCAAACATCGGACTCCTTAACCACATCAAACGCAGACAATGAATCACTAAAGACAAACACACGCAGACACACACATGCACACACAGACGGCTTCTTGTGTAGCGCTTGAAATCGTCCATATCATGCAGCGTAATAGTACGCGGTAGACAAACGTTCAGGCAATTATGTACTTCATCAGAGAGCTCAATTCGAGATGGAAATGAGTGTAATTGCGAGTTATTTGCACCACGGTCGAGCAAACCGAGGGTAATTTAGAAGCAGAATGGCAATGGAAGGCGGTCTTGGCCGTGTGCAGGTACAGCTTCCAAATGGAGAATAGAAACGCTTTGCCAACAATAACATTAGGGAAGGAAGTGCCAAGCTTCATTGGCACCAAATCCATCAAACCTTGGCACAGGAATATACAATAAACATCTGATTACGTTCACATTTATACATTTTGGCAGGCGCTTTAATCCAGCGTGACGCAAAACACAATCCGAGCATAGAGCTGAGCAGTTGATGGTCATGCTCGATGGTCCGGTTGTGGCTTTTGGGGAGTCATGGAATTATTATTATTATTATTATTTATTTCTTTATTTTTTACCATTCAGGTTAGAAATATGATTGTGCACTAGAGGTTGCACGACTATTCGTTTTACTAGTCGATCAGTAGACCGTTCTCTGTGTCTGCTAGTCACCTTTTGCGTATCTAAAACTAAAATCTGTTCCAGGACGCAGATATTTTTAGGCTGTTGTATTTGAGCAGTGAAGAACGAGTCAAACCAGACTTCAGTTGACAGCCACACTGTCAAAGCTGAAAAGAAAAAAAGCTGCACCGTTTATGAGGATCGTAACATAATAATTAGTGCAGTCAATGTACAAAATTTTAAGTATTGCATTGTTCATGCATGCGTTTCTAAATGCTAGAGGGTGCAGCATGACACAGAAACCCGTTATAGCTTTACGGTGTGCGCGGAAGTACCAGACAAAACTGGTACGGAATGTAATAAAGTAGTGCAGATTGGTGGTGGTGCTGTAATGGTATGGGGTATGTTTAGCTGGGCCCCCTGGTACATCTACAAACGTCTCAGAGAGGTGAACACTGTGTGTTCTGATGAGTTCATGTCCTGCATTCATTCTGATAGTTTGGCCTCTTCTAATAGGTCAATGCACCACCAGACACATTTAGAGACGCCAAATTATGGTTACCTGGGGTTTTGCCATTCCCACCTAAGTCACCAGATCTCAAAACGATATTAAACACATCTGGGATTCAATGCAAGACGCTGTGGAATACAGAAATGCTACACCACGGAATACACTACAATATTTTCAGACTTTTTTTTTTTTTTTTGGTATTTGTCTGCATCTGCTTCTCTTCATTGTCTGCCTCACGGGTCTTTCCACCACCCTGACTAGTCAGCATCCCCACAGCATGAATGTATTAGTCAGCTAGACTATGCAACCCGTACAATGTGATTTTATGCATGAATGATTAGTGTCAAGTAAGTATACCTACTATCTCTCTCTCTCTCTCTCTCTCTCTCTCTCTCTCTATTTGTGCCTCGGAGGATTTTGTGCTCTTTGCAGTACATGACAGATAATAGACGCATGTGAATACAAAGTTGTTATCATCACTTCACATGTCACGATTTGCCCAAACCAGTAACTCACAGTCAGGTGAGCATGTTTCCTTTGTGTTGCCAACAGCAACAAGGGCCACTCCGGTAGTTCATGAAAATACACAACACTGTGAAAAGGACTAGGTGTGAACAGACACTATTGTACATGTGAAACACACATGAACTCTCGGGCTCGGCAGGGATTTGAGGTAATTTCCTGCACCGGGCCCATCGAGAGTGAGCGTCAGGCCCTTAGGCCAGCTGTCTTTGTGGAAAAAAAAAAATCAAAATAAGATCTTTGCTTTTGTACCGCCTCAGGCCGTACAAATGAGACGTGCCACCTAGGAGAGATAAAGCAAGCACCTCCGAAAGTCATTATTCCAAAACCTGGGCTGTTTTTATACAACAGAGGGCCTTTGTGCAATGGTAATGAAATGATTTACACACCAAAGTTCTGACCACAACATCTTGAATCACTTATTCACATGCAGGTAGAGGTTTTTTTTTGTTGTTTTGTTTTTTGTTTTGTTCCGTGCAGTGTTGCGCTGATGTTTTTGTTTTTGCTATCGGAAAAGAGAGTTTTCTCAGTAGTCACATGGGGCTCCTTTTACACTCATAATAAAGTACATAGAGATTGAACAGCCCACAGGAACATTCAGCGACAGGAAACGCTACGATTAGACTCTTAACGTGCGCATATCTTCTGCACATTGTTACCCTGAGGCAGTAGTAAAACACTGTTGAGGGGTGAAGGGTCATAAGTGTAATTACAGGAATATAAATCAGGCATAGATAGATAGATAGATAGATAGATAGGTAGGTAGGTAGGTAGGTTGTTCCCCCCATGGTGCATGGTCTCAACAAGCTTGTGGAAATATTTTGTTGGCAATAAACACCATACTTTCTGCAAAATTCCGTCCACAATTCCGTCGTATTCCGAGGTGTAGGATTTCCACAGTGTTCCACAACGCGTCACATGGCATCCCAGATATGTTCGATAACCACCAGTTATCGAGATCTGGTGATTTAGGTGGTAATGGCAAAATCCCAAACTCAGATGAGTATTCCTCTAACCATAATTTGGCATCTCTAGACATGTCTGACGGCGTATTGTCCTGTTGAAACAGGCCAAACCCATCAGAATGAATGCAGGACATGAACGGGTGTAAGTCGTCATACATAGCGTTTACCTGTGTTCACCTGAGTGAAAGTGAAAGTGAACTATTTGCCTACTGTGCTTGCACACAGATGAAAGTGACCTCCGGTTTGAACCCATCCATTAAGTGAAACACACCCACCGGTAAACACTAGGTGGCAGTGAACACACTTGCCCAGAGCTGGGGGCAGCCCCGAACCACGGTGCCTAGGGAGCAGTTGGGGGAGTTAGGACGCCGTGGTTTGGGGCTGTTGCCAGCTCCGGGCAAGTGTGTTTACTGCCACCTAGTGTTCACCAGTGTGTGTGTTTCACTGCACGAATGGGTTTAATGCAAGCACAGTAGACAAATAGTTCACTTTCTCTTTCACTTAAACACACTTGTAGTCATGAGCAACCTTATCCATGGCACCTGGGGAGGATTTGGTGGGTTCATGTCACTTTAGTCGTGTCGTGTACAAAGAATTGAACCATCAGCCTTCCGGTCACTAGACCTGTTCCCCAACCTTGCTTACATGTTGTTACATACTATTAAATCATTTCTGTTACTTTGGTAGGATCTGTTTAACCTAACATAGAAGAAGTCTTGGTATAAAAGAAACAGTTGTCTGCGCTTGTTCTGACGTCACAGAAGTCGAAACTCTCCAAATTCCAAAGGTCAAAAGTTCATTCAGAAGAGGAGCAGACGTGTAAAAGTGAAAGCAGCCCTCCTCATATGCTCGCCCAGCGTTTCCTCTTTGCCTCTTCCGTAACCTCCGGGCTGCTTTATCTCCAGCGTTGGCCTTCTAACAAAGCCTGTCAACAGATGTAATAATTTCTTCTATATCATTCACGGTACCGTACACTGCGCCTGAGATCAATTAACGGGCCGCAATTACGCAAGCGAAAGACAATACATGTGGCCTCGACCTGCACTCTTTTGAGTAATTACAGGAAATACTCTAAACTAAAAGGACACTCTCGGAAGGCCGGGATTTAATGTGAGCAACGTGTTCTACCACCTGCCCGACTCCGATACGAGTGTTTTCTCCATGTTCGCCATGCGCTCTGGTTTCTTTCAGTGCACCGCAGAGTGGCGTTCATGAAACCAAGCTCTTCAACATCACCAACACCTTCGAACAGGAACAGTTTCCCCCGTACTGTCACGTGACTTGAAACTTTTACAAGTCTGTAACATCCTCTAGGGTGGTCCGAAAGAGGGGGGGAAGGACGAAAAGAACAGGTATAGGGAACGGATGAGCGGATGACTCGCACGCTCTTCCTCACACGTTTACGCAGACACAGATGTCCCGCACGTCCATGCCTTTGATGACCCCCGTGCCTGAGTGATGTCAGCGCGGCCGTGGAGAGATTCCTTTCCTCTCAGGCAGCCCTGGCAGGATGTGTAAAGAACGGGCCGAAAGACAACACCGAGATTAGGCTGCTTTTGTCACGGTTCTGTGGCAGACTTTAAAGGCTTTGGCTCCACTCCCATCTTGCAGATTCTTTTTTTTTTTCCTCGATCTCTTTCTCTCTCTCTCTCGCTCTATTTTGCTCTCTCTTTCTTCCTCTGTTTCTGCATTTACTCCCTTTTATACAAGCAAGGTAAACATTTAAGAGGAACTGCTTGTGCTCATTATTATAAAGAGGGGTGGTTTTTTTTTTTTTTTCAGCCTTTCAAACAACCGCTTTGTTGCAGAACCATTCGGACTGTTTGAAAGAAGACAGGAACGCAAACAGAGGGCTCATTCTTTGAAAGGAACGAGCAGGTATTCCCAGGTGTTGCCTTCACAGACGCATTGAGTTTCCGTTTCAGCGTGAATCAATGAAGGCGCTCGCTCGCCGCTACATGAACGGCTGTTCAATTGAAAAAAAAAAAAATCTAGAGGAATGTAGAGTGACAAAGAGAGTTGAAAAGTACAGCTAGGACTTTGATAGACTTTTCCTCCTCGTTTTGTTATATTTCCAATCGGCATTGTTGAAATCACATCCTTAAACCCTTACTTTACCGATTTATACCTTGATTGTGCACAGACCAAAACCAAGCAGAGCGGATATGTAAGGAATAAAACATGACAGGGCGTGCTGGTCCAGGACAATAATAAATGACGTGTAGTGGTGGGATACAATTACCAAGCGGAAGTTTTCTCCATTACAACAGATCCAACACATCCTGATTCCTCTTATACCACATAAGTTTACCATCGTTACCATTTTTATATGTACACCGATCAGCTGTAACAGTAACCTCTAAAGCTGTTCTGTGGTATCTGTCACCAAGACATTAGCAACAGATCCTTCTGTGGATTTTCTGTGGGATCAGATCAGACAAGCTATCCTTCCATCCACGGATCATTGAGTTTTGTGTGTCCATGTCCCTGTCACCGGTTGGACCCTTTTGGAACTGTAGGTACTAACCACTGTATACCACATAAGCTGTTTTAGAGATCCTCTGACTACAATTTGGGCCTTGTCAAAGTCACTCAGTTGGTTACATGGCTCACTCAAAGGCAACCATTTAATACAAATAATCACTTTAAATATATAACACACTGTAGCATAATTTATGAGGTTCAGATTGTTTGTGAAACAGTGCGTCAGGATGATCCCTGACAAAATCCCTCAATTAGTTTTGTTCCGTTTATACTAAAGTGCCAGAAATTGGTTATAGCTCCTAAAAGGTATAGGGTTTGTCTAGCTTGTATTCCATGGGACCCCTGGGAAATCTACAGATGTCTCTGGCAGGTGAACGCTAACGTGTGCCTCCTTTTTGAGAGGTTACACCCGTTCATGTCCTGCATTGTAACACATGTCTAGAGATGACCAAATATGGTTAAGGAACACTACATTGCTACCTTAGTAACTAGTTCTTTATGTTATAGAACATTATCTGGGATGCAATGCAAGGCACTGTGAAAGACAGAAATCCTACACCTGAGAATACAACAGAATTGTTGAGTGTTCTGCAGGAAATATGGTGTTTAGTTTAGCTAGTTGACTCCATGACTGTGGGGGACCTACCAAGACTGGTGTACCAGTTTTTCAGTAATCCTGTTTCAGCTTACTAGAGGCTACCAGGAACTTGGCGAATGTGATGAATAGAATTGAATAAAATACAAAATCTAATACAAATAATTTTTACTACTAAAATTCAGATTGTTTGTACAACTTTTAGGATCAGGATCATTATGTTTCGGAAAATTGACTATACCCCATACAGAGTGACAAAAGAAAATAAAAAGTAGACAATGCAAGCCACATAAAAGATTGATCATTTTATTGGAAATGATAAAATGATTTTTAAAGGTTCAACGTGACAAACGTAACATTTTTAAACCACATAAAAAGAGGCCTGACTGTACAAGATTGTCCATACAAAGATAACTAATTACTAACTTTTTAAACTGCACATATAAATATTTTACACTTGATATATGCTACATAGCTTACATCGCAGCTATAAAAAGGAAAATAAAACCGTACTCTATCTTGTTTTATTTGGTTCGAAACATTTACGTAATGCCCAATTTAAGGTCACGAAAAAATAATGCTAGCAAATAAATTAACTACGCCTGTTAACTTAGACAGGGTTCGCGATTTGAATGATTCCTAACAAAACTTCATCCTAAACGTTTTCATTACTACAAATGAAACTGTGGAGTAAGTGCATTCATATCGATCCAAATTCGGCAGTGTGTTCTGCACTTCCACATTCGGGTAATTGCAGAATAAAGCAGGGACTGGCGATGGGCTGGGACTGGCGTTCTTGCACCTCGAGGTTGGAAAGGTTTAGTCTGAATTTAAAAGCCCTAGCACCAAAAACACATGAAGGGCTGCCATTAATCGAGCAGTCAGAGGCATTTTACACAGTATATTAATATAGTGGTCAAGATAATACACATACGTCCAAAGGCAAACTAGTAAAATCAAAAAGGGCCACCTGAGAGAGAAAGGAATCTGTATCATTATCCTGTACCTGAAATCTGCAAAACAGGCGCTTGTGGTGTTTCTTTGTTTTTTTTTTAATCCCACTATAAGATATTTATACACTTAAATATCCTACTAAGTTTGCAAAAAAAAGACTGATAATGCAACATTCATGTATCAAAGATGAAACTGATATGTGACAGCTCACAAAATCAGCGACATGTACATATAGACTCTCATGCAGTCGGTTAGAAATAAAGGGCTTATTATTAACGTCCACAAATGCAAATTTGGCATTGGCAGAATTAAAAAAATAGTGTATACCTGCAAACACCTATACTGACAGGCAATTTCGGTTTAGATCGCAGCCATGCAGGAACAGTTCTCAATGTAATTTGGTTGCTAATGGAAAACTTTTGGCCATATCCACAAACTCTATCTGTGTAAGAGCATTAAAGCTGACTGTTTAAAGAGGCGGTGGTTCACAAAGCTGAAAAGATGAAGCTTAGTGTTCACAAAGCATTTGTGAGACAGTACATTCACTTGTTTGTTTTTTGTTTTTTTTATATTTACCGTGTGATGAACTGACCTGAAAATGTTTTCTGTTTGGTAGAACAATTGCAACTTTCTCTACTTTTACTCCAGGCTCGTATTCTGTGTTCTTTTACTCCTCAGCCATGTCTCATGGTTAACTTGGAGAAGTACCCTCTTGATATCCTGTAAGAAAACAGTTTTGCATGAAGGAACCTGGCTCGCGTGTGTGTATGGGTTAGATCTGGGTTCCCCGGATTCAGTGGTGCAGCTTGGCCCAAGAATTCGTTTTTGCTTGAATGCAAAGAGAAACTGCCACTGGCGAGGTCACTACGGAGACATGAACGAAAGCACAATCCTTGAACTGGAACTCTCCGGCACATCGGGAGGCTAACATTGGTAGTGGATGTGTTGGTGTTGATGCACTTTTCCGTCCACGTGCGAGTGTGTGTGCGTGTGGATGTCTGTGAAGATCTTTGGGTAGACCTTGGGGCCGAGCAGGAGCTGCTGCTGCTGCTGCTGTTGATTCAGGTACTCCTCGTAGCTCATAGAGCCCATGCAGTCTTTATCGGCTCCCGGCAGCGGCCGCTCGCGAGGGGGCTGGCGATGGCCGTTGGCTTGGGCAGAGCCGATGGCTCCTGAAGAACAGTGTTTTTTGGACTGGCAGAACCACAGTAGGATGGTGCCCAGGATGAAGACCACGCCAGCAGGAATGCCAATAATGACGGGCCATGGGAGCCCAGGAGATGAGACGGCAGGGGCGTGAGGGAAGTGGGGCTTGGTGTCTAAAACACAAAGAAGAGGTAAAACTTTAAAAAACATTGGACTCAAGTCTAAACTGCATCATTTCTACTTTATGGTTGTGGATGTGAAATCTTTAATTCAAGGCAGCAGTAATACAGACCAGGCAGGACCGTGAGGAAGGCACTGCGGAAGCTGTAGCCCATCGTGTTGGCGCCCAGGCAGATGTACATGCCTGCGTCTTCTTCCTTGGCTCGCGTAATGAGCAGCTTGTTGAGGTAGGAGCCGTCTGGCCGTGACCACACCTCCCCGGTGGGCAGCACGACGAAGCGGTGCTCTCCAACTTCGATGGTTGAATTGTACTTGCTCTCGTCGCCTGGCTCAACTCTCTTGAGCCACTGTATAACAGGTTTGACGTCGCTGCGTACTTTGCACTGGAAGGACGTCGTGCCGCCGTAGTCTACTGTAGTGTTTACGGGATGGGTGCCGGTCAGGATGGGCTTAGAGTTGGTGCGCTCTGTGGATATAACAAACAGTATCACCGAATGTAGAACAAATTTCTCCTCAAGGTTCATCTGTTAAGGATGAGATGCCACGTTTTGCACAGTCAAGAGCAAGTTTCACCTCCCCCCCCCCCCCTGCTCGGAGCAGCTTTACGGCAACGTGTGTTTGTAAAGTCAGCAGGCACAGCTGGGATTTAATCTAGAGCAGATGCTAAATGAGATGGATAGAATGTTTCTACCTCTCTGAATTTACCACCAAACAGTAACCTTGTCATAGTTCTCCACACGAAATCAGTCCAACGCCTCGGTGGTAACAAAGCCGTTAATGAAGCCGTACAACTGCCCAAATCCCGAACATTACTCACCATCCATTATTCAGCATAAACCACTACAGAACAATTCGAATTCATTAGGCATTTATCACAATCTCCATTACACCACTCATATTCCACTCTGGACACTTCATACTGAGCTCATTTTTATGTTCTCAATTTAGGTGACAGAAAACATCAGTCTGTTGTGAACTCAAGCGGGCCTTTAAAAAGCCTCTTTGTTTCAGGGCCAAACAAACAAATGAAAAGCAGATACTGCACATTAGCCAGACACCTTCTCTCTGCCAGATCCATTAAACTGACACATCATGTCCGACACGTTCAGAGACAAGCACAGACGACTTACGGATGACTTCCACTTTGTAGGTGGCGTTGATTTCTCCGGCGCGATTCGACACATGGCAAGTGTATTTGCCGCTGTGTTCCGGCGTCAAGTTTTTCAGGCTTAGCGTCCATTTCTTCTTGCGGCTCTCGCCTACTTCTTCAGGCGTGAGCGGCCTGCTGTCCTTCAGCCACACAATATCGGGTCTAGGGTTTCCACTAGCCGTGCACTTCAGCCTCACCGAGCTGCCCACTGGCCGTGCTATCACCCGCTTTCTCATCTTAGCCGGCTGGGTGAACCGGGGCCGCACTGTAACAAAAGAAAGCACGTTTTAGAACTTTTTTTTTCTGAGCTGCATGTATGTTAGAAATAATGGAACCTAATACGTGACGGGAAAAGGCTAGGGCTGCAAATTTACTAATCCACTCACTGGACTGATCGTGTAATCTGAGCAATATTAAAGTCAGCAGTGGAAATTAGCTTCTTGACTATCGAAGCCCAGTATAATATCCCCTGTAACGTGTTTTGAAAGCCATGTTGCCAATTCAGCACAGAAAACCATCAACGTATCCCAAATAAGTGTTTTTGCAGGGTTTAGGGTGTAGGGTTATAGACTTTTACTGAAGGCACCATGTAATTTTTCACAACATTGCTAATGTTACAATGAAAATATCTCGCACAAGGGCTGAAGCGAAGCCCTTGCAGAGGCCAATATTATTGAGCAAAGCGCCACCACATGAGGGCAATTTGACAAAGCAAACAGCAGCTGCTCTGAAGTTTTACCAGGCCGTTTCGTCGCTGGCTGTTTATACTCGCAGCGGAGTCCGAACAAACAGCAGGAAAGAACACACAATAGTGAACTCGGCCTGTGTCTCTGGCTGAGTGCAACAGCGCTAACAACTCAGACCTGATATCGAATTGGATGGTGGCCGTCAAAGAGGAATGGAATGCTTCCCCCCTTTGCACGGTACTTAAATAGCCTGCTCTGTGGCTTGTCAAATGCAATTGCCATAGCAATGTCTATAGTTGGTGGAGCGTGCGATGCCAGTGTAGGGTAGGACGTGAAAGGCTGTGTCCTAATTGGTCGACCTTTTTTTTCTTTTGAGCTGAACATGAAGAAGCAATTGCGTACTATTTCTATTTCATAGCTTGTTCTTTCTTTCATATGATAAATGGTGTATATCCTTGTAATTGCTTGCACGGGAACAGGGCCGCTCGCAGTTATTATGAAATAAACGAAAATTTATGCCTGCTTATTTCCACCAAACCGCATTCTATTTTACAATTGAAAACCGATGCGCAACCTCAAGTCGTGGCATACGACTCGGAGCCCGAAAGAGCTTGCTTATGAAACTCTTTGGCACGTAGCAAAGAATTCCTTCTTGATGTTGGGAAGCAATTACAGCTAATGGGACTAAAAAAAAGAATTCTAAAGGGAGGATCAGAGAGCTTGAACACCTTACCCAGTTTGCCTGACAGGTCGGTGGAGAACTCCGTATCTCCTGCTGGTCTGGCACCATCCTTCCCTGAACTCGAGTCATCTGCGCAGAGAGAAGACAGCGTCTTTGAAGCTTGCGTATCAAAGCTGCATTTCGGTCATTCCTGTACACGCATTTACAGAAATGTAAATCTGGCTCGAGATAAGTCGGGGACGTGACAAACATGATCCAGTAGCTGAGAGCGGCGCTATGGCTGACTTGTGATTAATTTGCCTACGCGTGCCAAATAAAACCGTGTTAGCAAAAGCTATCTGAGGTTTATCGTTTCGCAAAGATGATTTATGCACCAAGATGCTTTTTTGGAAGAAGCAAGTCTACGATCTGGATTAAATGTTGCGTGCTGCTGCGGGGAAAACTCAAAATGAAATTATTCAAGTCAAAGCACTGAAAACAAAGAACATAAAGACTGTGATTAGCGTGCAGGCAATTCAAAAACCCTCTATTCTGCGGGGTACTTGCTCAATTCCTGAGAGTATGCGTCGAGAGGCAAATGGGGAGGGACGGAGAGTGAAAAGTACGAGTGGAAATTCAGGGCCTTTCTGCTCCGGTTACATCCCCCTCCTGCCAGCTCATCCATTCAACACATGACTGGCAATTTCGGAGCTGTCAGCTCTTTGAACCTGTCGGCAAGCCGGTTTGATCTGAGAGTGTACACAGTTTAATGCTCCTGCAGGAGAGGCTCCAACCTGGGCAGAGAGAAAAAAAAAACTTGGCCCATTAAGCTTACAGCTTCATTATTGCGCTCCAAGCCTGCTCTTCCCCCTTCGCTGTGCCTCATCGGCACATAGCTCTTTTGTCCAGGGTTTTTTTTTTTATACTCATCGGAACAATTACGCAGACATTTTCGTTGGATCGATAACAATGGATTCCGGGTTTGGCCATCAAACTAGCTCGACGCTTGTAGTATGTATGTTTAGTATCATTCATAAAACTTCTCCTTAAAGCCAAAACGGCAGTTTGAGGCCGTCGGTCAGAACGTGTGCCAGTTTTCGGGGTTGCAATAATATATACGTTCTTGCGAGAGCTCGTAACCGCTGAAATGGCGAAGCCGCGTTTCTGGGCGAAATCTAGATTTAATACGTGGAAATTCTAGAAAGTGCACGAGTCTTCAGGTTTCTAAACAAACTTATGTTTTCCTTTAATTAAGTACAATTGACACCGTGGTGAGGTCCGTTTCACACGTCCGCCAGCCTGTGCTTTCTAACGGCTCTCAGCCGAGTGACGGAGCTGTTTGGATAACCCCTCTGCGTGTTTGCTTTTACATCTGCTGTCGAGACGATTGCAGAAAACAGGCCTTGTTCTATAGGAAACCTGAGCACACTACGCCCTGTTTTTCTCCAAGATTGTGTCTGTCAGATGTTTTTTAAGGCCTGGAAAGGGAAGGGGGGGGGTGTCAGGTTGGTGAGCTAAGCTAACGAGCTAGCTGCTTGGACAATCAAACATCCTGATCCTGATCGGCTGCGTCGAGTTCTCAATGAAGAGCAATTCAGCGCTGTCTACGTATCATCCGAATGATTACAAAACCATGCCCTTGCATCCACCCCCTTTTTTTTTGGGCGCCTGTAATTAAAGCGAGCCACTCAAAGTGCACTATGCTAATTATTCTGTCTTCGGATATGTCCCGGTCGAGTCGGCAGTGATAAATGGACATGTATTTTTCAGCAGAGGCCTCGAAAGGAGCGTCGGTACGGTGGACTTGTGTTAGCTGTTAGTTTGGCTTTGATTTACTGAATTACAGCATGCAACTTATGGAAACCATTACTGATTTTGGTGCTACACAGGCTCATATTAACAGCCAGCTCCGAATGGTGAAAATTTATGAGCCGTGGTCACAGTGGAGACATTGCTACATTACAGACTACAGTCATACTCTGAAATGAATAACAACTGACAAGTTGACAGATTAACTGCTTGTCAGGCGTATTTATGTTCAAGTAGACGAGTGGATCTTTAAAGCTCGTTTTGATTCGAGGCCAGTGAAACAGCATTACGTGTTAGACCAGTAAAAGCACGCTATGATAAAGTGAAGTAGCCCGAATATCACCTCGATACTTTTCTCAACTCGCTACACCTTTCATAATTCAGCTCACTCAATACTGACAGGGTCGCAACCTTTTTTTTCCCCCTGAACTTGAAACATCTGTTGGATAAATACGTCATGCTGAGGTAAAAAAAAAAAAAAAGTAATGAACTATATGCTGGTGATTCTGAAAACCACCATTTCCTTTTTAATATTCCCTTCACTTTGGCTTTAATTACTTGTCTACAACAACACGCAAATTAAGACACAACGTAGCACCTGGGGAGTTTCACAAAGTTACAAAGAGCTATTGAAATCGTTCTCCAAGTTCCTACAAAGGCTCTGACTATGACTTCTTCCATAACGTCACCTTCCTATTGACTCAGAGGCAGCATGATTAGCTACAGTCCTTCTCGCTTTGGCACAATCCCTGACAGTCTGCCTCTATCCCTCCGATGCCGAAGAGCACGAGACGGCTTTACTCCGGGCCTTAACTCTGGCAAATAAGGACTGACCTTGCATTAAGCATTTCCTTTCCTCTTTTAAGGATTACCGGTGCGGAGGGAGAAGATAATGAGCGCAGTCTATGCACTTTTCCCGCCTCAGGCTTTCAGGAATCAAGATTGCATCTGGGGAACGGGGGAAAGTCAGCAAAGATTTGGGATTTGTCTCCGAAAGGTATTACAGTGCATAGTCATTGTAGGAAAGAAAAACAACATCAGGTTTTTTAGGTTTAGGCAACCTTGATTCACAGTGATCCTGACCAGGAACAGGCGTTCACGGCAGATTCTGCATCAAAAGCGTGAAACGCGTGAACAAGGTGTCCTGTCATTGTTAGGATTCGGTTCAGACAAGATCTTCCTGGACTAAAATCGTCTGACTGACAGGACGCTGCCTTGACAGGATATCCACACGCAAGATCATATTCTAGGAAGTGGTGATGGACTGAGGCCACACACAGGAAACACATATTCTTGCGATTACATTGCGAGGAAGTAATGCTGTCTGTATGTGCGGCTTTGTTCGATGCGTAAGACTTGTGGCTCATGCTAGCTGCGGTTTGATCGCAGGTCATCAGTAGTAATTATGGCCACCTGTGAGAGGATAAAGAAAAGCCTGTATATTAGGCATTAGGCCATTTTGGATAACAACTGGTGTAGTGGTTGAAGACTCGTCCCCCAATATTTTCTCACAATAGTGAACACACTTGCCCGGAGTCCATGGAACAGTCGGAGATTAGGTGCTTGGTTTAAAGGCACTTCAGCCAGTCGGTTCTTGGGATCGACTCGGCGACCTTCTGCCACAAAGCCGCTTCCTCGTTTCCTGTATTTTATATTTCCAGTTATCTAACCTAGAGTGAGTAAAGATTTGTGCATTTCACTATGCTTTCTAATCACAGCCTTAGCCCACATGGTAACGGACACTCGGAGACATTCTGTTCTCCTTTAAAACCCTTCACGGCGTAATGTAGGACCCCATGCCGATGTCCTCACAGCAGTGTTTAAGAAAGCAACAACATGTTATCGCTAGAGGGCCACGCCAACCGAGGCCTCAGAGAAAACACGCGGCGGGATCAAACGTTAGCGAGGCACGTGACAGAGACTACCTTTTATGTTTATACCCCGTCTTCCCTTGATTCCTTTAGCACCATGACATCTAGTTATCTTTCCCCTACCTAGAAGATTTCTCTTTTATACACGTCTGTTATTACAGAATACCGGGTTTTAACGGCGTAGTCACTGAGCATGTGGAAATTGGGCAGTAAATGTCGACCTTGATATATTTCGGAGGTTTACACTCCATGAGTTAAGTATCGTGCTCTGCACATATCCGCAGTAAAAGTTCTCGATTGGCTCGCTCTTTGCAAAGCTCAGCACGCAGCAGCAGTCGGAGAGCACATTTTCTTCATGCCTTTGTTCGGCGGCTGCTTTATATCATGTTCGCACTTCATATTTATGTGGCGAAATATTAAAAGCGGGGGCATTTCTAAAGATGGGTGTATGTGGGATGCTGAACAGGAGTGAATGTAGGTACAAACTCCACAAGCCTGAAGGGTTCAAGGTGGAGTGCTGGGTGCACAGCAGGGCCAGTTTAAAACCAAAGTTAACTCCGGCTCTCCATATCGACACTTGGAGAGTTTTATAGTCAGCTGTGTTTATTCCGTTTTTTTTTTTTTAGTTAACACAAATTCACCAACTACTTCTAAACATAATGAGTAGAAAGAATAAAAGACAGTGTACTTGAGTCAAATATCAGATGCATAACAAACACATTTAGCATAAGGCAGGAGCAGATCGGTGACACGTCTCGGTTCTGAATACTGCTCACCTACTTTCACTGACCCCTCCTCCTCCAGTTCACCCTCTCGTCCCAGCTGCCCGCCTGTAACTCTAGCAAACATCAAGGACAGGACGGAGCTTTACCAAATTAACATATCTCAGATATTGATTGCACCGAGCTCCCTTTGAAACAGACACCTCCGCCCCTGCCCGCTGAACCCGCGCTCGTTCGGACCAAATTGCTCAGGAATAAAGCGACGCCTTAAAAGGTGCAAGACCGGAGGTGTCAATTACCCGCCGAATGAAACTCATTTAGTGAAACTTTAACTGTACGTGTAATGAACTTTAAAACGTGGTGTCGAAAACACCAGCCATAAATATAAACAAAAACCCTGTGCAATGTTTTTGAAAAGAAATTGCCGGACAAACTAGTACACCAGTGTAATACTTACTTTAGTAGGTCCTTCATGGGACTGCGAAATATTCTGTAAGCAATGAACTTCCTGCAGAAAAGTCCACAATTCTATGATCTGGTGACTTGAATGTGCAAAGGCCAAAACCCAGAATTCATATGAATGTTCCTGTAACTATAATTTGGCGTCTCTGGACGTCTGTGGTGGAGTATTGTCTTGTTGGAAGAGGCGAAACTCATCAGAATGAATGCAG
Source organism: Duopalatinus emarginatus (assembly GCA_028565595.1). Classification (NCBI taxonomy): domain Eukaryota; kingdom Metazoa; phylum Chordata; class Actinopteri; order Siluriformes; family Pimelodidae; genus Duopalatinus; species Duopalatinus emarginatus. The sequence goes on from JAOVVF010000048.1 coordinate 3,929,402, forward strand.
GACATGAAAGGATGCATACATAGTGTTCACCTGTCAGAGACGTTTGTAGATGTACCAGATTTCCCATGGAACGCCAGGTAAACAAACCCCATACTGTTATGAAGCTTCCATAGATGTCTGTCACTTTATATACAACCAATAACGTGCATATGTATTTTGCTTTACCAGTTATTCTGGCACTTCAGTGTATTCTTTCACTGGAGCACAAAGAACAAATAAATCAAGTGGTCATTTTTTTAAAGGAAAGTTATGCTATACTTTGACAAATTGAACTACTTTGCAATGTTTTATAAAGAGAACCTTTACTAAAACTCACTAATTTCAGATCATTTAGTCTAATTTCAGTTCTTGGCAAACACAAGATTGTGATTCATGGGTTACAGCCTCCAAGCCATTGCAGAAGTCAGTAAGGAGTTCGAGCTACTCTAACATTTTAATCAACAATACAAACATAATAAAAAAAAAATAAAAAGAAACAATTTTGCGTATTGAGGTCATGCCAACAAAAACAGTACATTCGCCGATGAATCACGAGCCTACTGCTACAGGACCAGCGTTATAAAAAAAAAAATGCCTGAAGCTGCTAATACCCGATACATTCCATCAACACGTATTTTCATCGGCGCTGTGTAGAGGCACCCCGTTCACGCTTGAAGATGACAGGAGGAGTTGAGAGACGAAGAGCTGGTGCCAATTCACCGTGAGCTCCTTTCTGTCTGACAATCCGCAACACATGTCCGGAGTCTTACTCACACTACTGAATCATACGCCCCTATTCTCATTTGTACGGCTCTCGAAAGTTACACAGAGATTGAGCCAAGTTCACGGTTTATACACCACATCAAAGACACCGTAGCTGGAAAAAAAAGGAAACGTCGGCTATGCTGGTTCCACCGCTGTGGTATATCTTCATCTTTCTGCTACGACGCACCGTGTAGTTGTGTTGGTTATGGACTCGGTACAGTCGTAAAATGCGTGGAAAAATATTTTCTGCTCAGCCTTGATTAAACAATTCTCGCAGGCGTGTAAACAGCAGGGTTCATTTTTACAAGTTCAGATACTGTATTGTTCATGAGATTAAGATTGTAATTAAGATTCAAGTCAAAATAAAACATTTAGTAAAGGACAAATTGCGTCATTTTTGCAGCGTATTTAGAAACAGCACCTCCGGGGTCTCAATCGATATTGGTTCAGTCTTGATCTTAGATGAAGTATGAGACAGGATGTAAGGGCCTAAGCATTGCGTTGTTTATCAAGAACAAATCAAACTCGCTTTTCAGACTCATTTTTCAGACCGATTTGAATTATTTAGATAAAAAAAATCAAGGCAGAGGCGACTTCCGGAGTTTTAACTCTAGCAAACATAGCTTGATCACTTATTGAGAGTGGTGTCTTGATATCTCAGTTAAGTACAGGGACGACCTGGCCTTTGTGATTAACTAGGCCAATAAGATCACTAGAGATTAGACTAGACTTAATGACAGACCTGATCCATAACATCTATACTTATCCTCTTCGTTTATTACCGTTCTAGCTGCTGCAATGGGGCAGGAGCATTAAGGTTTCAGTAGCTAGAAGAAGAAGAAGGCTTTATTTGTCACATATACATTATGGCACTTATATCCCAGCTTATTAGGTTGTTGAGGACATAGCACAGGGTCAGCCTGGATACAGTGACCCATGAAGCAAAGAGGGTTAAGGGCCATGCTCAGAAGGACCAACAGTGGCAGCTTGGTGGTGCTGGGGCTTGAACCCTGAACCTTCTGATCCAGAGCCTTAACTGTTGGGCCACCACTGCTCTAGCTAGGAAGACTGGGTCCAGTAAAAAAATTGTGCCATCTAGTGTGACTATTTTGAACAAGGACATAATAAACAACCCGTTTACATAGTCTATGCTCACTGCTGTAAATGTTTGTCTATGTATGTGTAAATTTTTGTATTTATGGACAGTAATGATGTCTTTTCTTATCTTAAATGGCATGATAATCAATAGGCAACAATAAACACAAACTAAAAAGTGAGCCAAGTAATAGAAAAAAAAATCAGGAAATGATGTGAAATTAACAACAATACAAAATAATAGTGGTGTGAATCTCTTCGTGTCTGGTGATTAGTTCATTTAGATAGATTCTCATTTTTTGGAGTCACGATTCGATTCAGAATTGATTTTCAATTCAGGAACAATTTTTCTATTCAAATGTTGTTGTTTTTTTAATTATGGGATTGACAAGATAAAATGACAATGTAAATAAATTGAACATATTCATTGAAAACAATACTTTTAGGTTCCTTACTCTATCAAATCTTTTTGCATCTTTTTATATTCATACAAAAAAATAGGAATATGCGTAAAATTCTGAAAATTAAATGACTAGTATTAGGTTCGCTTAGCTGTCTGGCTTTTTCTTAAATAAAAAAAAATCTATCAGTGAACAAATAACTTTAGTCTACCACAGTGTATTAACATTTAACTGAAAATAAAACACAGACTTTAAAGTCATAACAAATTACTGCATTTATATTTTGTATAGTTTTGTTTGAATGGAGTTCATGCTAGCAGACTTCATTCAGACAAAGGGAGCTGGCTAACATATCTTGCGGTACGGTGGCCTACACAGCCTTCTTCTCCAGTGGCAAAAAATAAAACTTACATGTATTTTAAAATCGATTTTTAGACATTAGGAATCGATTCAGAATCTCCAGCAGGAATCATGATTGTTCAAAGAATCGATTTTCTACCCAGAGGGTAGATTCTAAACTAAGAGCAGGTGTACATGTCAAATAACCCGACCAATGACCAGACAGGGGCGGAGACATGAACAAGAAGCCGGAAAAAAAATCCCACACTTGGCACAGGGCAAAAAAAAAAAAACAGGCCAGTACTTGGATTAGTGACTCACTATAGGTGTGAATGAGTGTGTATATGTGTGTAACTGTGTGTGTTCTATCCAGGGATTATTCCCAGCTCGTGCCCAGTGTTCCTGGGATATGCTCAGGAGCCACCGCAACCCCAGTAAACCAGTTACGGAGAATGAATGACTGAATGTGCTGAGCATTTACATCTGAAAAGCTGACACGGGAAAATATCTGTCCTGCATTACAGTTTCTCCTTCTGTTTCTAGTTCAATCGAAGGCATGAAACGCTAATAAAAACATCACATCTGTGTTGTGCGTTTTATAATAACTGTTTCCGATTATTCTACATTATGATCAAAGCGCCTGTGCCGTTCGTGATTTTCCAAAAGGAACGGACCCTGCAACAAATCAGCTCCCGAAAAAGGGAAGAAAAAAAAGCAGCGCGCTCCGAAAACAGGAGGTCACGCAGAACAAAGCGCTGCGAGACTTCAAAGGCGCTCCTGCGATGAGCCAGTGTCTTCTCCTCGAACACATCTGAACTAATTGGTGCGTCTATTCTCTCCGACCACACTTCACTTGTTTCCTTTTATACAGGTTGCACCACTGAGCGGTTAGGGCTCGATAATCAGCAGCCGGCCAAAGAAAAGGATAGCGAGGGAACCGAACAAAGACCACCTCTAATGAGAGAGGATTCCTCGGCTGTACCGGTCACCCAGCACCGCCGAGTAAAAGCTATTGTATGTCGTTAAAAGGGTGGAAACTCGGGGTAGGTGTGTGGATGTGGGACTCAAAGGGATGTAGGCGCCACCCTCTGCGTCGCCCCCCTAGTACCTCCTCAGGGAACAATGGAGGAACAAGCTTAATCCGGGCCGGCTTATAATGAGCTATAAGCTTTCCTTTCAGAGCAAAAATGCTCTCGGTTCTTTGGCCGCTAATCAGGGACAAAATGCCCCTGTGCTTTTCAGCATTGCAAATCCTCATGCCTTCGCAGGTTCTCTTGTTTTGCGTTTTCAAGTGTCCGAGGTTGAAGAGGAGAAGAGCTTTGAGGTCCATGAGAATGGTCAGGCATCTGAACGCATGGGAGCTTTATGTTCAACTGGGCCCTTTTGAGGCAGAGCAGAGATACACAAGTTGTTGCTTTCGGGACAAAGAAGAAAGACAAGGAAGTGGAGGGATTTTTTTTTCTCTCCCTTTTATACAACCCCCATCTTGTGTCAAGCTAAAAAGCACGGTCTCGTCTTACTGTGAAAAACACGCTGAAAGTCTTATGAACCGCAGTCAATCGATGTCTATTAGTGAGAATGTTCATGCTACAACTTTTATGAATTTCCTGGTTATACATTTGCACTTTGTTTTTATACGTCAAGGGATTATTATTTATAATCACATTATCCGTGTTACCAAAATGAGAATGGGTTTCCTTTTGAGTCTGGTTCCTCTTAAGGTTTCTTCCACTGTTGCCTTCAGCTTGCAAAAAAAAACAACAACCCTGTTACAGATTAGTGGAAACTCCATAATGGTATGGGGATTGTTTAACATTCCATAGGACCCCTGGTACATCTACAAATTTGTCTCTTTTTTAACTAGTTACACCCGTTCATGTACTGCATTCATTCATTCCACCACACATGTCTACAGACACCAAGTTATGGTTAGAGGAACAGTCATATAACTTTAAGGCTTTGCCATTTCCAATTCCAATTCTAATTCACCAGATCGCAATGTTATTAAACATATTTTGGATGCCATGCACGCAGAAATCCTACACTTTGGAATACACCAGAATTTTGCAGGATGTATGGTTTTCGTTGCATACAGAATATTTGCACATATTTGCCTCGTTGGTACTTTAGCGTATTTTCCGTAAAATACAATTAAATTGAATTGAATGTTTCATTTTAGAAATCCTTGCACCTTTCAACACCAAAAGTGATCCACAGACCTCATGGGACAACTACAAATAGCTGTGGACTCATTTTGATGCATGTACTGCTCCTTTTCCCGTCTTGTATTAACGTCAGAGTAATCTGTTAGAAGTAAAATGACATTCAACTGGCTTAAAGGCGAATACTTTGTGGGCTGGCAAAATGCAACACTTCTCAAACCGAACTCGTTTTACCATAACATTTTACAGTAATGCTCCCACTGGCAAAGCCAGGCCTTGTACAGATGAAACAAATGACTTCCCAATTTATCTTGAAGAGGCAATTAGGTGTTACGAATTAACAAAGCATTCCAAGCAGTGGGGAAGATTTTCAGCAAACGGCAGGCGATGCCAAACAGGCCTGATTGTGTGAGAGGCATGTGCAAAGCTTTGAGAAAGAAAAAAAAAACGGATTGTGTTTCGTATTTTCATCCATGCCTACTATATGAGTATGAAATAATCACGCACATCGTGGTGTTCTTCCACTGTACATGATTCGTCTTTACTCAGTCCATTCACATGATATTCATATTCATGTCTTCCTTTCCTACATGAATCATATCTGACAAAACCTAGATGCATTTTGCAAATTCCTGGCCTGCAGATCAGACTTCAACCTCCTGCCTCTGCCATCTCTTGCTGTACGATGAAACCAAGCGGAACTGCGATAGGGGTTGTGTTGAGACTCTGCCTCCCCCTATTAGAGCCTTCATAAACAAGCAGGCGTGAAATGTAATCCCGGGCCTTATACCTTTGGCCGGTCGTAGGCGCTTGAGCGCTTTGTTTGAGTTTTCCCCCTTTTTCCGGATCTTTGAGTGGCTCCGTTTGCCAGTGCCTTTGAAACCCAAGCTTGCCCCCACCTGTAGAGGGAACAACACCATGTTTACATCATTGCGTGCTTAAAAATGGCATCTTCATTTCCTCTGCCTTGTTTCCGGATGAGTCGGTCAGTAACAATTACAAAAGAGGGAGGATCTGTTTGGCTTGTGGTGGTGGTGCTTTGATGCATAATAATAATAAAAAAAAAAATCCTTGGATCAAACCCAAGTTTCTACTGACTCACAAATGAAATGAATGTTGATTCAAGCGGTGATGAATATAAGGATCAGAATTCATGAAGTGTTTGGATGAAGACCTGGAGCACAAGCATGTGTTAATCTTTTTCCTGAGGTCTGGCTGTGGCATATTTTGGAGGGGTTTGCACGAGTTTATTTAGGATAAGGTCTGTCTGGTGAGTCAGTATCAAAGAAAAACAGATTGAGTATTACATTGTAATACTGTAACTAGATAGGCTTTGAAATCTTTACCGTAAAGTCGTAGATTTTAACATCTGAAGGTCAGCCAGTTCTCTTCTTGTTTTCTGTTTTCATAAGCTACTATTTCTCGCTAAGTTCCTCTCTGGTAAAGGCGAGTGGAACCAAGCCATGCTTTGCAGAAAAAAAAAAAACGGAAAATGTTCTCAAGCGAACAGAGTTGGCGAAACAATGGGTGAAAAAGTGAAAGGGTGGTCTCTGTTCTGTCCCTTTTCCCCCGCTTTCTATTCTAAAGTCCTGATCCATCTTGGCCTTGGTTCACCAAGCGTGTCACTCGGTCTCTGACAGACCCTGATGCCTGGCAAGGCCGGTGGACACATGACCATTGAAGCTGAGCAAAGTACAAACGGAGACAAATCTACTGAGAAGCCTGCCATAACAGGTTGGTTAGCACATGAAAGGAAAGCAAAAGGAGGCCTTTGTATTCCTCTTTACACCCATTTCCTCTGTTCTTCCCAATTCCGTGACTATACTTATTCTCCACTTAAACCAACAGAGTTAGCCTTACTTTCTCTATAGCCTTGTACAGAAGATATACACTGAAGTGCCAGAAAAAATGGTACTGACGAGCCTATGCAAAATACACGGCTGTGCGCGTCCCTAAGGCATGTATAAAGTGACAGACATCTATGGAAGACTCATAATGCTATGGGGTTTGTTTAGCTGGAATTCCTTAAAACCCCTGGTACATCTACAGACATCTGGTTATGCGTGTCTGCTTTCTAATGAGTTACACCTGCTCATGTCCTACATTGGCATTTTTCGACAGGCCACACGCTCTTCTAGAGATGCTAAATTATGGTTAGAGGAATTTATGGACTCATTTAAGTTTTTGCCATTCCCACCTAAATCATGAGATCTCAAAATCATGGACCGTTCTGCAGGATGTATGGTGTTCAGGGTGCCTACAGAATATTTCCACAAGCTCGTGAAGTCTGTGTACATGTCAAGTATTAGACTGGTGTACCAGGTTTTCTGGTACTATAGTGCATAACGGCGGTATAAACAAGATACTCATACAATTTAATGGCGATTAAGCCAAGCTTATTGCGTAACTCAACACTGGATATCTCATTGCTGTCTTTAATTCCTCTGATCCGCTTCGAAACTCGTTTAATACCTAATCGGAAATTTCTATGGGAGCCTCGCGAAGGTCACGAGATTGGGCTCGCCATGAGATCTGTTTTCTTAGGTTCTGCCCCAAGACAGCTGTGGAATCTGACACTTGTGTCAAGGAGTGCGTGGAGAAAAGAGATTAGAGAGAGCGCAGGAGGACTTTCTCATTCTCATCACGTTCGTCGACCCAACAGTGCAGAAGGACAAGTTTCTTTTAAGTTCTCCTCAAAAGATTCCTGTGATGAATGCCGTGAAACATGAGCTTTCGGCATGTTTCGACTTCGTCGGGCATTCCGTGCGGAACGAGTCAGAAAAACAGCTCTGGTGTACGTTCTCACAAAATTGCTTCCAAAGATATCATGTCTGAAATTTCGGGGTTTCCGGCACATTCGGCCTCAACAGCCAGAAGGGAAGGAGAGCGTCAGCTCTGAAATGTCAGGTCTGTTTTTACAGTTCGTGTAAATCTCTCATTTTGTTTTGGAAGACTTCAAATAATTACATTCCAGGAAAGATATTTACTGAACCCACTCCGTTTCAAGAGCGCCAGCCAGAAAACTAGATAAGGATATCCACTAAGTAATTGATAAAGCCCTCTGTCACGGGGCTGATAAGATCAGAATGCAGAACATCTAACCTTATAATATCTTATCATTCTATAACAACTAAAAAAATACACAATGATTCATGAAAACCTTTTTTTAGCCAATGAAGAAACCAAATGTGCACAACAGCCGTCAGTTTCACAGCTAAAAAAAAAACATCTCAGTTAAGGTGCATACTGGTGAACTGTACTGTGCTCCATTATTGACCACCTCAGGGCATCTCAAAGTCTGAAGGGAAACCCTGCATACAGATTACTAGATATCTCAAGCTTCAGTTTTCCTGGATTAAGATCACTACCAGATGTTGGCCGAGCTGCAGCTTCTAAGGCCCAAACAAGCTCCACAAATCACTATAAATCACCAGGGACCTCTCTGTAGCTTCCTACATGTCTTAATTTTGCAATTACTTCAAGTCACGTCTGCACCGAGTCCGCAAACAAAGAGTGAACCTCGTTTGTCTTAGTTGCATTGTTCTGTATTTAGTAGCCGGTTTACATTGGCAAGAGCCAGCAAAAGCAATATGACCCATTACTGTAGCCGTATCATGTAATGACCCTCCCTGCTGGCCCCTCTCTCTCTCGGCTACCTTCTCTCTCATTAGTTTAGCCAGTGATCCGGTTTCCTCCCTAACCTTATCTCCAGCCAGCCCAGAACAACCAGACTATAAAAATATATGAACGCTGAACACAGGCATCAGTAAACAAACAGGGATACTTTGGTGGCGTGGTGAAGAATAAATCTGTCATCAAATGTGGATAACATGAATGAGCGAGTGTAGGGAGTGAGAATGGAAAAAGAAACAGATCACGCCTGGAGGACAGGAAACAGCGTATGGCCCGGGACGCTATAAGAGGAACGAGGGGTTCCCAGAGCCACTGCCACTGACAGACGGATACTAATGTCTTTCCCATCTGGCTCGAAGAAGGGCAAGGCTACTAATGAGTCCTATCAACACTGGTCTCCAGTCCTCACTGGGACATCTGATCACTAAGCCATAAAACCCAGACTTGACTACACACTCTTTTTTTTCCTTCTAAAGGTTAACCTAAGGCCTTGTCCACATTTATACAGACATTTTAGAAAACGTCTTTTTCTCTGCACTTTTGCTCACACAAAAACAGTCAAAACACTAACAGTAAAAACCTCCTTTAAGATTTTTAATTCTCACCCATCACGCATCGCTCCCATATCACACAACAGCCACCAACCAGGGAGAACGAAGGCAAATCCTGTGCTTCATCTAAGGCATATAACGCCACCTGACCAACTGCTGTTGTGACACATTTACAGGAGAGCGCTCTTGCCCATTTCTATATGCATAAGCTTACAGACGCTCATGATTGGCTAGTGTCGCTGTGATTGATGTGTATTGAGACAGTGCAAAACTCCACGTTCTCTGAGATCACAACCTGTTTTGCCCTCTGGACTCCTGGTTACGGATGGCTATGGCATCATTCTGGATAACAGACTGACTGCTTTTCTGCTCAGACGCCCAAGATGGAGAAATTTCAGAACGTAGTTTTCAGTTTTCAGGTGGCTGTGCTAAACGTTTTTTTCTGTCCACAGTGGATTTTCACATGTTGTACTTTAACATGATTGGTACATTGCTGCTTATCAACATAACTGAATTAAATTTTGCTTTGTATTATTACCCTTGTAGTATTTTATTTACACCAATCAGCCATTAAATTAACACCTCCTGCCTAAACAACCAGAAAAACTTTAAGCACCAAGATGTTTGCCATAGAAATCTGTCTGGACATTCTGTGTGATCAGACCAGAAGGCCTAGCCTTTACACTTCAAATACATCAGTGAGCCATCAGGGTGCCCATGCCATACTGTTTGTCCTTCCTCAGACCACTTTTAATAGGTATTTACCACAGTATACTGGGAAGACCTGCGGTTTAAGAATTGCTCTAATACAGTTGTCTAACCATCAAAATTTGGCCCTTGTGAAAGTAACCCTTACCCATTTTTCCTGCTGCCAACACATCAACTTCAAGAACTGACTATTCACTTGCTGTCTGATATGTCCTACATCTTGACATGTGCCATTGTAACAAGATAATCAACGTCAGTCGTTTTGTGGTGTTATGTTATGGATGATTGGTGTATAAGCACCAGTATATACAAACATATTGATATGAACTGAAGCTGTTTATGAAGTGTAATCAGTATGTGTTTGGCCGACCTTCTTTTAGGGTTTTAAAATCGTTATGGCATTTTTTTTCGGACAAATATTTTCCAAAAACGTTCTTATGCGAGGAGCTGGGATTTATTCAATGTTAGGATTTAGGTCAAGATTTAAAATCCTAGATGAAGGATATCTGGATCTGGTAGCAATGCTTGAGTTTGTGGTTCGGAAAGTTGCACTCCAACCGGTGGTTTAAAAAGCGGTGAGGAAGAGGTGAACACTAAAACAAACTGACTACCCTAATAAAACAAATAAAGAAAAGAAAAAAAAGGGGGGTGGCACCCCGGAATGTGGGTTGTAGAAACTGAGGATTCCTTCAATATTCTTCCTGTTATGAACAAGTGTCATTGCCTAACGCCGGGCCTGCTTTCAGTGGAGATGCAAACAGAGGAGCTTTTGTGTGGGGGGAAATATAATAAAAAAAGGAAAAGAAAAACTGAAAATATTTATCCACACGAAATGTAATTTAAGCACATGGACAGACGGGCGAGTCGTAATTTAAAAAAGGTGTCGGTGTTCTTCTTGTGAGTGGGGACGTGAAAATATCAAAGGACAAACAGTCGAGGTTCAGGTGCGGTTTGAACTAATTACCGAGACCACCCACGGACCTGAAGAAAGGCACGGATCGACTTCCACTGCCACGCTCATGGCTTATTACTCAAGTATGGTTCAATAGTTGAAAATGTGGCAGCACTTTACTTTAAATGGCGTATGTGTAACCGAACGCACAGCCTCCGTAACTGCCAATGAGGATGTGTCACTCTACAACAATATTATTATAAGTTTGTAAGAAAAGTCCGTAGACCCAGTGGAACGATCTGGTAAGACCTTTTTTTATTGCCTGGCGGTGCTGCTGAACACGAGCAGTGAGCGCGCTGGTGTGGAGGTAATGCGACGTGTTCCTCTAAGAAAAGCTGAGTCGATTTTATGAGACGTCTTTGTTGAACGTCCTGCAGCACCTGGGGCTCGGCCAATCTACGAATACTGATTTCCTAATAGAGTCAATTGATTTGATTTGGTTCATGGTCTTGTTGCATTACATCAGGTTTTTAAAATAGTCCTGATTTTTTTTTCGGAGACAACTTGGAATTCATTAGTCCCTCGGTTATTGCAGGTTCTCCAGGTCATGTTTCCTCAAATCAAACCCACATCGTTTATTATATTCCGTCTCCACTGTGCTTTTGTTTTGTCCAGACTAAAAATGTGTAGATGCGTCAAAAAGAAGTAGTGGTGCAAGCTTGAAATCCCACTGAACATCACTCTTAGTGCACATGTTTTTTTTTTATTAGGATAGATTCAACACAGATGTCAACAAGAGAAAGAAATGTCTGTGGACTGAGATTTCTGCTGTCAGCTTTTGCGTTGATATTTCTAAGACATACAGCTCGGATTTGTGGACTGTACTTCAGGAAGTATTGTGTTTATTGCCTACCGAGTAGTTCTGCAAGCTCGTGGAGTCTGTGCCTCATAGGGAACCTACCAATGATATACCAGTTTTTCGGACACTTCAGATTTTTTAGTGCAATCAACAAATTAAAACTAGCTTAAGCTGAAAAGATTGAGTGGACTCCGCATTTAACATACCCGTGCAGTCAGAGACACATACTATTGAACACACACACACTAGGGGGCAGTGAACACACCTGCCTGGAGTGGTGGGCAACCCATCCACATCGCTTGGAAAGCAGTTGGGGGGATAAGTGCCTTCAAAAAGAAAGCAGTGTTCAAGGGCACTTCCGTTGTGTTGTGTCCATAAGTTTTATCGAACTGGTAAATTTCCTGTCACATGACCAGTTCCCTAACCTTGAGCCAACGCTGCCTGTATAAAATCCTGCTGTTGTGAAACAATCATTTTCTTAGAGAAAACAATGCAATGGCAGCTGTAATGTACACTGCATACTTTATTAGGACCAGGAAGTGAAAGTGAAAGTGAACTTTTTGCCTACTGTGTTTGCACACAGAGGAATGTGACATCTGCATTTAACCCATCTGTGCAGTGAAACACACACACACACACACACACACACACACACACA
>JAOVVF010000048.1:3973724-3988321 GCA_028565595.1 Duopalatinus emarginatus
GAGAGAGAGAGAGAGAGAGAGAGAGAGAGAGAGAGAGAGAGAGAGAGAGAGAGAGAGAACAGAGAGAGAGAAGAAGCAGATTAATTACCTTCATCCACAAGCTGGGTTTGACACGGCGACCAGAACGATTAAACATGAAAAGTGGAGGTTACACAAGCAATCAACTATAAAGGCACTTAAATCAAGAATTAGGTACGACTTCCTTCTAGTTCAGAAGTGTACAAGAGCAACAGACTCACCACAACTGAATCATTGTTTGTGAGATCAACCACAGCTGGCTCTGATCCTTCACAGGTTAAATCTACTACCTCTTCACCTAGAAAAAAAAACCAAAAAAAACGAGACACACATTGTGTTGCAGGTTTCTAGTAGGATCATTGAGAAGCCTGGAATAAAGAAGGCACTGAAACCAAATGAGAAGTTAATGGAGATACTTCTGCCACCAAAAATCCCAAATCCTTCGTATTACTAACAAGTATGCGAGAAACAGGTCCTTTAAACAAGTACTGAAGTAGTTAAGTACTCAAGTAACAACTTTATGTATCCAAAGCCTTTTGGTTTGAGCATAAGGGACCGTCAACACGTTTTAGTGCATCTACCTGTATTCTGACCCTGCTGGAAATCTTGCCTTGGGGAAAAAAAATGCATGCCTCTCTGTGAGCCAGCGAAAACGTCACTACTGAGAGGTATGGAACTAAGCATAAAGTCTGTCTGGATAGCAACAATGAATTTTCATCTAGTTTCCACGCAAGAGAAAAAATTATAAACAATAAATATTCTGTTGTCCCTACTGTCGGCTTGTACTTATGTTCAGCTGTAATTTGTTAAACCTTAAACTTATTTTTCTGACAAATTAGTCGCCACTTTACTAAAACCACAGCCATAAGACAGCAGGTGTTGTAGCTGGTTGAGATTTTCACAAGTACATCAGCACATCAGTGTGCAAGTATTGTCCCTAGTGTCTTAGTTAGAATATGACAGTCCGTCAGTATCTACTCAATATATTTGGTACACAAACAGTTAACATATCTCGGTCTCTACCGAGTCCCACCTCTATATGACATATCACTAACGGGATTGGATGCCAATTTCTTGCTAACCTTGGAGATCTGTAGTAGCAAGAAGCACCACAACTGTCAACTACTGAGACAGAGGCACCACAGTGTAGGTCATTATACAGAACTGGTGGCACACTAGGTGGGCAGCCCCTATCTGCAGCACCCAGGATACAGTTGGGGGTTAGGTGCGTTGCTCAAGGGCACTTTACTCAAGCCCTGTCGAGTGCTATAATCGAATCTGGGATCTTCAGGTCCCAAGGCTGATACCTTAAATCACAGGCCTATGGCTTCCCCAAATTATGCTGACAACTATAGTATAAATAAAGGTTCTTGATGACATGAAATTGTAGGCAAGAATCTAACAAACACAAAAAGCTACAGCTTCCAGAGTCCCACTATGGACTGTTTGTAACCAATGTTAAAATCAAGCCCTTGTATCTATCCGCTGATTTAGAGTTAGTGAGCTTACAATCACGGTGTATTTTATGTTGAGATTTCACCCAGAGACCCCAGTAACCTGAACAATAAAACCTGGCTTTTAAAACTGGTCTGGAAATAAGTTCCTTTGCGATTCTGCATGGTGATTCTCACCACGAAGGCCGTGACACCTGGGAAAACTGGACTCACTGATTAATCTGTCGCTTTCTATAACGTCAATGGTTTCCACCGAGGCCTGAGACATCTGTGTCCTGCTCCTTTTGCTGTTACGCCTCGAACATGAAGTGGAGCTCGTCCGTCTTTTCCTCTGAGTCTACAGCAGGACAATAAACAATCACAAGGCTTAAACCGGTCTGTTTTAGATTAGTGAATAGCACAGCTGAGACAACACATGTGGGCAAAAAAGCAGATCACAGGCCTCAAACATGGCTTATATATGTAATCAGGGCAGGTCACGTGGGTGCAATCAGATCACGTGGGTAGGCACGAGAACGCAATCACTCACCGTGCTGCTCATTATTGATTAGACAAGAGAGGGTCTTAGCACTTAAAGAGGACAATTAATGGATGCTATCAAAGCCCCGAATCTCCACCAAACCAACTGTAAGAAAAATAAACAAACAGGTGGTAGTGAGATTGACATCACACAGGCTAGTCGTGTTTATTAGCTATTAAACGCATCCATGATATTCCCTTGGTGTTGATTTCAACCTGAATATAATTATATGTATACAACTTAGCTGTACTGTTAACGCCTAGCCTAGCTTAGCATGTCACCTTGTGGTTCGGATCAGATTATATAAAAGTTAGCTACATGTTAACAGGGTAACTATGCGTTATTGTTAGCCGACTGGATACTACATATCATCTGAGGTAACCTAGCTAGCTTAGCTTATCTTAGCTAGCTTAATAACATTATTTATGTTACATTATATTTACATTACATTAGACGCTAGCTAAACTGACTATAAATAACAATGTATACTTTACTTCCTGTTCAAGAGCTAACAATAATATAGCCTTCTAGCTAAGCTAAGCGTTAGCCGGCAGAGCTTTGTGTTGCTTCCTCGTTTATTTATTAAATATATAAAAATAAAGCTTCCATTTTTAAACAGCGTTAGTCAACTGCAAGTTAATGTATAAAATATAATGCGGTCGAAATGACAGTAAAATACCAATTTATCTCTTCTACATACTTTAAAATCATCGACAATCCAAGCATCGGGTTCAAAAATCAACGTACGTGTACAGTCACAAACGCACCCTATTCCTGTGCACTATTTAGGGTACAATACAATAGAGTCCAAATCCGATTCAGTGCCCTCTGTTACTAATGTAGCTGCCGTTTAGGATACAGCCATGTACAACGAAGAAGTCGGACAGGCGACACTGACATCTCGCGGTGTGGAGGATTCATAGTGTTATTGCATGTCAGGTTTCTAAAAGTAAATAAATAAATTAATAATTTTGAGAATAAAGTCTGAGTTAAAAAAATAATATACATATGGGGAAAATCATACTATTACATTAATATATACTTATAATAATAAATATATAATCATATACTTATTATAATAATATAGATTATTTTCAGATTGATATAATATATTGGGGGAAATGCCATGTTAAGAACAAAACAGTTTAATATCTGATATTTTTCTTGCAATATTGTGATTATATATATATTTTTTTTCTATAAAGTAATAACATTATGACAGAATGATGCGTATCAGCCTACATCCATATATCCTGTTTTTGCGCGGTGGCAAGGAAACCGAGAACCCCAAGGGGACACAGGGAGAAGCTGCAGAACTGCACAGATAGTAACCTGAGCTTTGTATCAAAGCCAGGACCCTGGAGAGGTGGAGGCAAGGCTACCCGCTGCGCCATCTTTGTTACAGTATATATTTTTAAAAAAAGATGATTATATAAGTTTATACATTTTTAAAAATCTGATATAGTGTTATATAGTACCTGTCAAGGGGTATAGGTGTAAGCAAATAAAAAGTCTGTTCTTAAATCTCATGTGTTGTAAGCAGGACAAATGGGCAAGTGTAAGGATTTGAGTGATTCTGGCAAAGACCAAATGTTGATTCCTAGACTATTGGGGCATCTCCAAATCAGCTGGTCTTGTGGAGTGTTCCCACTATACAATGGTCATGGATACACAAGACAGGGGATGAAAGCTAGCCGATCTGGTCCAAATTCACAGAAGATCCACAAAAAGACATTACATTGCTAGTATCTTGGTGTCAGATATCACAGAACATCTTCAGAGGTCTTCTGGAGTCCATGCCCCAAAATTACAGAACTGTTAAGACATGTGCTTTTAATGTTACGGCTGATTAGTGTATAAACAAACCAAAATTGTGATCCCACAAAATAGACATGCCAACCTTGCTTTTATTACGGACCAATTTGCAAATAATTTGAAAAGGCTGTAGTTCCCAGTGAAATCTGCTCATCACACAGATGAAACACGTCCCAACTTGTGTTTAAAAACATATTCAGAGGTAATGTTTAGCAGATTTTTGCTCAGAATCAAGTGAAAGTGATAATCAAAGCGAAAGTGATTACACACCGAGAAATGTGACCTCTGCATTTAATACACTTTTGCAGTGAAACAGCCTTGTGACAAGGCATGAAGTACTCTTGAGCAACACCCAACTGCTACCCGTGCAGCATGGATCGGGTTGTCACCACTCACGGTATGTATGCTTACTGCCCCCTAGTGTCTTCACTAGTGTATGTACATGTGTTTCATTGCACGGATAGGTTAAATGCAGAGGTCAAATTCCTTTCTGTGCAAGAACAGTGGTATATGAGGGGTTCACTTCACTTTCCTCTAGGCAGCAGAGAACACCGGAGCCCCTATACCAGGCACCTGGGGAGCAGTCAGGGGGCTAGATGCCTTGCTCAAGGGCACTTTAGTTGTGTCTGGTCTGAGAATAAAACAGTGACCGGTTTCACTGTTGACAGTTAGTGGTACTGCCTGAACTTTAAAGTATTGTTAAAGCTGCGGTCGGTTAATTTACTGTACGGAGTCAAACAAACACAGAATCATTCTCTCAGATGTAGCTTTGTGTGGGTGGAGGGGAAGGGCTGAAAGGGGACAACACATCCAATCTTACGAGTCATCTTCGTGACCACCACCTGCTAGTATTTAGAGAATGCAGGTAGGGGTGTTGAAAAAATCAATTTTTTTTACAGGATTGCAATTCCTAGTCCTGGTGATTCTTAATCAATTTAAAATTCCTTTTTTTAAACACTAAGTGCCAAGTGTTGGTCATTTGACCACTGGGACGTCTTACTGGAAGGAATGTGGCGGTTTAACCTGCTTATTGACTGTAAAAGACAGCTGAGGTCTGATGTATCCAGGTCTGGATCCATCGCTTACACCCAGTTATTTCAATCTGGCTAGAATTGTCCATGTGAATAGGCTCAATACAGGCTCAATGCAGGATGCCCCACATACATATCCCACAGATCAGTGCAGTGTTCCTTAGCTTCTATGGGATATGGGAGCACAAAGCACACCAAAGTGCCTTCGTTAACACCATGACATCAGACACAGAATGAGAACAGAGACTAGTCCACCACACTCAAACTCTCCAACGAGGGCTCCCACACCACTTCAGTCAAACGGCAGGTTGTACTGTGTACAACTATGTATGTACAAATAAAACTTTGAATCTTTGAATCACAGCGTCTCACTTGGGCTTGTTACATTACTAACTACATGCTACAGGACTGGCAACATGTGGTGTCATCCAATGAGTCAGGGTACCAGTTCTTTAAGGCTCATTATAAGGTTTGTATATTTGTTCATACTGGTGTGGTGTGTCATTAACTGGTACCCACTAAGTTTTACTGCTTGGTGATGATTTGCAGCTGTTCATGGACTTTATGTACAATAGTGGAATATTCCAGCAGGATAATGCACCATGCCATTGGGCCCAAGAATCGGTTTGAGAAGCATTCTGGTGAGTTCCAATGAATGCTAAAGCCTGCACTTTTGCACAACATGTGCACAGGCAAGCAGTTATGGGATGTGGGATGAGCAGTCTATTCACACCCAAGATCCAGCACCTACAAATGAGCTGGTGGGGGTATCCAGTCAGCATCCCTAAAGATGTCTTCATGTCTTGATGTTAAGATGTTGCACTTACCCTAGCTAAAAGTGGTCCTACATGATGCTATCTCCTGTTCCATGACTTTTGGCACATCAGTGTACGTTCCTGTATATGTTGTTATATAGTGTATCCGAAGCGTTTCTAATAGTGCCAGATGTCAGAAAACTGTCGAAAAGGTAAACATTGTTAAAATTAACATTTTGTTTTATTTAAATTAGATTTAATTATACTTCTGTTGTTACTGATGTTGCTGCAGGGTATTGGTGTGATGCAGAATAAGAAATAAGAAACATGACAATATAATTACTAAAGAAAGTCCTATTACCTAGCAAACAGGACATTCCATAAAAGAAAAATAAAAAATGTTTTTTTTAATCCCATGCACTTACCTCATCTCAAAAATATTAAAATTCCTTAACATTTTTTCTGGTTCTCAGGAGGATATGATAAAATAATACTGTACCGTCTGAGGTGGGGATGATTGAGATTACAGCATTCATACTGAACTAACAGCTAATAATAATTTTAAATGATAGACGTCAGTAGATGACCCCGGTAATGGTAATAATGGACTTTATAATCTCTACTCATGAGCTAATTACCAAGTCCTTTATGAGCTGAATGAGCTGCTCAATTAAGTAGATAAGGATCCCTGTGGAAGTTCTGTCCTTCGTTGAGGTGATATCATGCTTAGACTGTGATACACCAAGAGCCTTTTAAGTTCAGTTTGTTGGCACTGGATGAAAGTAATAACTTAAAAGTCTGCACAGATCCTTATTTTTATTAAAGGGATTAATAAGAATTTTGAGATCACTGAAGAGTTTGTGGCCATGAAGGGGGAAAACACGAGGAGTGGACTTTGTACGAGGCGTGGACTTTGGAGCTACCATGGTGTAAACTTGCAAATGTCACCAAAGATGGATCACCAAATTTAATAGGATAAAACATTGGGAAGAGAATTCAGGATAATGTGCAAGAGGAAATGGATGTAATTTTCCTACACAGCATAATCCACTAGGAAGCAACTACGCAAGTCTGTTTCTGCAGACTGATCATGTAGTAAAGCTAGTCATAAAGCTTGTCAACTTCATACAGGCATGGGGACTTAACCATCGTCAGTTCATTAAATTCCTTGAAGAAACTGTGAAAGCCTTCAAATCCAAATTGAGTTTATTCTCAAGACAAATTTCAGACAACTTATTCACTCCATTTCCCCACTCTAGCGATGCTGAAAGAAGGCCCCCAACATGCGAAGAAATACAGCAAATCACTGGCTGGCCTGCACGGAGAGTTGCAATCGGAACTGACAGGTCTTCAGTGTGACTCTGTCTAAAAGGAGTAGTTCAACTCGCTGAAACTGGATACATTTTACGCTTCACTAAATAAATCCAAGTTTCCAAACATCCAAGAGATGGCACAGAAGATGCTGGTGTTGTTTAGCTCTACCTACGTGTGTGAGCAGACATCCAGCGTGATGAACAACAAATCATGCCACAGATCCCAGTTAACTGACAAACACCTGAGATCTGTCCTGAGGTCTGCTGCCACCACTAAACTGTCACCAACTTCGATACACTGGCAAAAAAGGGTGACCAGCAACACTGTTCCCACTAAACTTTTACTTCTTAGGTTTCACATGCAAGTTATTATATTAGTTCCCAGTCCCCATAACCCCGACCTCTCGGCCCACCTGTCAATTTTTAAATCCTGGTGTGGCCCTTGAGCTGAAAAGTTTCCCATCCCTGTTTTACAGTGAATTTTACACAGACTAATGAACATGCATTTAAAAGACTTAATCAGTATTTATGTACATTATTTATTTTACTTTAACACATTTGCGATAATTTTGTTCATAATAATCATGATATGAAATTTTAATATCGTTTCATCTCTAGTCTGGTCAGTAGTGTTGATTGCTCAGGCAACATTCTGGTCAGTTACCTAACCTTAAGCCATGAGAAGAATTTTACAGTTCTTATAAAAACACATTTTATATCATGATGAACACCCTGATTTTGCACCTTTTGACATTTTAACAAATCACTCCACAAGAACTGTCCATTTTTTTAATCTTTATTCTTTTTGAAACAATGGTAAAATTCCTGTTCACTCAAGCTAAATTCCAACATAACGTCCCCTATGTTACAATTTCATGAAGAAGGTAGATTAGAAGAACAGTAGTTTCTTATTAACTCATCTGTTGGGAGTGAAATGAAAAAATAGTGGGAGCTTTTGAAAATGAAAAGTACCATTTATATCCGACCAGTGATATGCAGTGTTTTTATTAAGACAGTAGTTAATCTAACAACCTTTCTAATCAGCTAAGCTGAACATTGCTAGAAAAAGCCAGAAGAATAAAGACTGAGGAGTCCCAATAGATACCACTTTCCCATTTAAAAACATGTCCAACTCTGCTAAACGGACACCAATTTCCACCTCTTGAAAATGTGTGTTATGTAAACGAATTGCACGTCGGCACAAACATTTTCCTTACCTGGAAAAAGTTTTGGAGTACAAGTGAAATGTGTTTGTATTTATATGGGAAAGATCCCTGCATAATTACAGTTTAACAGCAGCGCCACACCACAAACATATCTACTATTATTCGACCGTTGGCAGCCAAACGGGAGATATTTAAAACACCTTCTTGCCTGCCAGTTATTTGGTCATGTTTGCTCATGTATCTAGTTTTAACGTCTGAAAAAGAAAGTTTAGTGCGTCTTGCTCACAGATGATTTTTATACAACGGATTTATATAGCACGCTGCTCAGTAGAGACGGAGTCAGCCCGGAGGAGTGTGTCACTGGCCAGAGGAAGTGTGTGTGGTGGCAGGGACATCCAGTCTGCACCCACAGCAAGCTGTTTGCAGTGCAGGCCTTCATTAAGCCACGGTCCATGGTCCCTCTGTCCAATAAAACAGCTCCAGAAACCTGCAGAAGGAAGCAAAGACAAGTAAAGCTAGGATTACCTTTTTTAAAAACACTTAAATATGGAGGTCAGATTTTAATTTAGGACAAATAGGCATCTCCCGATTTAAAGAGATAGGAGTTTGGTCTTGTATGGCTCAAAATAACTGTCCAGAGGCGTTACTAAAAATGGCTGCGAGTATAAGACTTGTCTTATACTGACTTTGAATTGGCCCTTAGCAGATTTTGAAACACACACGTACACACACTAGGGGGCAGACAAGGGCTCTTCAGTCTTTCATGTCAGTTCCAGGGATCAAATGCTGGTTCCTTGACTACAAGCCCACAGCTACCACAGCTGGCTACATACATTGCAGGCTATTTAATTCAATCATATAGTATCAGATTTGGTGAATTATTAATTATTATTATATTAATTCTTGCTTTATGAATGTAAATTGAATCGCATCATGTGGAAGCCTGTGGTTTACATTGTTTGTATTGTGTTTTAATTCCAGCACAGTTGCATATCTTCTGTTCAGGGTCTATGGCACTAGTAAAAATAATATTAACCCTTTTATTGTCTTTCTTTTGGGACCCTCTGGTATCCTTCAGTATCCCTCATGACCAGTATTCGATTAGCTTAGCTGTCTGGCTTTTTCTTGAATAAATAAAAAAATTAAGATAATTCAAAATATATTAATACAAAAGTAAATATAGACTTCAGTCTACCACGGTACATTCACCTTTAACTAAAAACCAAATACAGACTTTAAAGTCATAGTGCATTACTGCGTTTATATTTTGTATAATTTTGAATGGAGTCTACTTGCAAGGCAGCTGGCTAACTAGCTTGCTGTACAGTGGTTTAGATGGTCCTCTTCTACGGTGGCCGAGTGGACATGTAATGTGATATGCAGTACGCTCAGGAGTAGGAGCAGCAAAAAATAAAACTTAACATAAATAAAACTTAAATGCATTTTTAAATTGATTTTCGGGAATTTCGAATCGATTCATAATTGCCAGGACTAGGAATCATGATCCTTTAAAGAATCGATTTTTTAGCACCTCTGTAACGTGTGTAATTATTGCAATTAGTATCTACTAGAACACAATTAACAATCAAAGTGTAATTATTTTTCCAAGATGTAATAACACTTAAAAATCCACTATAATCAAGACTTGGGTGTCATAAATTTTGTGTGTGTGTGTATATGCATGTTTGTGTGTGCGCTTGTGTGTGTTAATGTCTGTGTGGGCATGTTTCTGTGTGTCTCTGCATATGAAAGTCAAACTGACCCGAGGACCACATGAAGGATGTAAATGTGTTGGTATAGTAGCATGTGTGTCCAATTATTATTTTTGTTTGTAAATGTTTATCACAGAAAATGAGCTGAGGCCACTGGGTTTCAGGGGGGATGGGGGGGGGGGGGCACACACACAAAAAAAACTTTTCTTCTTGTAAAAATTAAAAATGGGTCAATTTGACCCAAATACCACACAATGGTTAAGCATCAGTGCACAATAAATCATAAGCAAGACCCATAAACTAACATTAATAGTTTAAGGCATTAAAGGCAGCATATATACAGTACTATTATTTCCAAGTTTATTATCTGGGCAAATCACTGGATCAGAAAAATCATGGCGTCAAAACATGATGTTTGAAAGAAAAAAAAAACAATACATGCGTGATAATACATTTTGGATTTGTATGTAATAGTTCAGAGCATGCGATAAAATGAATTGTATGCATCTGATACCATTTACATTGACGTAGTTTGACGTGGAAGAGACATAATCCGGCTCGGGTCTGCCCACTAGAGGACAAAACTTTAATTCCTCCGGATAGACTTGATATGCAGTCAAATATGTAAACAATGAGAGCGCGGACGTAGTTATGCGTCATCTATAACGTCAGACTTAAGTCTAGCGTGATATCAGGAAAAACATCTTTGGTGTGTGATGGAAAAACAGGAAGCAGGCCTCAGTATAATGCTTTTAACACTTGCCTCTCTGTCTCTCGGCTTGAACAGCAGCGCTACGGCGAGGCGAATTTGAAGTTGTCGACCTGATTCATCTTGAGGTGGTTGTCCAGAATGTGGAAGAGCTCCTGAATGTTCGGCACATACCCCGACTGCAGCTTTGACCAAATGGGAACATCTACACCAAGGACAGAGTGCGCTTGTAATACAGTTTATAAAATAATAAATTAAAAAAGGCATTGATGAGAGAATGACTATTTATAGCTGCAGTAATAAGAGTGATAACAGAATAAAAATAGCTGTAGTGTATGACCAATAAAAATTCAGGATGTGCTGTTATTGGAAAATAATAAAATTTAGCATGGGGAAAAACTGTAGGTCAGTCCCTGTGGGTGATGGATTACACAAATAAAGCAGAGATATAATTAGGATGTAATAAATCTAATATTTATGGCACTATACACTAAAGTACCAAAGACACTGGTAGACTGTACACATATATATTTTTTTAAAGTCTGACAGTTAAATGCTGTGGCACCTTTCTGACGATTTTTCCGAACCGAGAAATGTGTGACCACACACGTCTAGGGACGCCAAATTATGGTCACACGAACACTCAACGGAGTTTGGGTTTTTTACCATTCCCACCAAATGGCAATGTTATCGTACACACCTGGCATGTTATGCTGTGGAATACAGAAATCCTACACCTCGGAATACAACAGAATTGTGGACCGTTCTGCAGGAAGTATGGTCTTCATTGCCTACAGAATATTTCTACAAGCTTGAGGAGTCCATGCCCTATTGGGGACCTACCAAATGTAAACTGTAGCAAGTGTCACAAAATTAAACCCAAGCCACCTCCAGAAGGCTCAACAGTCAATCCTGGCTTTCCCAGACCCACTCCCCTTCAAACTTCCTTGTGGACTTTACACACTATAGCAACACTTGTACACACCACACATTTGTAAGTCCACATTGGCCTCCCTGGTGGCTGAGGCTGTACCTACCCCCACTGCCACCGTTAATGCGTTCTTAATGCCGCAGGTTCCTTGTAGATTTTATGCACGACATTAATGACACTATATCAACAATATTTTACATCATTCTATGTCCTCTCCAGAGAAAAAGGCTGTCTTAATTCTTAACTAGGTTTTGTGACAGACCCACTTTCGTGGCTAACCCTTTCAGCTACTTTTGACAGTTTCTCACAGCTGACATGAATCAAAAAATGAAACAAGCACAGATGGGAGGACTTCACTACAAAACCCCTACCAGCTATCTCTACTGGCCTAATGTGCGCCTACCACCCACACTTTCTCACCTCAACTACCAGATTTGCAACTTCTTCGTTTCGTAACCTCTATCAATTTAATCTTTTAACGGAAATGTTAGCTCTAGAAAATAAAAAGTTTGTTCTCAAGTGTACATCACCATATCTGCCTTGGCATTAAAATTGCAATACAATGTGTACACTAAGGGTGCGAATCTATCAGTGTCTGGCGATTCGATTCCGGTTTTTGGGGTTACGATTTGATTCAGAATCGATTTTTGATTTAGGGATGATTTTTCTATTCACATGTTCTATAAACTTTGTTTAAATTATGTGGTTGAAAAGATGAAATGACAATGTAAACAAACAGAACGTTTATTTAAAACAATATTTTTAGGTTCCTTACTGTATCAAATAATTTTGCATCACTTTATATTTATACCAAAAATAGGATTGTGCATAAAATTCTGTAACTTAATTTCCTAGTATAAGGTTAGCTTAGCTGCCAATGAACAAATAACTCGAATAACTCAAAATATATTAATACAAGTAAACATTGACTTCAGTCTACCACATTGCATTCATCTTTAACTGAAAATAAAATACAGACTTTAAAGTCACAGTGCATTACTGCATATTTTTTATATACTTTTGTCTGAATGGAGTCCGGTAGCAGGGGAGCTGGCTAACTAGCTTGCTGTACGGTGGCCTAGACTTTCTTATTCTACGGTGGCCGAGTAGGAGCAGCAAAAAATAAAACCTAAATGCATTTTAAAAATCAATTTTTGGGCATTTTGAACCGATTCAGAAATATCAGGACTAGGAATCGCGATCCTTTAAAGAATCAATGTTTTTAGCACTCCTAGTATACACTACTACTAAGAATAATAATGCTAACAATAAAAACAACCATTCAGAATCGTTAAAAGTTAACAGAAAATGAATACCATTTAACGTTATCTCAAATGCTCCCGTAGACAGAAACTGAGTCTCAAACATGTTACTGAGGAAGAACACCATGAGACATGAGAATATCTGCAAGAGAAAGAAAATGATACAATCACACTTACAGTCATAAGCACAAAAAAAAAGCAGCAGAGCACATGTTCTCAAAATAACATAACCTAGCCTATTTCACAACACACTACACCTGCATGTACAGAAATATATAAACTCCGCTTGCACACACATGTACTACTCTTAGCCTTGACATTCTACATGTTTACCGGCTTTAAGAAATGAATATAGGACTGAAGAACAAACATGAGGCATACCTTATTTTCTTGACCCCAGGACCAAACTCTTGGGGTGTTTGTTCCAAGCATTTGGAAAGGATTTTGCCCGGTGACAATCAAGGCAATGGCGAGCAGTCTAAAGTAGGAGACGAAATTTGCAACGTATCTGTAAAGTGAAGCACAAAAGAGCAAGGTCAGAAAAACTGGTACAGATGAGTCTACTCAAAAATACATAGAAACACCACCTATGCCTGTCATATACAGAAACAGACATCTATTGAAGCTTCATCATGGTATGGGGTTTGTTTAGCTGGAATTCCATGGGACCGCTGATGTCTCCTAACGTCTCTAAACTCTGTGTGCACCTGATTTCTGATGAGTTCATGTCCTGCATTCATTCTGATTGATTTGACCTATTCCAACAGGTAAGTAACACAAATACAGAGCCGACAAACAAATCGGAACGTGATTACTGATCACGTTAAAGATACATCAGTATAAGCACATTCGTGTGTTTAAGGGTGGAGTTTTTTTTATTTTTATGTGAATAACAGACAGGTTTTTTACTTTACAATGCGGATGGATGCATGCAGTAGTCAACATTCTTCATTTCTTACTAATGAAAATGTGCAGATTTATGTAGAAATTACTAAATATCGTAGTTGCAAAAGTTGTCTTTTGTAATGTAAAAAGCATTTTACGTTGTTAGGAAACAGGTTTGGAAACCTGCCTCCTTGTCTGGAATGCATGTTTATATTGGACTAGCTTCTTGTCAGTCATTTTACAAACACACCCCATAACCCCTGTTCACACTGGCTGTGTCTGAAATGGCAAACTTAAACGTTATGTACTAGATTTGATGTAGTGCACACTGCTCGACCTGCACACTGCTACATCTGCCATCTTATCTGCGTCATGTGATGCACGTTATAGTGATAAATCCATAATTAGACAAAATGTGTTTGCGTTCTCACATACTGAGAACTGACACACAAGTTGTCAGTGTGAAGCAAAGAGTAAAGTTTCCATCTGTGATTTAAAGGTAGAGAGAGTGGAGCAGTCAAGTGACTATGGTGTTGGCTGGAAGTTACAGAGTAGCAGCACTAAATGATCTGCCACCCACAGAAGACAGTTTATATCTAGGGGCAGTCAGGCATCCAGAGCCAGAGGGGCAGTACAGTTAAATCACCTCACACAGGTAGGAAGGGGTAAGACCATGATGCGTTTTAAAAGTTGAATTTGAAAAACGATCCTATATTTGATCTGACAGGTAACAGACAGGCGGCGAAGTTGTTTTAGAACTGGTGTGATGTGTGCGGTTAGCTTGGTAAATCTGAGGACCCTGTGCTGCTGAGTTCTGGATGTACTCAAGACAGCTGAGCAGAGTAGCAGAAGGACAATAAAACAGAGTTTCAGTAGACAATGTTAGAAAAAACAAAAAATTTAAGGCTTTGACCAACATTTTGGCATTAGCGTCAGAGAGAAGAGTGCGTTACAGAGGTGAAAGAATGCAGTTTGGTGAGAAGTTTAAAATGGGGTTTAAACGTGAGGAGAGAGTCAAAGAGAACG
>JAOVVF010000048.1:4018766-4035396 GCA_028565595.1 Duopalatinus emarginatus
GTGTGGGGGGGGGAGGGGGAGAGAGAGAGAGAGAGAGAGAGAGAGAGAGAGAGAGAGAGAGAGAGAGAGAGAGAGAGTGCTGGGTTGGAAAAAAAGAAAAAGGCAGGTGGATAGTAGGAGGAAGAGAAAAGATGGAGTAGTGGACGTGATAAATGATTTATTCACTTTCAGTCACTTTCCTGGAGGCCTGTGTGTGTGTGTGTGTGTGTGTGTGTGTGTGTGTGTGTGTGTGTGTGACAGAGGAAGAAAAAAACGAGAGTATATTTATGCCTTGATAGTGTTCTTACTAGAGCATAACCCATTTAAAAGACACTGACACACAGACTACAGAGTAAAAAAAAGAGTCAATTATCTGATTCCAGGTTTTGTGAATTAAATCAGGAGTCGACTCAGATGATTCAGAACTGCCTCCATCAGTGTTAATGCCAGACACGCAAGCATCCATCATCTTAATCAAAGAGGTGTGGCCTATGTGTCAGCTAATCGTAAAGAAGGAGGTGTGGCCTATGTGTCAGCTAATCGTAAAGAAGGAGGTGTGGCCTATGTGTCATCTAATCGTAAAGAAGGAGGTGTGGCCTATGTGTCAGCTAATCGTAAAGAAGGAGGTGTGGCCTATGTGTCAGCTAATCGTAAAGAAGGAGGTGTGGCCTATGTGTCATCTAATCGTAAAGAAGGAGGTGTGGCCTATGTGTCAGCTAATCGTAAAGGAGGTGTGGCCTATGTGTCATCTAATCGTAAAGAAGGAGGTGTGGCCTATGTGTCATCTAATCGTAAAGAAGGAGGTGTCGCCTATGTGTCATCTAATCGTAAAGAAGGAGGTGTGGCCTATGTGTCAGCTAATCGTAAAGAAGGAGGTGTGGCCTATGTGTAAGCTAATCGTAAAGAGGGAGGTGTGGCCTATGTGTCAGCTAATCGTAAAGAAGGAGGTCTGGCCTATGTGTCAGCTGATCGTAAAAAGGAGGTGTGGCCTATGTGTCAGGTAATTGTAAAAAAGGTGTGGCCTATGTGTCAGCTGATGTTAAAGAAGGAGGTGTGGCCTATGTGTCAGCTGATCATAAAGACAGAGGTGTGGCCTATGTGTCAGCAGATCGTAAAGAAGGAGGTGTGGCCTGTGTGTTGGTAATCTTAGAGATGGGGACGTGGCCTATTTTTCTGTTACTCTTAGAGAAGGAGGGGGGCCCATTTGTCTTGGTGAAGGAGGTGTGGTCTACATGCTATCTGTCTGTCAGTTTTAATAAAGGAGGTGTGGCTTATTTGTCTGTCACTCTTAGCAAAGGAGGCCTGACCTATGTGCCTGGTAACTTTACTGGTAACTTTACTCAAGGAGGTGTGGCCTATGTGTTTGTCACTCAGTAAAAGAGGTGTAGTCTATGTATTTGTCACTCAGTGAGGAGGTGTGGTCTATGTAACAGTTGCTCAGTGAAGGAGGTGTGGCCCATTTGCCTGTCAGTCTCAGTGAAAGAGGCGTGGCCTATGTTCTTCACAGTCTTACTCAAGGAGGTTTTTTAAATAATATATTATAATGTATAATATATTGTTTTATTCTGGGTTTTTCTGTGCCTCTCACACCTGCACACGCTCTTACACACACAGTCTCATTCATTAACACGTCAAACTAAAGACAGAATGAAGAATGTCTCGTCTGTATGATACTGTCTCCGTCCCAGACAGACACAGTTCAGGTTATTATAGGAACCAAAGCTGATTCATGTGTTTTTATGTAGATGAACGCTGGAATGTTGTGATGGTGGCCATCTTGAGTACTGAATTGGAGAGAAGTCACAGACCTGGGCGTGTCATCATGCGTATGACAAACACCACATTCTAATACAAACAGAGTGTTTTATCCTTAATATAAGCACCTGTTGTAGGGGGCGTGGCCACACAAGTTCTGATCCTGATGACCAGTAAATCTGCCTTTAAAGAATGGTGTTAGAAAACTTTATTGTCAATGACAATTTATTTTGGCTGCTGCCCCGATGCCCATCCTCCAGCGTCCCACAAAAACCCCTGACACACTCTTGGTAAATACACACCGGGGCTGCAGAGTTAATCTGACAACGCTAACCTGCGTAGCTCTGAGTCACGCTAATTTCCGGTGTTAGCTCATCAGCGGGTGTTTGGGTTTCTTTATCACGTCTAACAGCCATGACCCAGAAGCTAATCGGCTTAGCCGCTAGCCCTGTCGCAGTTCTACAAACCTCTACAGATCTCTACTAATCTGCAACACACACACAGGTGGTGGACAGTGTGACTTGTTTGAAACCTGGTGTTTCTGTATTGTTTCTGTATGCTAATGCTAATATAATGATAATCACCTGAACGTTTTTATCAAAGTTTATAAAACATTAAATAAATGAAGAAACAAGTAGTACGAAACCCCTGTACCAACAAGACATGACTGGTGAGCCCTTGAGCAAGGAACCTAACCCCCAACTGCTCCCCAGGCCCCATGGATCGAGGTTGCCCACCGTTAGAGTGTGCATTTAATAGTGAGTGTGTTTCATTGCATGGATTAAATGCTTCATTAGATTATTTCATTACCTGAGACATTGCCAACTAGCATTGGAAACTAACCGTGCATTTGCACGTTGCTTGTAGCTTGTGTTTTGTGGGCGTGGCCTGTCCTAGCTTCTGCAGCTAACGAGTCAACATTTTAAACAAATTACATTACAGAACTACCGATCAGAGCGATCACTGAAAAGGTTGTAGGATTTACATATCATGTGCTAATCGGTAGTTTAGCACGCTAAGCTAACTACATCAGGAGCACCAAATAATCCCTGCTATTCCATGCTAGATTTACAGAGAATTGGGACAATCTCAGTTACTTAGCACTGGTTTGCAGCTGTTTCTGAAATCACAGCTCCATGCAGAAATCTGTCGCTCGCTAATCGTTAACCTTATTATAAATAAAACGACTGCTGCTAGCCCTGAGGTCAGGTGAAATCTGATCCCTTTTTTGGTGGATATTAAAAAAATCTCCCTAAACATGGTGGACTATGGAGTAAACATCAGTGTGTAAGCTGAACAGAACTCAAAGCATCAATCAAACACTTTTATTTATTTATACTAATACACACTAGCAGCTTCTTCTGTTCTTGATACAACAAATTATCCAATTATGGAGCTTTGAAGAGCTAATTGTGGTGCGTAATGCCACACAATCAGGTTACACTCCTGCGTTCAGGGTTTAAAGACATTAATCTGTACAGCACCTAAATGCATACTTAGAAAGAGTTCTTTAACTACAGGGAGAATCTGGGTTACACGTCAGTCAACTATAGCAAGAAAGATGTGAGGAAATGTAAATGGAGTCATATATATATATATATATATTTAGTATCACAGGTCCTTGTAAATGAAGTGATGCCTGTAATTTCCTGTTCAGGACAAATTCGGCTAATAATTTAATCATTTAGCATTTGAACAGTTAGGTATGTAGGTGAGGCATGACCATAGAAAAATAAGGAAAAGACTGTAAGAGTTACACGTTATATGCTTGGTTTGATGATTTATTAAAGACAGCCTATGAGCCAACTATACACTTACCAGAGTCAAAATAGTGATGTAGCTGCTTTAGGTTTGTTTTCAGCATTGGAAATGGCCTGTGCTTTCTTTTACATTTACAGGATTTGGTAGATTCTCTTATCAAGAGCGACTTACAAAGTTACTGGTATTACAGGAGGCCAGTGTAGTGTTTTGAAGTCCTGCCCAAGGACCCTTATTGGTGTAGCACAGACCGGCTGCCCAGACCAGGAATTAAACCCAGGTGTCTCACATGGGAGCCAATGATGTTACCACTGTACCACACCAACCTCACATGACTGGTAATGATGCAAATTAGTGAATTTTTGGTAAAACAGAAGCACTACTCTGATCATCTGAGAGACTGGTAAAAAAAAAAAAACCAATATAGCTGCTCTGTGATACAATAATACAGATACAATATAACAGATAATTCCTTGTGTTGTTGCTAGATAATAAATACACTCCTACTGAATAAATAGTAAATTAATAGAACTGCACCCCAAACTAAATTCATCCCACCAATAATAAGTGCTTTCACTTTCAATTGAATCTGTGAGGTCAGGTCAAAGTGTTTATGGTCATGTGCACAGTTAGAAACATTATTATTATTATTATTATTATTATTATTATTATTATTATTATTATTATTATCTTTCTTTTTCTTTTTCTTCTTCTTCGTCTTATTATTATTATTATTATTATTATTATTAGCAGTAGTAGTATTAGTATTAGTATGGGTATTAGTATTATTGTTGTTTTTTGGTGTTTTGCTGTTTGTTGTTATTATTATTATTATTATTATTATTATTATTATTATTATTATTATTATTATTATTATATTATCATGCTAAATGGTCATGGTTTTAAAATAATACTTTAACACTTCATTTTTTCCTCAAAAGTTTAGCAGTGTGTTATAGTTCACTCAGTTCCACAGAGCACTTTGTTTAGTGTCTGCTGGAAATGTCACTTTCTCCCTGGTGTCCTTCCTGTAATATTCCTGCTGTGCTGTAAACAGGTCTGACCAAAGCTGAATGGAGGGTCGCTGTGTATATTCACCATTTACACCAAGAAACAGCATGAAGCAGTGTGTGTGCGCAGTGTGTGCAGTGTGTGTGCAGCGTGTGTAGCATGTCCCATGTTCACACTTGTGCCACACTGACATTTGAGAACATACAAACTGCTGGACAAACGTTTTCCAATAATCTCAGTGACTTACAGTGATGCTTGATTTACATGTTACAGGATTTGTACTAGCATGACTGTCAGATCAGATTAGCTAAGTGTGCTATCTGTACTAGCGACTCTGTCACTTGTCCTGTCCTGTTTATAACAGGATACGATGAAACGACTGTGATTGGTTTTTGTGGGTCAAACAGTAAACACAAACTAACTGCCTATAACTGAGGAATTGTTTAAAACTGTTGTTTGGTTCTGTTGCTTGACATCATCGTCATCCTCCTCCTCCTCCTCCTCATCATCATCATCATCGTGGTTGGTGTGGTACAGTGGTTATCATTGGCTTCCATGTGAGAGACCTGGGTTCGATTCCCGGTCTGGGCAGCCAGTCTGTCCTACACCAATAAGGTTCCTTGGGCAAGACCCCTAAAACTGCATTGACCTACCTGTAATACCAGTAACCTTGTAAGTCGCTCTGGATAAGAGCGTCTGCCAAATGCCGTAAATATAAATGTAAAATCTAAAATGAAACATCAGTCCTAGGTCTCCAGCTTGATATTCTCTGATGTGGGTTTCCTCTGGGTTCTCTGGCATCCTCCAACCTCCCCACAGTTTGGTAAAGGATGATTAGCTACACTAAAGTTCCCCATGGTATGAATGAGTGTGTGACTGGTTTCATTCCAAACTGTGTTACCCACATGGGCTCTGGATTCTCTCTGACCAGGATGAAGATCTTACTGAAGACAAATGAATGAACCTATACCTTATTTTTAGGATCTTGATACAAATCCAACAATACACATATTTTTTTTTATCTTGTGACACATCCCTCATCTATGAAGGAAAAAACGGAAGAGAAATGTGATGAATAAGAAGCAGCCGGTGCTTCATTCCGAGCTGTTATGTGTTACGTATGTGATCCCTCTGTATTTGTCTTTTCCAATCCTGGATCAATTCCCATTCCTGATTAATTAAACAATCTGCACACTTCATTTCCCAGCCTTCGTCCTTCCCTCAGGACACCTGTATCCACTACAGAGACGAAGTTTAGAACCTTGACACTCGAAACGTTACTAAAGCACGTCTTTCTGAGTTAATTGCTTGTCGCTGCGGTTGAGCCCTCGAGGGGACGTCTCCTGGAACTCTAGTTAGAGTATCTAGAGGATGTGGGGCAACTTGTAAAACTCCTTTAAAGTACATAATTAAACCTTAAGGACCACGTAGGTTTCTTTAGGGAACTGCTGGGGACGGTGTCTCTGGGAACAGCGATGATGATGATGATGATGATGATGATAACACAGATGACAAATCCTCGGATAAAGCCTTCAGCCCAACAGAAGCTGACTTTACAGAGACGTTGTGAACGTGACAGTTGACCTCTAACACTGATGACTACTTCCATAAATGAACACCATAAACACATTCCTCCTTTCTTCCAGAGCACTTCGTTTATCAGGAGTGTCTGTCCTACCAGTCAATCAGCTGCTACTATAGACACAACAATGCGTTAACAAGCTTTTTAACGTAAACCTGTTGTCATGGTAACCCCAGCCACCAATCAGAAGGTAGACTTTATACACTTGGTTACAACTGGGTTACTCAAAAGCAGACGTGTATCTCAAAATGACCGCAGGTTATACAGGCGTGAATTTAGCGTGTGTGAAGTCCAGCGCCACCACCTGATTGAATTGATGTAATTACTATGTTACTCTGAAACGCAGGTTTGGCTGTAAAGCGTTAGGGAATGTAATTTAATAGTTAAAACATCATCATATGTCATACTTATGAGACCTTTCAGTTAGTCAGTATCCAGTTGAAGCCCCACTCCACCCTCTCCGTCATATATCATTGTGTTATTTTATTTATTTATTTATTTTAAATCGTCTCTTGCTTTTATTCATTGTATCAAAGGAGAGGAAAATGTTGATCTGTTTTTTCACTCTGGATTTTATATACCTGGGATTTTCAAGTTTTCAGTGTTTATTTGTACATATTTGTATCATGATTTTGAATACCAGAAACTTTAATAAGGTTGATATTGATGTAACCTTTAAACTTGAAACTTTGGGTGTGTTTTTTCACATGAGAAATCTGTTTTGTTTCGGGTTTTGTAAAAATCACGAACCCTGGATCATGGGCTCTTCTAAAGATCTTTAAGTTATGTGTCCATAACTCCACAGGTTTGAGAAAGGATTGAGAGTGGCAGTGCACACCGCAGTACATTCTACAAGACTCGGTATTGTTACTGCTTAAGGCTAACAGGTTTGTGTAGCTGAAAATAAAGCAACATTAGCATTTAGCATCAGTATATTTAACACATAACTCCATATGAAGATGGTCTCTTCTAAACAATCATCTTTAATAAAGTTCTTATTATTTTATGCACAAATGCTTCAAATCCAACAGGATTAGCATTAGCATTAGCATGATTTTGTACAAAGTAATGCACTAAATTACAAGGACAGTACTTCTTATATAATAATGTAACTGAGTAACATTACCACAAAGCATCGGTTGTATTAGACTCGTATTAGACTCAGTATATAATGCTTAACGGTGTTAACAGGAGGCGTTTTGTCTGGTGTGAAACTTTGAAAGCCAAAAATCACAACAATGTAAAT
This sequence comes from Duopalatinus emarginatus, assembly GCA_028565595.1. NCBI lineage: Eukaryota > Metazoa > Chordata > Actinopteri > Siluriformes > Pimelodidae > Duopalatinus > Duopalatinus emarginatus. Next base: position 4,026,098 of record JAOVVF010000048.1, read on the forward strand.
CAGATTCTACTGTAATAAAAAAAAAACACATTTAAACATTAATTAAAGTACTTTTTAAATCCTCCACAAGATGCTGGGTATTAATCCTGGAATTAATCCTGTGATAGATCCACACAAACGTTTATTTTTCATAATCCTAGCAACTATAAAATACTATAAAAATACCTGTTAGCATATAAAAAAATTATAATTATAATTTCCTAACGTCTGAGGTGCCCTTCAGCAAGGCACCTAACTCCCCTAACTGCTCCCCATGTGCTGTGGTTTGGGGCTGCCCCCTACTCCGGGCAAGTGCGTACACTGCCCATAGTGTTCACTGGTGTGTGTGTGTGTGTGTGTGTGTGTGTGTGTGTGTGTGTGTGTTTCACTGCATGGATGGGTTAAATGCAGAGGTCACATTCCTCTGTGAAAGAATAATTAAAAGATTACTAATGGTATATTATTAATGATATAAAATATAATTATAAACATTATTATATAATTATATACAATATATATAAATCATACAAAAGAGAGATACAGTGTGTGTAGAGAGTGTGTGTGTGTGGGGGGGGGGCAGTAAAATGAGATTTAAGGTTGTTTAAGGTGACATGTGATAGAGAACTGTGCGGAACTGTTTTCCTCATCCCGCTTCTGCCCGCTCCCACCAAATTTCTGACTGTTACCGCCCGCGACCACAACATGTGTGCAGCGTGTCCGCCCAATCCCGCTATGTGTGTGTCCACTCCTGCCCACAACCCACAAAGCTATGAGAATTATTCCTGCACATTGATAGAGATGTGTTGATTCTGTGTCTTCTCCATCCTGCAGGAGAAAACCTAATATATAGGATATTAATAAAGAGATTCTTAGGGATTGTTTCATTTTCCTGGCCTGCAGCTTTTGACGCACTTGTCAGGAATAGCGCTCCTATTTCATTATTTTCATGTAGTTTATAATTTAAATAAAGACAGTTTCATATTCTATTCTCATTCTCTGTATTTTATTTATTTGGAATTACCTTTAAGCTGTAGTCTATAATCCCGTAGTGTTCTGTTTTAGCTGCCTATTCCCGCCCGCAGCTAAGTACAAACCACCGGTAAGTCCACATTAAGTACATCACATGTTAGAGGTCTGCACTGGGATTGGGACCCAGCGCTAATCCAGCAGGACCCAGCGGGAACCAATCCCAGTGCAGACCTCTAACATGTAATGTACTTAATGTGCCACTCTTCAGGATATGTGCACAGCATGTTTATTTATTTATTTAGGTGTGAGTCATGTTTGATTACAGACTCAGAACTTCAGAACTACTGAACTGTAGACCTAAAGAACTTAAAGATCTGTCAGGCGGTTAAACTCTAGAACTCTGGAATAACAGAACCGCAGAACTGTACCGGTGTAGAACTTTAGAAGTGCAGAGCGGTGAAGTGTACATGCACAAGGAATTAACCTCTGCACTTGACCCATCTGTACAGTGAAACACACACATACACACTAGTAAACATACACTAGGGGGCAGTGAGCTCACCGTGACCGGTTCCCTAACCACTAGGCCACGGCTCCCTATCCTGGGGAGCAGTTGGGGGTTAGGCTCCTTCCTTAAGTGCACTTCAGTCATGTCGGCTGCAGGGATCGAACCGGAGATCTCGTTGTCTCTCGGCATCTGGTCTTAAAGAACTATAGGGCTGTAGATTGTAAATGAGGTAATAAAATAATAGCTGTTGTTATATAATGATGACGGGTCAGTGGGACGAGGCTCAGCAGTGAACAGATCAGCAGGGTTAGCATGTAATCACTCACTCTGAAACCAGGTCAATGGGATTTGAAGGGTGAGTGATGATCTACATATAGCGCATGCATACCTCTGCACGTTTACACACACACACACACACACACACACACACACACACACACACACACACACACACACACATACTAGACTAGACCATTAAATGTCATTTACACAGCAGTGCTGTGCAATTCTCAATTCTAATTGGTCAGAACGTTTTGACTAATTTATTGTAATCAGTATATATTATTGCGCTTTTTCTAGTGCGTTATTGTTTCCATAGCAACAGCTTATTCACAGAGGGTGGTCCAACAGACACTATTTATTTATATAGTGTTTTTGTATCAGTTATGGAGGAATCGCCATTGTTAGCACGTTATATCGTTACCATAACAACCACAGTTCTCCAGTAGCTACCTAAACCATTCCAGGTCGTATAATTGATTCCAGCCATTGATGAAATTTAGTGACATCACAAAATATGCTCCGCCCCAGAACTACTTAGACAGGCTTTATACTTATCATCGTTTATTATAACATCACAACACGTTAGCATGTAGCTAGTCAGCTGGTTCACAGCTCGTCAGCTAGCTTGTGTTTCAGTTTAATGTTAGCATCAGATTCACTTTTTTTCTCAGCAACTTATTTACAGGCACTAACGTATAAATATGTATGTTACCATAACAACCCTACAGCTACCTAGACCCTTCCAAGTCATATAATTGGATAATCATTAATTATTAAATTCATCTTAACATTAAAATAATGTAGCCAGTCACTCATCAGTTCACGAGCTAGTTTGGGTTTCAGTGTGATGTTGGTATCAGCTTCTCAATTTTCTTCAGCAATTTATTTACAAACAATAATATATATATATATATATATATATATATAGCCCGAAGTAGCCCGAAGTAGCAAGGGACAACTTTGTGTATACATACCATCGCCATATCAACCACAGATTTACTGTAGCTAAGTTAGGCAGCTTTCCATTTTAACACATTAAACACAATTTTACAATTTTACGACACGACAGACTTACACACAAAGTGCACAATTTACGGCCTAATCATGTGTTAGAGCTCGAACGCCTGCTTTCACACACACACACACACACACACACACACGCACATGCACACACACACACACACACACACACAGACACATGCACACACACATAGACACAGACACACACACAGACACACACACACACATACAAACACACACACACACACACACACACACACACACACACATATCCGCTGTGTGTTAATACACTAGTGATCTCTACCAGCCTCTTTCAGCATTATTTACAGAACTTACTCGACTTCAGTGTGTATTAAAAAACATTCCAGGTGTTTACAGTTAAGTTAACAGAGTTAAGAGAAGTTCTGTGTTGTAACCATGCGCTATGCTAGCTGTCTTATGTGCTACTACATCTCACACTTATAGTGAAAGTGAAGTGAAGATGAACTATTATAAGTGTGCCTCCAGTGCTTACACACAGAGAAACATGACCTCTGCATTTAACCCATCTTTAGCCCCAAACCACATTGCCTGGGGAGTGTTGTGGGGTGAAGAGGGGGGGAGGATGCCTTGCTCAAGTCAGCTGTGTCTTGCCCTATGTGGGGATCGAACCCTGTTCTCGTTTCTGATTGGTCAGGACATTTCACTAACGCCCTCTTAAATGAAACCAATCACACCAGATACATGGCCAATCAATCAGGCACCAAATAAGTCAGACAGAACAGAAGCATTAAAACAGCACACATTAAACCGAGGAGGTGGCTCAGGGGTCAGATGGTATTTTGATGTAACTTCTCTAACTCCTCCCCCTGTATAAGGTCATAATGGCTTTAACCCTCACCTGGACAAAGCGATCTCTGCTTTCTGCTTTGCAATATCAGCCGCCTTCTCGGCACCTTCAATGGCACGGTCCACCTTCTCTCGGATCTTGCTGGCGCGAAGCGGGATGAGATTCTTGCGTTTGCCACTGACCAGCGCGTTCTGCTTGTACTTTCCCTCCTCCTTGGTGCCATCAGGAAAGGTTGTGCAGCCGTAGCCATGGCGCTTGTTACTCAACCACTCGCCTTGGTAACAGAGACCATCTGAGCGTCGGCTCACGCCGTAGCCAGCTCGCTTGTCATTCCTCCACTCGCCTGCGTAGCTCTCGGTGGCTGTAGCGTCCACGCCGTCATCATCGTTGGCATCATCGTTGGCATTGGTGCTGGTGGGCATGAGCTCCCCCTCGGCCTCGCCCAGGCTGATGGTGGAGTTGACGTCCGAGGCAGCAGAACTCACCGTACTCATGGCTGCCTCGCTCCGGAACGAGCTCTGCTTACTGCGCTGGCTGGCCAGTGAACTCTTCGACTCTGACTTGCGCAGACGCAGGCCACTGAGCAGAGAGCGCCGGAAGAACAGGCCTTTCTTTTTCGCCTTCAGAAGCTCCGCCTCGCTGTGAGCTGTCAGGACAAAGCCGCCACGCGACGCCGCCGGGCTGATGCCGCCCCCGGTGCCCGGTGTACCCGCCGTGCCGTTACTGTGCTCTGAACGCAGAGAGTTTATGGAGGTGCGCAGTGGAGAGCGGATCACGGCCGCCATGCCGTATGGTACGCTCTGGCGGATGCCGTAGCCATGACGCATTCCGCCAACCCACTGGCCCTGGTACGTACCTGCAGGAGCAAAAACACAAAATAGTCAGAAAAGGATGTTCTGATGGACACAACGATGGACTCGTTTACTACAGACACATAAAATATGAATACATCATGGAGCATTTTATTTATATACTTCTATAGTTTATATTTAAGACGTAACGGCATGTAAAAGGTGTGTTTAATACTGAGTGTGTGCTCGGTGCTTGCAGAGATGAACTGCTCACATTCCACTGCCTGCTTGATTCCATGCTTTTAAAGATTTTAAACACGTTGCTTAAATACCATAAGGTCATTAATAAAGACGAAAGATCAGTTTTTTATCCGTCACACACACTAAAGTGCCAAAAAAAAAATAAGTGGTATGGATGAGCCTATGCGAAATCCACAGTCTGGTGGTGTCTCCATAACGGTGTGTGGTTTGTTTATCCGCCATTCCACCGGACCCCTGGGACACCTCCAGACGTCTCTGACAGGTGAACACTATGTGTGACGAGTTCCACCAGTTCATGTCCTGTATTCATTCTGACGGGTTTGTCCTCATCTAACAGGACAATGGACCACCACACACGTTGCCATAGAGACGCCAGATTACGGTTAGAGGAACACTCATCTGAGTTTGGGGTTTAGTCAGTCACACCTAAAACACCAGATCTCAACCTTACTAAAGACGCCTGGGACGTCATGTGACACACTGTGGAAGACAGAAATCCTCCACCTCAAAATACGACAGGACTGTGGAGCGTTCTGGAGGAAGTCTGGGGTTTATTACATACAGAATATTTCACACAAGCTCAAGGAGCCAAATGTTAGCCTGGTGTACCAGTCTTTCTGGCATTTGGTGAAACATTACAGCAATGAAATTCTTAACTTCACCTATCCCAGCTTGTTAGGACGTTTGGGTAAGAGCAAAGGTCCAGCCATGATGCAGCACCTTGGAGGGTTAAAGGCTTTGCTTAAGGGTTCGACAGTGGTACTTTGGCAGTGCTGGGCCTTGAACCCCAACCTTCTTATCAGTAACCCCGAGCCTTAATTGTTAAACTGCCTCTGATCCTTACCTCTCTGTTCCAGCTCCATAACTCATTTCATCTCCTGTTCTAACCAAAGGAAAAAGGAAGCTGCACAGATATAACCCCTAACTACCCCAGTGTTTTTGCCCTATCGTATCCTGTAGTGTTGGGTGTTGGTATTGAAGCATTATCACGACTGATTGAATACTGTATTAATAATAATAATTATTATTATTATTAGGCACAGAGCCAGGTACCGAACCAATATGGCCGACATCATTACAGTATTCAGCTCTATAGTTTATAGATAACTGACTCACAACTGAAAACCGGATGTGGTTTAATGCAGACACAGTTGAGCCAGAGACTTAGCAACATTAGCATCATCGGTCCAAAACCAAACACCATTATTAACTCCGTTTAGAGCTTTTTTAAGAAGAGAACAGTGATCCTCGTTTGATTTCCCTCATTTTTGGGAAAGCACTAAAGCATGTGGGTTTCCCCTGGACTCGGATAGAGAGTCGGCGAGTTAGGAGGCGTAGATGATGGCTGATTTCGATGATTCATCCTCTGTAGGCTGGTGTTCTGAACACAAATGAAGCCGAAGCCCAGGACTCTTTAAACAGAGCTTGTTGCTGGCTATGGTAAAGCTTTCTTTTGGAGACTGAACTAATTACACACTCTGTGTGTTAAAGAAGTCCTGAGAGCAGGATAATGTGTGTTCAGTAAAGTGTCCTAGCAAACCGGAATGACTAGAATCAGCCGTCATCTGCTCACACTGCGACACACACACATACACACACACACACACACACACACACATACACACACACACACACACACACACACACACACACAGGCTTGGAAAAGTCCTATTTAGAAGCACATTAAGATTCAGGAAGTCAGTATACAAAGCTAATTATTGACATTATAGCTACAGGAACATTGCATTGTTACACACTGTGTTTGTTTCATTTCATTTGTTTATTCTCTGTAAATTTATCAGACGTTAAAAGAAATCTACAGCCGGTATAAACGTCTACACACCCTCATTATAATGCCAGGTTCTGGTGATGTTTTTCCAACTTTAACGTGACCTATAATCTGTAAACTAAAATCTTTAAGTTGGAAAAATTTAAATGAAAAACAATAAAAAATTACAATACTGTGCTTGTATAAATTCACACACTCTTAAACCAATACCTTTGGATTTTATCACAGCATTCAGTCTTTTTAAGATCAGTCTATCAGCATGACACATCTTGACATCTTGGCCAGCTTGGCCCACTCTTCCTTGCCGACTCTTCCCACTCCAAATCTGTCAGATCATAAGTTCATCTCCTGTACACAGCCCTCTTAGAGTCACCCCACAAATTTTCAACAGGATTCAGGTCTGGACTCTGGGTTAACTCCTCCAAAACCTTCATGGTTGTTGTGGAGGTCTGCTTTGGAGTGTCTGATTAACACTGGTACAGTAATTATTCAGGTCATTAGACGGTGAGGTCTAATTAATCTGATCTTAAAAATCAGACACTTCAGTACCAGGACAATAATTCATGTTTAAACAAACACTCTATGTGTGCACTATTTTTGTATTCACTATTGCTTGAATTCACCCTGTTCAGGATCCTGGCTCCTGATTGGTTGCCAGGTGTTGATTTATTTTCTATAACAGCAGCTCTGACAGTAGTTCAGGTTTTTATTAATATGCACTTGCAATAAAGTGCCTGAAAAACTGGTGCACCAGTCTAATATTAGGTAGGTCCCCCTACAGGGGCATGGACTTCACAAGCTTGCTGAAATATTCAGTATGTCCTGAACCCCAGACTTCCCCCAGAACGCTCCACAGTTCTGTCGTATCCCGAGGTGGAGGATTTCTGTCTTCCACAGTGTGTCACATGACATCCTCAGACATGTTCGATAACCCTGAGATCTGGTGATTTAGGAGTGACTGACTAATCCCCAAACTCAGATGAGTGTTCCTCTTACTATAATCTGGTGTCTCTAGGCGTGTGTGGTGGTCCATTGTCCTGTTAGAAGAGGACAAATCTGTCAGAATGTCATCTCTTGTACACAGCCCTCTTAAGGTCATCCCACAAATTTTCAACAGGATTTAGGTCTGGACTCTGGCTGGATGTGAAAAGCTTTTGTGTTAAAACTAACTGTTATTGGGAACTGTTCATAATTCCCTCCAACGTGACTAAAGCCCCAAACATAATGCTACCACCACCATGCTTCATAACATACCTTCTAGAATCATGACTTTGGTCTTATGAGGCCATAACACGTTTCACAGCCCAGACATATGAAGAATACAGGAGACTGCTGTTACATGTAGGACATAACCAGTACATGTTAGAAATGTAATGTTGCTGTTGGCCTCCTAGCAGCCGTCTGGACAGGATTTCCTCATGTCTTATCATCAATTTAGGAGGGATGTGCAGTCTGGTAATGTCACTTGGAAATCTAATGTGTAATGTCTTGAAAATCTTTTTATACTCATCACCTGACTAATACCTTTGAAGCAATGAGATCCCTTCAATAATCTGGAAGCTTATTGTGGTCCATGGTCTTTGCTGTAAGATGAAGTTAGGCAGTGGCTCACAGGGTTTTGAGACAGACCCTGTGTCTCTCTCTGTCTCTGTCTCTGTCTCTGTCTCTGTCTCTCTGTCTCTTTCTCTGTCTCTCTGTCTTGTTAGACTTACGAAGCACTGACACCGAAGACTCCTTCTGTAAATATAATATAAATATCTTCTTACGAGATATTTTAAAGCGGAGCACACGTCCCTCCAAACGTTCTGTTGCTATGGAAACGTTAAAATCAGACTGAGCGCATCAACATAAAGCTGAACTGCTGTAAAGGAAAAATAAAAAATATTCAACACTTTCATTCAGCACTGCTGATTTATGCATCTTGTCTTTATACCTTTTTTTCACTTCAGTCACTTAGCCACAATCCTACCGGCGTCTAAATGACTACTTTTTTTTTGTTTTCTCTCAGACGTGGAGCCTTTCCTTTAACCAAACTCACAAAGGGACCAGTGAAAGACCCGTGGCGATGTTTTAAAGCCCCAGGATTCATTTGCCTTCATAAAATCGTTGGACAAATCGTGACTCACCAAAAAGCCACTCTCATGCACAGATGGCCGATTCCTGTGTGTGTGTGTGTGTGTGTGTGTGTGTGTGTGTGTGTGTGTGTTCTATAATACTTTTCATTTCACAGACCTGGTGTAAAACCTGACTGTAATAAGATTTCCTTTTTTAGTGAGACGTGATTCAGGTCTTTGTGTTCGGAGTGTCTGATTAACACTGGTACAGTAATTATTCAGGTCATTAGACGGTGAGGTCTAATTAATCTGATCTTAAAAATCAGACACTTCAGTACCAGGACAATAATTCATGTTTAAACGAACACTCTATGTGTGCACTATTTTTGTATTCACTATTGCTTGAATTCACCCTGTTTAGGATCCTGGCTCCTGATTGGTTGCCAGGTGTTAATTTATTTTCTATAACATCTCTGACAGTAGTTCAGGTTTTTAATAATATGCACTTACACTGATATGCACTTACAATTTCACAAGCTTGCTGAAATATTCTGTATGTCCTGAACCCCAGACTTCCTCGAGAACGCTCCACAGTTCTGTCGTATTCTGAGGTGAAGGATTTCTGAGATCCACAGTACGTCACATGACGTCCCAGACGTGTTCAGTAACATTAAATTCTGGTGATTTAGGTGTGACTGACTAATCCCCAAACTCAGATGAGTGTTCCTTTAACCATAACCATCTGGTGTCTCTATGGTGACGTGTGTGGTGGTCCATTGTCCTGTTAGAAGAGGACAAACCCGTCAGAATGAATACA